>JBDJPA010000010.1:1635018-1640018 GCA_039654915.1 Aquilaria yunnanensis | reverse complement strand
GGAAAAAAGATCTCTGAGTTCCTGGATCCGAAAGAGAGTACTTGGGTTCCCCCAATAACTAAAAAGTGTATCATGCCTGAATCCAACTGGGGTTCGCGGTGGTGGAGGAACTGGATCGGAAAAAAGAGGGATTCTAGTGGTAAGATATCTAATGAAACCGTCGCTGGAATTGAGATCTCATTCAAAGAGAAAGATATCAAATATCTGGAGTTTCTTTTTGTATATTATATTGATGATCCGATCCACAAGGACCGTGATTGGGAATTGTTTGATCGTCTTTCTCCGAGTAAGAGGCAAAACATATTGAATTCGGGACAGCTATTCGAAATCTTAGTGAAAGACTGGATTTGTTATCTCATGTTTGCTTTTCGTGAAAAAATACCAATTGAAGTGGAGGGTTTCTTCAAACAACAAGGGGCTGGGTCAACTATTCAATCAAATGATATTGAGCATGTTTCCCATCCCTTCTCGAGAAGCAAGTGGGCTATTTCTTTGCAAAATTGTGCTCAATTTCATATGTGGCAATTCCGCCAAGATCTCTTCGGTAGTTGGGGGAAGAATCCGCACGAATCGGATTTTTTGAGGAACATATCGAGAGAGAATTGGATTTGGTTAGACAATGTGTGGTTGGTAAACAAGGATCGATTTTTTAGCAAGGTACGGAATGTATTGTCAAATATTCAATATCATTCCACAGGATCTAGTTTCGTTCAAGTAACGGATTCTAGCCAATTGAAAGGATCTTTTGATCAATCCAGAGATCGTTTCGATTCCATTAGTAATGAGGATTCGGAATATCACACATTGATCAATCAAAGAGAGATTCAACAACTAAAAGAAAGATCGATTCTTGGGGATCCTTCCTTTCTTCAAACGGAACGAAGAGAGATAGAATCAGACCGATTCCCTAAATGCCTTTCTGGATCTTCCTCAATGTCCCGGCTATTCACGGAACGTGAGAAGCGGATGAATAATGATAATCATCTGCTTCCGGAAGAAATCGAAAAATTTCTTGGGAATCCTACAAGATCCATTTGTTCTTTTTTCTCTGACGGATGGTCAGAACTTCATCTGGGTTCGAATCCTACTGAGAGGTTCACTAGAGATCAGAAATTGTTGAAGAAAGAACAAGATCTTTCTTTTGTCCCTTTCAGGCGATCGGAAAATAAAGAAATAGTTAATATATCCAAGATAATTCCGTATTTACAAAAAACCGTCTCAATTCATCCTATTTCATCAAATCTGGGATGTGATATGGTTCCGAAGGATGAACTGGGTAGTTCTTCATTCTTGAACAAAAATCCATTTTTTGATTTATTTCATCTATTCCATGACCTGAACAGGGGGGGATACACGTTACACCACGATTTTGAATCAGAAGAGAGATTTCAAGAAATGGCAGATCTATTCACTCTATCAATAACCGAGCCGGATCTGGTGTATCATAAGAGATTTTCCTTTTCTATTGATTCCTACGGATTGGATCAAAAACAATTCTTGAATGAGGCCAGGGATAAATCGAAAAAGAAATCTTTATTGGTTCTACCTCCTATTTTTTATGAAGAAAATGAATCTTTTTATCGAAGGATCAGAAAAAAATGGGTCCAGATCTCCTGCGGGAATGATTTGGAAGATCCAAAACCAAAAAGAGTGGTATTTGCTAGCAACAACATAATGGAGGCAGTCAATCAATCTATCTTGATCCGAAATCTGATTCAAATCCAATATAGCACCCATGGGTACATAAGAAATGTATTGAATCGATTCTTTTTAATGAATAGATCCGATCGCAACTTCGAGTATGGAATTCAAAGGGATCAAATAGGAAATGGTACTCTGAATCATAGAACTCTAATGAAATATACGATCAACCAACATTTATCGAATTTGAAAAAGAGTCAGAAGAAATGGTTCGATCCTCTTATTTTGATTTCTCGAACCGAGAGATACATGAATCGGGATCCTAATGCATATAGATACAAATGGTCCAATGGGAGCAAGAATTTCCAGGAGCATTTAGAACATTTCGTTTCTGAGCAGAAGAGCCGTTTTCAAGTAGTGTTCGATCGATTACGTATTAATCAATATTCGATTGATTGGTCTAAGGTTATCGATAAAAAAGATTTGTCTAAGTCACTTCCTCTCTTTTTGTCCAAGTTGCTTCTCTTTTTGTCTAACTCACTTCCTTTTTTCTTTGTGAGTTTCGGGAATATCCCCCTTCATAGGTCTGAGATCCGCATCTATGAATTGAAAGGTCCGAATGATCAACTCTGCAATCAGTGGTTAGAATCAATAGGTCTTCAAATCGTTCATTTGAAAAAATTGAAACCTTTCTTATTGGATGATCATAATACTTCTCAAAAATTGAAATTCTCGATCAATGGAGGACCCGTTTTGTTCAATAAGATACCAAAGCGGGATGATTGACTCATTCCATACTAGAAATAATAGCAGGAAATCTTTTGATAACACGGATTCCTATTTCTCAATGATATCCCACGATCAAGACAATTGGCTGAATCCCGTGAAACCATTTCATAGAAGTTCATTGATATCTTCTTTTTATAAAGCAAATCGACTTCGATTCTTGAATAATCCACATCACTTCTATTGTAACAAAATATTCCCTTTTTATGTGGAAAAGGCCCGTATCAAGAATTATGATTTTATGTACGGACAATTCCTCAATATCTTGTTCATTCGCAACAAAATATTTTCTTTGCGCGGTGGTAAAAAAAAAACATGCTTTTTTGGAGAGAGATACTATTTCACCTTCACCAATCGAGTCGCAGGTATCTAAATTCATATCTAACGATTTTCCACAAAGTGGTGACGAAAGGTATAACTTGTACAAATCTTTCCAGTTTGCAATTCGATCCGATCGAGCTATTTACTCGATTGCAGACATTTCTGGAACACCTCTAAAAGAGGAACAAAAAGTCAATTTTGAAAGAACTTTTTGTCAACCTCTTTCAGATATGAATCTATCTGATTCAGAAGAGAAGAACTTGCGTCAGTATCTCAATTTCAATTCAAACATGGGTTTGATTCACACTCCACATTCTGAGAAATGTTTACCATCCAAAAAGAGGAAAAAACGGAGTCTTTGTCTAAAGAAATGCGTTGAGAAAGGGCAGATGTATAGAACCTTTCAACGAGAGAGTGCTTTTTCAACTCTCTTAAAATCAAAATGGAATCTATTCCAAACATATATGCCATGGTTCCTTACTTCAACAGGGTACAAATATCTAAATTTGATATTGTTAGAGACTTTTTCAGACCTATTGCCGATACTAATAAGTAGCAGCCGTCAAAAATTTGTATCCATTTTTCATGATATTATGCATAGATCAGCGCGAATTCTTCAGAAAAAATTGTGGAAGACACAATGGAATCTGATAAGTGAGATTTCGAGTAAGTGTTTACATAATTTTCTTCTGTCCGAACAAAAGATTCATCGAAATAATGAGTCACCATTGATATCGACACATCTGAGCTCGCCAAATATTCAGGAGTTCCTCTATTCAATCCTTTTCCTTCTTCTTGTTGCTGGACATCTCGTTTGTACACATCTTTTCTTTTTTTCCCGGGCCCATAGTGAGTTACAGACAGAGTTCGAAAAGATCAAATCTTTGATGAATCCATCATACATGATTGAGTTGCAAAAACTTCTGGATAGGTATCCCCCATCTGAACTGAATTCTTTCTGGTTAAAGTTAAAGAATCTCTTTCTAGTTGCTCTGAAACAATTAGTATATTCTATACTTTCTAAGAAGAACTATTTGAATATCAATCTCATCGATCTCATAAGTATCATACCAAATCCCATCAATCGAATCATTTTTTCGAGAAATACGAGACATCTAAGTCATACAAGTAAAGAGATCTATTCATTGATAAGAAAAAGAAAAAAACGTGAGCGATCATTGGATTGATGATAATCCAATAGAATCCTGGTTCGCGAACAGTGATTCGATTAGTTATAAAGAAAGAGACTTCTTGGTTCAGCTCTACACCTTAACGACAGAAAAAAGTATTGATCAAATTCTATTGAGTCTGACTCATAGTGATCATTTATCAAAGAATGACTCTGCTTATCAAATGATTGAACAACCGGGAATAATTTACTTACGATACTTAGTTGACATTCATCAAAAGTATCTAATGAATTATGAGTTCAATACATCCTGTTTAGCGGAAAGGCGGATATTCCTTGCTCATTATCAGGCAATCACTTATTCACAAACTTCGTGTGGGGCTAATAGTTTTCATTTCCCGTCTCATGGAAAACCCTTTTCGCTCCGCTTAGCCCTATCCCCCCCTAGGGGTATTTTAGTGATAGGTTCTAGAGAAAGCGGACGATCCTATTTGGTCAAATACCTAGCGACAAACTCCTATCTTCCTTTCATTACAGTATTTCTGAAGAAGTTCGTGGAGAGCAATCCTGAGGATTTTCGTATTGATGAGGACAGTGATGATGATGACACTGGTGTTAATGACTATATTGATGCTAGTGACTATATTGATGCTAGTGGCGATATTGATGCTAGTGACGGTGACCTTGATTGGAAGCTGTCGTGGCTAAAGGTTCTAAGTAACGAGGCGAAGGATGAGGTAACTTTGGATATGCTGCCGGAAATAGACCGATTTTATATCACCCTTCAATTCGAATTAGCAAAAGCAATGTCTCCTTGCATAATATGGATTCCAGACATTCATGATCTGGATATGAATGAGTCGAAGGACTTATCCCTCGGTCTATTAGCGAACTATCTCTCCAGGGATTGTGAAAGATGTTCTACTAGAAATATTCTTGTTATTGCTTCGACTCATATTCCCCAAAAAGTAGATCCCGCTCTAATAGCCCCGGATAGATTCAATACATGTATTAAGATACGAAGGCTTCTTATTCCACAACAACGAAAGCGCTTTTTCACTCTTTCATATACTAAGGGATTTCACTTGGAAAAGAAAATGTTCCATACTAATCGAGTCGGGTC
>JBDJPA010000010.1:1577884-1592235 GCA_039654915.1 Aquilaria yunnanensis | reverse complement strand
TAGAAATCATTTTTTAAAGGATGGCCCTATTATGATAGGAATCAAAACTTTTTTACATTAGACATGTTTACGACAATCCAAAGCTATGCAAATTACATAAATTTTTTGAAATCCTTTGAAATCTGTAGATGCCATGTTTAAATTGTGAGACTCAAAACCATCTTTTTTATTCAGTGATTCATTCATCAAAATCATATTATATGTAAATAAAATGAATTATTAACAAATGGAAATGATAAAGAACATTTTGTTTTGAGCTCTATTCATGAATGGAAGTCACAACTATTTAGTTTAGTTAGAACGAAAAAGTTCGATTTTAGTAAAACAGGAACTACAAAACTTCCGTTCTTGTTACTTTACTTTAGAAACTAGAAATTATTAATTAAATAAAATAAAAGGATAATAAAGATTCTTTTTTTAACCCTCCAACTTCTATTGAAATGAAATTAAACGAGTTTTTATTCATCAATTTGAAAGCTTCCTACAAAATCAATATTGCATTGGATTGACCCCTTCATTCAATCTCGACGGTTGAATATGAATAAAACATGAGTTATTATTATTTTGAGCAAGCCGCTATGGTGAAATTGGTAGACACGCTGCTCTTAGGAAGCAGTGCTAGAGCATCTCGGTTCGAGTCCGAGTAGCGGCATAGCGTCTTATAAAATCGGTAGACACGCTATTCTTAGGAAGCAGTGCTAGAGCATCTCGGTTCGAGTCCGAGTAGTGGCATAGCGTCTTATAAAAAAGGTATAATATAAGTACTATAATAAATAAAAAATTCCAAATTTCCATTTCATATAATAATAATCGAGAAACCTTCTCCTTTTTTCATAATCTTTATTTTATGATTTTTTCAATTTTAGAACATATATTAACTCATATATCCTTTTCGGTCGTTTCAATTGTAATTACAATTCATTTTTTAACTTTATTAGTCGATGAAGTTGTAGGACTATATGATTCATCAGAAAGGGGTATGATAGCTACCCTTTTCTGTATAACAGGATTATTAGTCACTCGTTGGATTTATTCGGGGAATTTTCCTTTAAGTAATTTATATGAATCATTAATCTTTCTTTCATGGAGTTTCTCCGTTATTCATATGGTTTCCTATTTTCATTTTAAAAAGCATAAAAATGCTTTAAGTGCAATAACCGCATCAAGTGCTATTTTTACCCAAGGCTTTGTTACTTCGGGTCTTTTAACCAAAATGCATCAATCCGCACTATTAGTACCTGCTCTCCAATCCCAGTGGTTAATGATGCACGTAAGTATGATGGTATTCAGCTATGCAGCTCTTTTATGTGGATCATTATTATCAGTAGCCCTTCTAGTCATTACATTTCGAAAAGTCATAAAGATTTTTAGCAAAAGCAATATTTTATTAAATACGGCATTTTCCTTTGGGGAAATTAAATACCTGAATGAGAGAAAGAATGTTTTACTAAACACTTATTTTATTTATTCTCGAAATTATTACAGGTATCAATTGGTTCAACAATTGGATTATTGGAGTTATCGTATTATTAGTCTCGGGTTTCTCTTTTTAACCATAGGGATTCTTTCGGGAGCAGTATGGGCTAATGAGGCATGGGGATCATATTGGAATTGGGATCCCAAGGAAACTTGGGCATTTATTACTTGGACCATATTCGCGATTTATTTACATACCCGAACAAATCAAAATTTGGAAGGTGTAAATTCTGCAATTGTGGCTTCCGCGGGCTTTCTTATAATTTGGATATGCTATTTTGGGGTCAATCTATTAGGAATAGGTTTACATAGCTATGGTTCATTTCGATTAACATCGAATTGAATGAAAAAATACATAACATAAGAAATTGAATGAAAAAGCATAACAAATACAAACATAGGACAGCATGCTATATACATAACATAAGAAAACTTCATTTTAACCGCTAAGAAAAGAATCTTTTGAATCAAGTACAAGTAGCGGAGTGATTCAAAAGGTTCTCACAGAGGCCTTTCGCCTTATTTTATTCCATTATTCAAGCTGAATATGACCCTAAGAAAAAAAATGATTTTTTTTCACCCCTTACTTTTCAAATGGTTTTCAAAAAAATACTAGAATTTCTTTTTTTGATTCTAAGGGGAATCTTGAAAATCATTAGAAAAAAAAGAAAAATACTAGAATAGAATTTCTTTTTTGGATTGTAAAGGGAATCCTTTTGATTTTGCAAATGATTTGAAAAATCGTTTGCAAAATCATTTTAAAGATACTAGAATTTCTTTTTTCATAAAACCTATCTATAAAAATAATTAGCTAGAATAGCTTCGACTTTCTCACCCGATAGTGAGAAAACGAAATCCGGATAAATACCAATACCTATTACGGGTAGAAAGATAGAGATCGAAACAAATAACTCTCTTGGTCCAGAATCAAAAAAATAGGAGTTTGGAGCATTAAATAGCTTGTATCCGTAGAACATTTGACATGACATAGATAATAAATAAATAGGAGTTAATATCATTCCACTTGCCATTACAAAAAGAATGAATATTTTTGGCATTAAAAAAGATTTTTGACTACTAATTATTCCAAAAAAGACTATCAATTCTGCAACAAAACCACTCATGCCCGGTAATGCAAGAGAAGCCATCGATAAGATACTGAACATCGTAAACATTTTTGGAATTGGAAGAGCCATTCCGCCCATTTCGTCGAGATAAACAAGACGTATTCTATCATAACTCGTTCCTGCCAAGAAAAAAAGTGCAGCGCCAATAAATCCATGAGATATTATTTGTAAAAAGGCTCCGTTGAGTCCCGTATCGGTTATAGAGCCAATTCCTATAATTATGAAACCCATATGAGATACAGAGGAATTGGCTATTCTTTTTTTTAAATTACGTTGACCAAGAGATGTTGAAGCTGCATAAATTATTTGCATTGTGCCTACTATCATCAACCAGGGAGAAAATATAGAATGAGCATGGGGTAATAATTCCATATTGATCCGAACTAATCCATATGCTCCCATTTTTAATAAGATTCCGGCTAGAAGCATACAAGTACTATAATGTGCCTCCCCATGGGTGTCTGGTAACCATGTATGTAAGGGTATAATCGGTGATTTGACAGCAAAAGCAATAAGAAATCCAATATAGAATATTATTTCCAGTGCGAGAGGATACGATTGATTAGCTAATGTTTCAAAATTGAATGTTGGGTCATTAGAACCATATAAACCGATACCCAAAACCCCTACTAATAGAAAAATGGAACCTCCCGCAGTGTACAAAATAAACTTTGTAGCTGAATACAGGCGTTTCTTTCCCCCCCACATAGATAGAAGTAGATAAACAGGAATTAATTCTAACTCCCACATGATGAAAAAAAGTAAAAGGTCTCGAGAAGAAAATGATCCTATTTGACCACTGTACATTGCTAACATCAGGAAATGGAATAGTCGGGAATCCCGAGTAACTGGCCAAGCCGCTAAAGTAGCTAAAGTTGTTATAAATCCTGTCAGTAAAATAGGTCCTATAGAAAGTCCATCTATTCCCAATCTCCAGTAAAAATCAAAAAAATTGATCCATTTATAATCTTCCGCCAGCTGGATTAATGGATCGTCCAATTGGAAATGATAACAAAATACATAGGTCATTAGAAGTAGTTCTAAGGTGGATATAGAAATGGATATACCACCTAATTAGCTTATTTCCTCTATGAGGAAGAAAGAAAATTAAAGAGCCCGCAGATATTGGCAAAACTACAATTATTGTTAACCAAGGAAAAGAATTCGTGGTAAAGACAAGATACACTTGGACCAGAAAAACCCGCGCTCGAAAATAGAATCTTTATGATTTTTTTTTCGAGTACGGGTTTTTTCAGTAAAAAAAGAAAATGTATTCAAAATGTATTCAAGTGGGTTTTACGGAACATATCAATAAGCTAGACCCATACTTCGAGTTGTTTCATGCCATAAATAAACTCGAACACTCAAGAAATCCGTTGGACAGGCAGATTCACATCTCTTACAACCAACACAATCTTCTGTTCTTGGGGCGGAAGCAATTTGTTTAGCTTTGCATCCATCCCAAGGTATCATTTCTAACACATCGGTGGGGCACGCTCGGACACATTGGGTACACCCTATGCATGTATCATAAATTTTTACTGAATGTGACATGGGATCTATGAATTTTTGAACGTTATCAAATTTCGATCTAGTAAACTTGTAAATGAATCATATATTTAAACGCCAGATGAATCAACGATTTACCAGAAATTTTCTAATCAATTTACTTCTGGATCAGCTCATGAGAAGTGGCTAAGATACTTTGATTTCTTACGTTTTCATAAATAGAATCTAGATTCTACCATATTCTACATGCTAATTCAAAGTGGTGGATATTCTAATTTTGATTATTATTCCTACTTATTCAATAAAGTCGATTGATTGATACGCGTTGATTTTCTGTTACGATAAATTGACGAAACAATAGCCAATCCAATAGCTGCTTCAGCGGCTGCAATAGCTATAACAAAAATTGAGAAAATATCTCCCTTTAACTGGCGACTATCAAAAAAATCAGAAAATGTTACAAAATTGATATTAACTGCATTCAATATAAGTTCAAGACACATAAGAGCCCTAACCATGTTTCGACTCGTGATTAATCCATAAATACCGATAGAAAATAAATAGGCACTCAAAACAAGTACATGTTCGAGCATCATTGACCAACTCCTTATCAATGTCGGTTCATTTCAATATGAACAATAATTCAACAGATTCGAGATTGACTAGAATAGAACAAGTACGGAACAAAAGAATGTATTGAAAATAGATCAAATAAAAGAATCTCCCTTTTAGACATGAACAGTATTCAAATAGAATTTTTGTGAAATAGGTGGGATAACATAGAAGAAAGTGAAATTTTGATTGTTTGCTGTTGCTAGTTATAATGATTTATTACTGACGAGCCACAGCAATTGCGCCTATCAAACCAACTAAAAGAATTATTGAAATCAGTTCAAATGGAAGAAAAAAATCTGTTGATAAATGAATTCCAATTTGTTGACTATTACTTATCAAATCTTGTTCTATAAGTTGGTTTGATCTTGTAGTCCAAATAATCCCGTACCATGACGTATCGAAAATGGTAGTAATTAGCGAAAGAAGAATACTTGTACAAACCAGTGAAGTAACCCCATCCCCAACGATCGACAGATTCAAATCCTTGTAATATTCTGAACCATTCATGAACATGACAGCAAATATGATTAAAACATTTATGGCTCCTACATAAATAAGGAGCTGGGCAGCGGCTACAAAATGAGAATTTGAAAGAATATAGAATAAGGATATACAAACAAGAACCAATCCCAACGAAAAGGCAGAATAAATTGGATTGGTAAGTAATACTACTCCCAGTCCCCCTAATATAAGACCCGATCCCAGTAAAACTATAAGAAAATCGTGTATTGGTCCAGGCAAATCCATTATATGTAAAATAGGAGATAAATTGAAATGCTTTTCATGATCTTATTGACCCGACCGGGAAAAAAAGAAAGGTTTTTTTGATTTTCATTTTATGATAGGTTCCTAATAATTACGACTCTATTGATAGATTTTTAATAAAAAAGTCGAAATTCTCATCAACCAATGAATTTCTAGTTGAATTTTTCATTATTGGCCAAACAAAGAGAAAGACCTTATCTCATTCTTTTAATTGAAACCAAAACTGAACCTTAAGAATTGGTAATTTCTCTTTATTTAATAGAATAGGGCGGTTACCTACTCAGTTTTTCTTTGAGGCGAATTCCAAATTGTTCGAATTGTATAATCATCAATTACTGATATTGGTAAACGGCCCAAAGCAATTTGATTATAATTCAACTCGTGACGGTCGTAAGTAGAAAGTTCATATTCTTCAGTCATCGATAAACAATTTGTTGGACAATACTCAACACAGTTACCACAAAATATACAAATTCCGAAATCAATACTGTAATTAAGTAATCGTTTTTTTCGAATATCAGTTTCAAATTTCCAATCAACAACAGGCAGATCTATAGGACATACACGAACACATACTTCACAAGCAATACATTTATCAAATTCGAAATGGATTCGGCCGCGGAAACGCTCCAATGTGATTAATTTTTCATAAGGATATTGAATAGTTACAGGCAAACGATTTGCGTGGGATAAGGTAATCATGAAACTTTGACCAATGTACCTTGCTGCTCGTACTGTTTGTTGACCATAATTCATGAACCCAGTTACCATAGGGAACATATCAGGAATCTATATGAATAGTTTGATCTTCGTTTCTTTCTCTTGTTTGAACTTGAACCAAGTCTATTATATTCGTTTGTTATTTACAGTGAAAAAAGTTGAAAAGAGGTTGTTAATAATAGATTACCGAGAGAAATTGGTAAAAGAAATTTCCATCCAAGATTTAAAAGTTGGTCCATTCTTAACCTAGGTAAAGTCCATCTTGTTGTGATAGAAATAAACAAGAACAAATAAGTTTTAGCTAATGTAATAAAGATACCAATTGTAGTTCCAAAAATTTCATCCACTTTATTTATTTCAAATAGCTCAGGAACAAATATGTATGGAATGGAAATATTCCAACCACCCAAGTAAAGAACCGTTACAAATAACGAAGAAAGTAATAGATTTAGATAGGAAGCAACATAAAATAAACCAAATTTAATACCCGAATATTCGGTTTGATAACCTGCTACTAATTCTTCCTCCGCTTCTGGTAAATCAAAGGGTAATCTCTCGCATTCGGCTAGGGCAGAAATTAGAAAAACGATAAATCCTATAGGCTGACGCCACAAATTCCATCCCCAAAAACCATATTTTGACTGCGCCTCAACTATATCAACTGTACTTGAACTGTTAGATAATCATAGTCGGTGATAACATCACTGTTCCCACCGCTATTCCAGAACCGTACATGAGGTTTTCGCCTCATACGGCTCCTCGTGGGTCAAAAAGAAATCTAAGGACCAGATCAGTATTATTTACTATTTAGCTTGCTATGGTTGTAGAATAGAAAGAGTCAAAATCTATTTGAGGGTCCAAAATTATACCAATGGAATTCCGTCTGCTATACTCTAAAATAATAATAAATAAAGGCGCTTCCGAATTGATCTCACCCGTTAATAATTTGACTTTGTTGAGTAATAACTTAATCTTTAAATAAAAAACTCCTTGCAGAAATATCAATAAATAGTTTATTTCAACCCATCATTTTCGATTACGAAAAGGAATTAGACGCTCCATTAGCTAATGAATCATGAGACAAATTATATCTCTCTAAATCTATGCTAAATATATGAAAAAGACGGAATAAAAAAGATTTCTTTTTCTCTTGTTTGTTTTTCGTTCCTATTCTTCTTTCTTATAAAACCGATATAAGAGAAGGGGGCTAAAACTAAAATCAAAAATAAAGGATTATTTCGTTCCTGATAGTCATTGCTTTAATGGGTGGATAGGAGCATACTCTGGATCGGAATCGCGGGAAGTACTGCCTTATCATTTCTACCAATTTAAAGCCCCAATTAGTATTCTTGTTATGTTATGCAGAAATATCTTTTTAGAAAATTTCCATAATCTCCATTACCAATCCTTTGTGCATTTTTGTGTTCCTAATCATCCACTCATTTTTTTGTTCAATCGCCCGTTTCGTTTGATAATACATGTATGGTAGGTAATTCATACAAAGGATAGTGAAAAGGCCATACGGTTGATCTTTTGATTTTGAGCCCGCTTCAAGTTGGGTTGTCTAAAAAACCAGTCTTGGGGTAAAGGACCTCTTCCGCTTATGTTTATTTCCACTTAACTCTTGTCTTGTACATAGGAAATGAGACTCTATTTTTTTTACTGCAAATTGATAAGCTGCTTTCTTTCACTCATATATAACTATCTAATTTACTTTATCAACCAAAAGGATAATAAATAATATCTATTCAATTCGTTCAACTTGTTTTCTAGAGCGAAAGAAAAGAATGAATAGGGAAAAGAAAGAAAAGTTTGTATTTCAACGAATCGCACGTAGAGATATTGATAAAACACATAAAGTTAATGGTATTTCATAACTAATCGATTGAGCAGCAGCTCGTAAACCACCTAAAAAGGAATATTTATTATTTGATCCGTATCCTGACATAAGAAGGCCAACAGGGGCAATACTTGAAATGGCAATCCATAAAAAAATACCGATATTGAGATCAGCTAAAACAAGTTGATAGCTAAAAGGAATTACTAAAAAACTTAGTAAAATTGATATGACTGCTATAGATGGTCCAATACTGAATAAACGGGTATTTCCTCTAGCTGGAAAAAGATTCTCTTTGAAAAGCAGTTTTGTCCCATCTGCTAAAGCTTGAAGAATTCCCAAAGGACCGGCGTATTCAGGCCCAATACGTTGTTGTATTCCTGCGGATATCTTTCTTTCTAACCATACAATTACCAGTACGCCTATTGTGATCCCCAATACAAGAGTCAAAATAGGGACAAAGATCCATACGATTCCATAGACCTCTTTGAAAAATTCCAATCTGGAAAAAGAATTAATATCTTGTACTTCTATTTCTGTTGTATAAACTCTCATTTCAACGATCAACTTCTCCCATAATGATATCTATGCTACCTAGTATCGTCATAATATCAGCCAATTTCATTCCTTTAACTAACTGAGGAAGAATTTGCAAATTGATAAAACCCGGCGGGCGAATTTTCCATCTCCAAGGAAAACAACTTTTGTCCCCTATTAGAAAAATTCCCAATTCTCCCTTTGGGGCTTCAACTCTCACATAAAGTTCTTGCTTCGGCAATTCAAATGTGGGAGAAGGTTTTTTACTAATGAATCGATATTCAAAATCATTCCATTCTGGATCCCTTTCTCTATCAAAGCATCGGATTTCTAAATTCTCATAGGGACCCCCTGGAATTCCTTCCAGGGCCTGTTGAATTATTTTTATGGATTCCGTCATTTCACTGATTCGGACTAAATAACGAGCTAATGAGTCTCCTTCTTTTTGCCACTGGATTTCCCAATCAAATTCGTCGTAACACTCATAATGATCAACTTTACGAAGATCCCATTGTATTCCAGATGCTCGTAGCATCGGTCCGGATAAACCCCAATTTATTGCTTCTTCTCCACTAATAATGCC
This sequence comes from Aquilaria yunnanensis, assembly GCA_039654915.1. Lineage (NCBI taxonomy): Eukaryota > Viridiplantae > Streptophyta > Magnoliopsida > Malvales > Thymelaeaceae > Aquilaria > Aquilaria yunnanensis. The sequence continues at coordinate 1,583,066 of JBDJPA010000010.1, read as the reverse complement.
TACTCCTTCAACTCGTTCTAAAAAAATGGGATTTCGCGTAATAAGCTTTTGATATTCAACAACTCCTGTTAAAAAATAATCGCAGAAATCCAAACATTTATCTATCCAGCCATAAGGCAGATCGGCTGCTATTCCTCCGATACGAAAATAATTATGCATCATTCTCATCCCGGTCGCAGCTTCGAATAGATCATATACTAATTCTCTTTCTCGGAAAATATAGAAAAAAGGGGTCTGTGCGCCAATATCCGCCATAAAAGGTCCAAGCCATAACAGATGAGAAGCTAGACGACTTAACTCCAACATAATGACTCTGATATAGCTCGCTCTTTTAGGCACTTGAATATTTCCCAATTGTTCTGGTCCATTTACGGTTATTGCTTCTGTGAACATAGTAGCTAAATAATCCCAACGTGTTACATAAGGTAAAAATTGTATAATTGTTCGGTTTTCCGCAATTTTTTCCATTCCTCTGTGTAAATAACCTAATATTGGTTCGCAGTCAACAACATTTTCACCGTCTAGGGTAACGATGAGACGAAGAACACCGTGCATTGATGGGTGGTGAGGTCCCATATTGACTATCATAAAGTCTGTTTCTGTAGCTGGTCTATTCATAAGTTTTTCCTCGATTCATTCTTACATGAATTGCTGAAAACGAAAAGAAGTTTATCAAAATTCTCAAGATCCAATAAATGAAAAAACTAAGTCAAAATTTTCAAATTAATGATTTTTTGACTCCCGAATATCCAACTCACTAATTAATTCTTTATAGCGTACTCGATTTTTCTTTGATAAGTAAGACAGCAGCCGTTGACGTTTTCCCAGAATTTTTCGTAGACCTCTCTGAGATGAATAGTCTTTTCTGTGCAATTCAAAATGGGAAGTAAGTCTTCGTATCTTATTGGTGAAACAGATTATTTGAAATTCAACAGACCCCCGCTTTTCTTCTTTTTTTTCTTGAAAAATAACTGAGATGAATGAATTTTTTACCATAAAACAAAATCTTATCCCCTTTTATAATTTCAAATTTTTTGATGTGAATTTGATTGATTAGTAATAATAATATTAGTCATTTTGATATACAGAAGGACCTTAAGTTCATTATAAACTTCCTACTTTTTTTATAAAAAAAATGAATGAACAAAATCTTCTTATCTTTTTTTTGTATTCCTATACAAATAAAATAAGAAGATTTTATTCATTCATTTATAGATCTAATTGATAATATGTATGTCATTAAATTAGTATCCTCTTTCAAGATGGAATGTAAGACAATCCTCGCGTCTATCTATTTGTTTTCATATAGCCGACATATTACCTAATAATATATGTATATATGGCAAAATTAATGTAAATGGACTTGTAACTACCAAATTGTCAACCGTGGTGGATACATATGTATCCTGAGGATACTGAAACGACTGCCATTATTAGTATTAAACCAATATCGATTCATACAAGCTAAATCTTCTAGTCGATAATTGGGCCAAAGAAAGAACTTCATTTTAATTAGTTTCTTTTTCTCGATACCGAGATATTTGCCTCTATTTAAAACTTGACCACAGTTTTTTACCTGATTGCAAAATACTGGATTTCTATGTAGATCATTTATCTCGCTTTTTTTTAAAAAATATAGAATTCGCAATTCTCTACGGCCTTTAGGGGATAAAATAGTTTCAGGAACAAAGAAATCATAATGATTTTTGTCTCTATTTTTAGTCATTTTTTGATGTCTTAAAATGGATTCATCAATTTGATTCTTATCAACATATTCTAGATATTGTGGATTCCTTTGGTATTTATTCTTATGAACCAAAAAAATACCTATGGTTTGATATAGAATCAATTGTCCATCGTTTTTTATAGACAGATAAGCCGGTTCGAGAATCAATACCCCGCCTGTACTTAATTCTTTAAGAGTGCGCCTATTTATAGTCCAAATATCCACAGTCAGTGCTCCCCGTTTAAGATAGGATATAGCAACGTTCTTTGGATTTCTCAATCTAATCAGGAAACAATAGACTTTAATATTATCGATCATTTTTTTATTTACCCTTTCCCTCCTAAATTGAAAATGCAAATACCCTTGTAGGAAGTAATAAAGCTCCATGACTTCGGGGCTCGTGTCGGGCTTTTTTTTTCTACGTTTTTTTTTGTCTGATCTACCTCCATTTTCATCTGATAGAGGATCCCCTTCCCCTTGGTCTAGAAGATCTTTTTCTTCTTGATTTCCATTCTCGAATCTAAGAATTCTTTTTTCATTTGATTCTATCAAAGGGTTCCTTTCAGTAATGTTTTGATTAATGCTTTCATTTCCATTAAAGTTGGAAAGAAGTAATTTTATTGGTATGATCCCCGGTTTAATCTTATATGCATTATATAGTGGCACAAATTCTGGGAAGAACCAAAGTTCTAGTTCTGGATTCAATATAAGACGATTTACTATTTCTTCATTCATTCCCATCCAATCAAAGAAGGGTCTTTTTTTTTTGAATCGGTTGATTTTTTGATTTTTAGAAATTGATAAATAAAAAGGACCTCTCTTAATTTTTTTATTCTTGGTGCCGGTATTGAGCCAGTAATAAAGCTCGACCTTATTATTTCTAAGGCAAAAATCAATCTTACAAAATTTTCTATCTGGAAATTTCTCCTCAGCCATAATATCATTTTCTCCTAGATAATTATAAATAGGTAGCCCACCTGACATATCAAAAAATTTGCGTCTATCTATCTTGTAATTATCAAAAATCTCTTCTTTACTATTTATTTGTAATGGTGATCTATAAATATATGAGTCTTTCTTCTCTTCATAATTAATAGATTTATATGAGAAAAAATCATGTCTATGATGTTTTTTAAAATTAGATGATTTTTGATATTCTTGATTCAGTAATGAATCAGGTTCGAAATCATTTTGTTTTTCATCATGAATGAATCTTTCTTTTTCATATGAGTCCCATTTGTTAAAATCGTTTTTTTGAGTCATACAGTGTTGATTGACTTTATTTCGCCATTTTTCTGGTACTAATTTAAGCCAGCTAATCTGAGATAAATCATATTGATAATGCCCCCTTAACCAGTTTTTCCATTGATTCCTTTCAGAATGCCAAAAGTCTTTATGTCTCAATCCAGAATGAAATATTCCCTCTTTCCGAAAAAAATCCTTTATTTCATTTTTAAGAAAAAGAGATGTTTCATGATATTGAAGGATAGGCTTGAATTTATAGAAGTTAATAACTCGAGTTTGCGATATTTTGTAAAATACATATGCTTGCGAGAAGGAGTTAGAAAAAGTGGTTGAATTCGTATTTTGAATATTATCAAGGGAATTTTTTTTAGTTAAAATAAAGTGAATTTTTTTTTGATTTCTTTTCTTAATTCTTTTTTCAGTTTCTTTCTTATTGGAAATGGATTTTTCGATAATTTTTTTTCTTGATTCAATAAAAAGTTGTGCATTGGTTCTTGCAATATTAATGATACATAGAAAAAAATCTATGTATATTTTTTCCATGAAAAATTTGATAAAAAAAGAAAATTTACGGATTAATCGAGTATTTCTTCTTTTTAATATTTGAGAAAATCTTTTTAATGATTCTAATTTTTTATTAGAATGAATATTTTTTTCTTGAGTTAGAAATCCATTTTTCTTCTCATTTAGAATTCTTTCTAGTTTATTGTTGATTGTGCTTGTTCTCTCAGTCAGATCTTTCATTTTTTTTTCTGTCGGTGAAAAATTTGTGCATTCTGTATATCGAATTTGAATAGGTGATTCACGAATCATCTGATTATTCATTATAGAATCGCCGGTTTTAGTTTCACCCAATTCGTAGTTTTTGATGCTCCATTTTTTTATTATTTCTTTTGATACCTTTCGAAGAAATTTTGCTCGTTCTTTAAAAACATTAAAAACTATAAAAGACTTGTTTTTTAATAATTTTTTCACTTTTTTTTTCAGTTCTTTAAAAATAGGTCCAAAAAACGAGGGCCCTTTTCGTTTTCGAGGGATACCGAAAGGACGGTCAGTTTCCAGTCCAGCAACTGTTAAAAAACAAAAATCATTTTTTTGCGCTTTCTGTGTTTTCGAGGGTTTTAACTTAGATCGGTGCCAAGGTTTCAGGTAAAAAGGAAATAAGATTTTTATCTGCATACCGTCTGTTAACCAGTTTTTTGGAAATTCTTTCTCGGATAATTCAACACCATTATAAGTGCATTTAATATGTATTTCTCGATTCCAATCCTTGAAGTCTTCGGACCATTCGGGAACTTGAAATAATAAAATACGCGCAATATTCTTAGCTATTATTAATGAAGGTAATCGAATATATTTTCGAAAAATTGATTGGCCTACTAAGAAAAAACCTCTTACTGCTTGAGCATATGAAATGTTATCCCAAGTTTCTGCTATTTCTAGTCGTAGTCTTTCTGCGTCTTGGTATTTTTCAACTTTTTTTCTTTCTTTTGTATAATCAGAGATTTGTAATTCTTTGCTTTTTTTACCCATCAAATTTTGAAAAATTCCTTTCATCCGTCCGAAAATATCAAAAGACAAAAGGCGAATATCAGAAGCCAAAAGGCGTCTGTCTAGTATGGCCAAAAGATAAAAAAGGGGTCTGCCCATTTTGCCAAACAAAGCCAAAAGGCGTCTGTCTATTCTGTCCACAAAAAGAGGGGAATGTGGCTTTGGTTGATAGAGTTGGTAAATAACCATTTTACGCCTTTGGGCACGCATAGAACCTTTTATTATACTTCGACGAAAATCCGAATATGGTAAATAACGTATCCAAATCATTTCGCCTAATGGATCAGGCTCATTAAGATCTTCGCTATCATCAAAAATCACCAGAAACTTGTATTTTCTTAAACGAATTTGAGAATCCGTTTCTACCTTGTCCTCGTGGTTTTCGGCTTCATCTAGTTGCAAATCATCGAGTAGTATGTATGACCATCGAGGGACCTTTTTACTTATTTCCTTTATTTCAATAGATCTTTTTCTACTTCTTTGATCATTGGATTTAGTTATAACTACATTGAAGAACCATTTTAAAATTTTTTTGACTGGGTCTTCTGAATGAATAGTTTGATATCGAAATAAAGAAAACCTCTTTTTTGTTACTAATGATCTACTCTTGTTGAGTTTGTTTATTGTTTGTTTAAATTCGCGATAATCATTAGTAAGAAG
>JBDJPA010000010.1:1557884-1560384 GCA_039654915.1 Aquilaria yunnanensis | reverse complement strand
TTCCAGCTTTCCTTCTCCTTTCAGGACCTATCCGAAAGAGAATCCAGTACTTCTCGGTCGGGAATATCTGAATAGGGCGAACCGCCTCGTGGATATCTTTGCTTCGAAACAAAAACAATTAGAATTAGGCTCGGTCAACTGGAATGTCTATTATCCATATAGGGGATCTTCCAATCGGGAAGATCCATCGACCTGAGACGAAGAGAAAGGTCTATCTATTTTATTTAGTTATTCAGTTAAACCAATGATTCGTTATTGGAGCAGATAGCAAAAACCATTTCATCCGACATGCGTATTTTTGATTTTCCAATGGATTTACATCTTTCATTAATGGAAATTTTTTGATGTAGTGAGTAATAGCTCTGGTTGTTCGCTGTTCAAGAATTCTTGTTTAGGCAGTTCATACCATCCATACATAGTGTTTTGATCTAAGATTTCAATTCTTCCATGTTTCAGCAGTAGCATATTCTTCCATGGAGCTAAGGTCCATGGAAGAAAGAGGTGTTTCCGCGACTCTACCGCCCAGTCAATTCCGTTCCACTTAATCCCTATTTCATGACCACATATCTTTCCGGCTAAGTAATGGGAAACCCTTCTCCTGTTACATGAATCCAATTTTCATTTCATCCGGGAAAAGCCATCTTTTTCTCAACAATGTCTTTGCCATTTGATCCAATAGCCTTCCGTTAGATAGGAACAGATTTGATAAATACTGATAACTCTCAGATGGAGTATTAGAACGGGAAAATCCAAATGAACTATTGGCTCTAAGCCATCTCTGGCGATGAATCAAGAATTCGAAGTGCTTTTCTTTCCTATTCTTGATAAACCAGCTTTGAGATAGAGATGTAATAGGATCTTGGGAAATAAAAACAATAAGCCCCTTTAACATCTCTTCATCTTCATCTGCAAAGAATTCTCGATGTAAAAACACAGAGACAGAGGGCTCATCTTGGAATAGGAAAAAGAGTGGATCCGGGGGGTCCCAAATGAATCGGCTTATTCGAAAAAAGCCTTGTTCTTTGGAAGATCTAGCTCGTGCCTGGTACTGCATGGTTCCACTCTGCAAGAACTCCGAATCCTTCTCTTGAAGCTCATCCTTCTCTTGAAGCTCATCCTTCTCTTGAAGCTCATCCTCCTCATCATCAATGAGCCCCCGCCCGGCCCAATAGGGAAATCCCAAATCATCGGGCCTTTCGATACAATCAAATAGAAAGCCCCAAGGGCGCCATATTCTAGGAGCCCAATCTATGTGATCGAAGAAATCCTCCTCTATTTCCCCTTCTTCAACCTCCGATTCGTATTTTTGATAGAGAAATCTCTGATCAACGATAGAACGAGATCCATTTTGTATCATATATAAGGGATTCCTTGGTTCGGGCCGAAGAAGGAATGTCACTCGATCATTATCAAACTGACTGTAATCTCTTTCTGTCCGCGAGTATACCATCAGAGCGCCTTCTATTTCTACTAGGCCATGAACTAGATCAGAATCATTCTCAACGAACCGATAAGAAGCGATCCTATTTTTTTCATCGGGTCCGGGTAGAGACCAAAGGTCTTGAGCGACCGATCCGGCAGAACAACTCAAAAGATAAAGAAGTATCGTTAATTTCTTCATGCTCGTTCCAAGTTCGAAGTACCATTTGTACAAATAAGGATCCCCTTCGTCACACAATTGCTTCTTTATATAGATAGATATAGGATCTATGAGGCAATTACCTAGAAGTACTTTTTGTGCAACAGCCCTTCCTATCTGATAGAAAAGGATCCCGTGATCCTGAACCGGTATTACATGGGCTCGCAAATCCCAAGTTTGTCTATGAAGAGCTAATCTAATTGTATTAGTGTCTAGAATTGATTTCTTCTGTGTAATACTAATTGATAGGGCCTCATTGGCAAGTGCTGCAAGATCTCGTGCATTGGGACCCATGGCTGTGGACCCGAATCGATTAGTATGGAACATTTTCTTTTCCAAGTGAAATCCCTTAGTATATGAAAGAGTGAAAAAGCGCTTTCGTTGTTGTGGAATAAGAAGCCTTCGTATCTTAATACATGTATTGAATCTATCCGGGGCTATTAGAGCGGGATCTACTTTTTGGGGAATATGAGTCGAAGCAATAACAAGAATATTTCTAGTAGAACATCTTTCACAATCCCTGGAGAGATAGTTCGCTAATAGACCGAGGGATAAGTCCTTCGACTCATTCATATCCAGATCATGAATGTCTGGAATCCATATTATGCAAGGAGACATTGCTTTTGCTAATTCGAATTGAAGGGTGATATAAAATCGGTCTATTTCCGGCAGCATATCCAAAGTTACCTCATCCTTCGCCTCGTTACTTAGAACCTTTAGCCACGACAGCTTCCAATCAAGGTCACCGTCACTAGCATCAATATCGCCACTAGCATCAATATAGTCACTAGCATCAATATAGTCATTAACACCAGTGTCATCATCATCACTGTCCTCATCAATACGAAAATCCTCAGGATT
>JBDJPA010000010.1:1542914-1549884 GCA_039654915.1 Aquilaria yunnanensis | reverse complement strand
GAGAAGGGGCATTCGAGCGTATCTAAATAGATACTATGTTTACATATGGATCCCTACGTCGTTACATTCCATTTAGGATTAGGAATGGGCGTAATCGGGCCTTCTTTTTACATATCTCTCCTTATTTTGGACCCTATTCACCTCTTTTCTTTTTTTCTTCTTTTTCTTCTATTGAATCGAGAAAGAAATAGGTTTGATTGTCCATCTTTTTAATAGAATCTTAATATATATAAGACATCCTCTGGATACTTCAAATCGAAGCAATTGGATGTCCGACTTGGCCTATATGACATGGTCGATCAATAGAAATACTCCAACACTCCACCTTTGTCATATATTCCACACATCACACTAGATAGATATCATATTCATGGAATACGATTCACTTTCAAGATGCCTTGGTGGTGAAATGGTAGACACGCGAGACTCAAAATCTCGTGCTAAAGAGCGTGGAGGTTCGAGTCCTCTTCAAGGCATAATATTGAGAATGCTCATTGAATTGGAATAAGTTCGGCAGCGGATCACAAAATCTTGGTGATCCTCTCTATCTAATGAATGGGGAATCCGCTTTGAAATCGTCCGTCCGCCCTGCACCCACCCCCGAGTATATGCTTCAACAGGAATCACACAAGGGTGGATTGATACAATCTAAACCTCTGGTAAAATGCCCCCCGTAACCCAGCAGATAAAGTGCATTACATAGTCCGTTTTAGGGATTGGCGACTACCCATTCAGTGACTTTGGCACTGGACGTTCCCAAAATGGGTACTATCGGGTCGGGTGAATTCAATAATAGACGCCTGGTGGCATTCCAGCTTTCCTTCTCCTTTCAGGACCTATCCGAAAGAGAATCCAGTACTTCTCGGTCGGGGAATATCTGAATAGGGCGAACCGCCTCGTGGATATCTTTGCTTCGAAACAAAAACAATTAGAATTAGGCTCGGTCAACTGGAATGTCTATTATCCATATAGGGGATCTTCCAATCGGGAAGATCCATCGACCTGAGACGAAGAGAAAGGTCTATCTATTTTATTTAGTTATTCAGTTAAACCAATGATTCGTTATTGGAGCAGATAGCAAAAACCATTTCATCCGACATGCGTATTTTTGATTTTCCAATGGATTTACATCTTTCATTAATGGAAATTTTTTGATGTAGTGAGTAATAGCTCTGGTTGTTCGCTGTTCAAGAATTCTTGTTTAGGCAGTTCATACCATCCATACATAGTGTTTTGATCTAAGATTTCAATTCTTCCATGTTTCAGCAGTAGCATATTCTTCCATGGAGCTAAGGTCCATGGAAGAAAGAGGTGTTTCCGCGACTCTACCGCCCAGTCAATTCCGTTCCACTTAATCCCTATTTCATGACCACATATCTTTCCGGCTAAGTAATGGGAAACCCTTCTCCTGTTACATGAATCCAATTTTCATTTCATCCGGGAAAAGCCATCTTTTTCTCAACAATGTCTTTGCCATTTGATCCAATAGCCTTCCGTTAGATAGGAACAGATTTGATAAATACTGATAACTCTCAGATGGAGTATTAGAACGGGAAAATCCAAATGAACTATTGGCTCTAAGCATCTCTGGCGATGAATCAAGAATTCGAAGTGCTTTTCTTTCCTATTCTTGATAAACCAGCTTTGAGATAGAGATGTAATAGGATCTTGGGAAATAAAAACAATAAGCCCCTTTAACATCTCTTCATCTTCATCTGCAAAGAATTCTCGATGTAAAAACACAGAGACAGAGGGCTCATCTTGGAATAGGAAAAAGAGTGGATCCGGGGGGTCCCAAATGAATCGGCTTATTCGAAAAAAGCCTTGTTCTTTGGAAGATCTAGCTCGTGCCTGGTACTGCATGGTTCCACTCTGCAAGAACTCCGAATCCTTCTCTTGAAGCTCATCCTTCTCTTGAAGCTCATCCTTCTCTTGAAGCTCATCTCCTCATCATCATGAGCCCCCGCCCGGCCCAATAGGGAAATCCCAAATCATCGGGCCTTTCGATACAATCAAATAGAAAGCCCCAAGGGCGCCATATTCTAGGAGCCCAATCTATGTGATCGAAGAAATCCTCTCTATTTCCCCTTCTTCAACCTCCGATTCGTATTTTTGATAGAGAAATCTCTGATCAACGATAGAACGAGATCCATTTTGTATCATATATAAGGATTCCTTGGTTCGGGCCGAAGAAGGAATGTCACTCGATCATTATCAAACTGACTGTAATCTCTTTCTGTCCGCGAGTATACCATCAGAGCGCCTTCTATTTCTACTAGGCCATGAACTAGATCAGAATCATTCTCAACGAACCGATAAGAAGCGATCCTATTTTTTTCATCGGGTCCGGGTAGAGACCAAAGGTCTTGAGCGACCGATCCGGCAGAACAACTCAAAAGATAAAGAAGTATCGTTAATTTCTTCATGCTCGTTTCAAGTTCGAAGTACCATTTGTACAAATAAGGATCCCCTTCGTCACACAATTGCTTCTTTATATAGATAGATATAGGATCTATGAGGCAATTACCTAGAAGTACTTTTTGTGCAACAGCCCTTCCTATCTGATAGAAAAGGATCCCGTGATCCTGAACCGGTATTACATGGCTCGCAAATCCCAAGTTTGTCTATGAAGAGCTAATCTAATTGTATTAGTGTCTAGAATTGATTTCTTCTGTGTAATACTAATTGATAGGGCCTCATTGGCAAGTGCTGCAAGATCTCGTGCATTGGGACCCATGGCTGTGGACCCGAATCGATTAGTATGGAACATTTTCTTTTCCAAGTGAAATCCTTAGTATATGAAAGAGTGAAAAAGCGCTTTCGTTGTTGTGGAATAAGAAGCCTTCGTATCTTAATACATGTATTGAATCTATCCGGGGCTATTAGAGCGGGATCTACTTTTTGGGGAATATGAGTCGAAGCAATAACAAGAATATTTCTAGTAGAACATCTTTCACAATCCCTGGAGAGATAGTTCGCTAATAGACCGAGGGATAAGTCCTTCGACTCATTCATATCCAGATCATGAATGTCTGGAATCCATATTATGCAAGGAGACATTGCTTTTGCTAATTCGAATTGAAGGGTGATATAAAATCGGTCTATTTCCGGCAGCATATCCAAAGTTACCTCATCCTTCGCCTCGTTACTTAGAACCTTTAGCCACGACAGCTTCCAATCAAGGTCACCGTCACTAGCATCAATATCGCCACTAGCATCAATATAGTCACTAGCATCAATATAGTCATTAACACCAGTGTCATCATCATCACTGTCCTCATCAATACGAAAATCCTCAGGATTGCTCTCCACGAACTTCTTCAGAAATACTGTAATGAAAGGAAGATAGGAGTTTGTCGCTAGGTATTTGACCAAATAGGATCGTCCGCTTTCTCTAGAACCTATCACTAAAATACCCCTAGGGGGGGATAGGGCTAAGCGGAGCGAAAAGGGTTTTCCATGAGACGGGAAATGAAAACTATTAGCCCCACACGAAGTTTGTGAATAAGTGATTGCCTGATAATGAGCAAGGAATATCCGCCTTTCCGCTAAACAGGATGTATTGAACTCATAATTCATTAGATACTTTTGATGAATGTCAACTAAGTATCGTAAGTAAATTATTCCCGGTTGTTCAATCATTTGATAAGCAGAGTCATTCTTTGATAAATGATCACTATGAGTCAGACTCAATAGAATTTGATCAATACTTTTTTCTGTCGTTAAGGTGTAGAGCTGAACCAAGAAGTCTCTTTCTTTATAACTAATCGAATCACTGTTCGCGAACCAGGATTCTATTGGATTATCATCAATCCAATGATCGCTCACGTTTTTTTCTTTTTCTTATCAATGAATAGATCTCTTTACTTGTATGACTTAGATGTCTCGTATTTCTCGAAAAAATGATTCGATTGATGGGATTTGGTATGATACTTATGAGATCGATGAGATTGATATTCAAATAGTTCTTCTTAGAAAGTATAGAATATACTAATTGTTTCAGAGCAACTAGAAAGAGATTCTTTAACTTTAACCAGAAAGAATTCAGTTCAGATGGGGGATACCTATCCAGAAGTTTTTGCAACTCAATCATGTATGATGGATTCATCAAAGATTTGATCTTTTCGAACTCTGTCTGTAACTCACTATGGGCCCGGGAAAAAAAGAAAAGATGTGTACAAACGAGATGTCCAGCAACAAGAAGAAGGAAAAGGATTGAATAGAGGAACTCCTGAATATTTGGCGAGCTCAGATGTGTCGATATCAATGGTGACTCATTATTTCGATGAATCTTTTGTTCGGACAGAAGAAAATTATGTAAACACTTACTCGAAATCTCACTTATCAGATTCCATTGTGTCTTCCACAATTTTTTCTGAAGAATTCGCGCTGATCTATGCATAATATCATGAAAAATGGATACAAATTTTTGACGGCTGCTACTTATTAGTATCGGCAATAGGTCTGAAAAAGTCTCTAACAATATCAAATTTAGATATTTGTACCCTGTTGAAGTAAGGAACCATGGCATATATGTTTGGAATAGATTCCATTTTGATTTTAAGAGAGTTGAAAAAGCACTCTCTCGTTGAAAGGTTCTATACATCTGCCCTTTCTCAACGCATTTCTTTAGACAAAGACTCCGTTTTTTCCTCTTTTTGGATGGTAAACATTTCTCAGAATGTGGAGTGTGAATCAAACCCATGTTTGAATTGAAATTGAGATACTGACGCAAGTTCTTCTCTTCTGAATCAGATAGATTCATATCTGAAAGAGGTTGACAAAAAGTTCTTTCAAAATTGACTTTTTGTTCCTCTTTTAGAGGTGTTCCAGAAATGTCTGCAATCGAGTAAATAGCTCGATCGGATCGAATTGCAAACTGGAAAGATTTGTACAAGTTATACCTTTCGTCACCACTTTGTGGAAAATCGTTAGATATGAATTTAGATACCTGCGACTCGATTGGTGAAGGTGAAATAGTATCTCTCTCCAAAAAAGCATGTTTTTTTTTACCACCGCGCAAAGAAAATATTTTGTTGCGAATGAACAAGATATTGAGGAATTGTCCGTACATAAAATCATAATTCTTGATACGGGCCTTTTCCACATAAAAAGGGAATATTTTGTTACAATAGAAGTGATGTGGATTATTCAAGAATCGAAGTCGATTTGCTTTATAAAAAGAAGATATCAATGAACTTCTATGAAATGGTTTCACGGGATTCAGCCAATTGTCTTGATCGTGGGATATCATTGAGAAATAGGAATCCGTGTTATCAAAAGATTTCCTGCTATTATTTCTAGTATGGAATGAGTCAATCATCCGCTTTGGTATCTTATTGAACAAAACGGGTCCTCCATTGATCGAGAATTTCAATTTTTGAGAAGTATTATGATCATCCAATAAGAAAGGTTTCAATTTTTTCAAATGAACGATTTGAAGACCTATTGATTCTAACCACTGATTGCAGAGTTGATCATTCGGACCTTTCAATTCATAGATGCGGATCTCAGACCTATGAAGGGGGATATTCCCGAAACTCACAAAGAAAAAAGGAAGTGAGTTAGACAAAAAGAGAAGCAACTTGGACAAAAAGAGAGGAAGTGACTTAGACAAATCTTTTTTATCGATAACCTTAGACCAATCAATCGAATATTGATTAATACGTAATCGATCGAACACTACTTGAAAACGGCTCTTCTGCTCAGAAACGAAATGTTCTAAATGCTCCTGGAAATTCTTGCTCCCATTGGACCATTTGTATCTATATGCATTAGGATCCCGATTCATGTATCTCTCGGTTCGAGAAATCAAAATAAGAGGATCGAACCATTTCTTCTGACTCTTTTTCAAATTCGATAAATGTTGGTTGATCGTATATTTCATTAGAGTTCTATGATTCAGAGTACCATTTCCTATTTGATCCCTTTGAATTCCATACTCGAAGTTGCGATCGGATCTATTCATTAAAAAGAATCGATTCAATACATTTCTTATGTACCCATGGGTGCTATATTGGATTTGAATCAGATTTCGGATCAAGATAGATTGATTGACTGCCTCCATTATGTTGTTGCTAGCAAATACCACTCTTTTTGGTTTTGGATCTTCCAAATCATTCCCGCAGGAGATCTGGACCCATTTTTTTCTGATCCTTCGATAAAAAGATTCATTTTCTTCATAAAAAATAGGAGGTAGAACCAATAAAGATTTCTTTTTCGATTTATCCCTGGCCTCATTCAAGAATTGTTTTTGATCCAATCCGTAGGAATCAATAGAAAAGGAAAATCTCTTATGATACACCAGATCCGGCTCGGTTATTGATAGAGTGAATAGATCTGCCATTTCTTGAAATCTCTCTTCTGATTCAAAATCGTGGTGTAACGTGTATCCCCCCCTGTTCAGGTCATGGAATAGATGAAATAAATCAAAAAATGGATTTTTGTTCAAGAATGAAGAACTACCCAGTTCATCCTTCGGAACCATATCACATCCCAGATTTGATGAAATAGGATGAATTGAGACGGTTTTTTGTAAATACGGAATTATCTTGGATATATTAACTATTTCTTTATTTTCCGATCGCCTGAAAGGGACAAAAGAAAGATCTTGTTCTTTCTTCAACAATTTCTGATCTCTAGTGAACCTCTCAGTAGGATTCGAACCCAGATGAAGTTCTGACCATCCGTCAGAGAAAAAAGAACAAATGGATCTTGTAGGATTCCCAAGAAATTTTTCGATTTCTTCCGGAAGCAGATGATTATCATTATTCATCCGCTTCTCACGTTCCGTGAATAGCCGGGACATTGAGGAAGATCCAGAAAGGCATTTAGGGAATCGGTCTGATTCTATCTCTCTTCGTTCCGTTTGAAGAAAGGAAGGATCCCCAAGAATCGATCTTTCTTTTAGTTGTTGAATCTCTCTTTGATTGATCAATGTGTGATATTCCGAATCCTCATTACTAATGGA
>JBDJPA010000010.1:1507914-1535414 GCA_039654915.1 Aquilaria yunnanensis | reverse complement strand
CTTCTACACATTCATGCTTAACCCATAATAAATAGGGAATAACTAATAGTTAGGACTCAAAAAAAATCAATAATCCCCTCATGAGAAAGATCTTTACCGCATTAGGCACTAATTTAGTTTTAACGGTTAATTAGATCGGGTAATCCTTCAAATTAAGAAAAGAAGCTCGTTTTGCTTTTTGTTTCCCCATAATTTGGTCCCTAGGGCTCTATCCATTTATTCACTCGACCCAACTTTGAATTCAATTCATTTTTTTGTTACAAAAAAAAAAAATAGATTCTTAAAATTCTTTATTGATACGACATGCTGTTTTTTCCACATATTCCTTTTAGGATCAGTCGTGGTCTTAGAAACTCTACCGATGGTATGGACGAATCCCTTTCTTCATACAAATGTGTAAAAGATGCTAGCCGCACTTAAAAGCCGAGTACTCTACCGTTGAGTTAGCAACCCCCTAAAGAAATCGAATGTGGAGATATAACCGGAATCAAAAATATGAAATTTCCTAATGCAATCAAACCCTTCAATTAGCAAGAAATTCAATTAAATAAAAATTTCGACTCGATTTTTAGCATTCATTTAAAGGTTCAGATCTGCTAAAAATACAAGAAATTTTCATAGAAAATAAAAACATAGAACGAGAAAAAGTGAAAATTGATAGACTACCTCTCGTGTTACCCCATTATTATTCATTAATAAAATAACTTCTTGTATCACGCAAAAAAATCTCATTTCTTGTATCGCAACAAATTCAAAGAATCTATCATTTAAATTTGAAATAAAGTCAAAACTCCTGGAGCATTGATAAGGATAAATAGAAATGGATCCATTTATCCACGATCTAATTATATTTGTTCGATATATTGTTGTCAATATGATTGTGAATATTTAATATAAATGATGATAAAAGAATATAAAAAAACTATAAGAATAAAATAAAAAAAAAATGGATTTCCATTTTTTTCTTATTCATATTTCTTAGTATTTTATTTCAAAAGAAATAAAATACTAAGAAATATGAATAGGGCAAAGGAAAAAAGGAGGGGGAGGATATAATAAAGAAAAATTTATCCAAAGCTATATATGAGTCATCCACACCTCTTTTTTGTATTTCATTAATGAAAAATGAATGACATTTTTTTTAACTAAAATCAAATTTAAGTTCCGTAAAACCCCGCCTTCTTTAAAATATCATGAACAGTTCCTGTAGGCTGAGCGCCCCTTTCAAGGAAATATAAAATAGCGGGAACATTTAAATAGGTTTGATTAGATATCGGATCATAAAAACCCACTTTTCGAAGATCTCTTCCTTCTCTTCGGGATTGAACATCAACTGCAACGATTTGATAAACGGCTCATTGGGATAGAATAGATGGAATTGAATAAAAAATACCCCCCCCCAGAAACGTATAAGAAGTTTTCTCCTCGTACGTCTCGAGAAAAAATGATTAGAAGTTATATCTATGCATGAAATTAGAATGTCAAATCGATCCATAATCCAGCAAATCCATGAGACATTTAACCCCTTCTTTTTACCCTTTCTTTTCCTTCTTATTTTTTCGAAAAAGCAAAAAACATTCATACTCTCATAACTCAAGTTGGATAACTCTCAAATAGCTCTCAAAATTCTTAGGTATTTTCTTATTGAGTGGTCTCTAACCCTTTTTTGTTTGTCTTGTCTAGAATCGATTTTGATTCTTTATTCTGATCTAGTAGTTGAGACAATTGAAAACGGTATTTCCTTGTTCCAGGATCCTTTATCTTTGCCTTGAATCATTGGGTTTAAACATTAGTTCGGAGATCTTTAATAATTTCAAAAAATGGCAGCAACATGCCCCTTTTTTCTCTTTTTTTTGTTTGTGATCTCTTTCTATCAAAGAATCATATGAACAATGGATTCCCGCACGATAACCTTTTGATCGAAAGAGTTTTACCAATTCCAACAATTTAATTTGACTTTTTGATTTGAAAATGCTTTGAGTCGGACCCTTTCAATTTCTATATCAAAAATAGACTTACGTACGAAGTTGGAACAACTTATTGATTTGTCTTAACTAACCCTAGATCCTTTCCCCTTAAAAATAAATCTTTTCTACTCGAGCTCCATCCTATACTATTTATATTCCAACCCAACAAAAACACGGATTCTAATAGAACAGAAAAAAGAATGTCGAGCCAAGAGCACTTTGATTTCTATATAATAAAAAGTGGTGGTTTTGATATCCACAGCCAATTGATCATGTCCTTCAAGTCGCACGTTGCTTTCTACCACATCGTTTCAAACGAAGTTTTACCATAACATTCCCCTAGTTTTTTTTGAATAGGTATGTAATTGATTCAGTTAGGAAATCCTGAATAGTCATTGGTTCAGTCTGTGCGTAGTAATCTATAGTTCTTCCTAATATACTTAACTTATATGAGACTTATTTTATTCTTCTATAATGAATAGATTATGAATAGATGAAAATCAAATATGAAAACAATAAATAGGTAATTGATGATGAAGAATAGGTAATTGATGATGAAGAAAAAGTCTCAGTAAAAATTCAAATTAACCTGATTTTTCTTATATAAAATATATATTTTTATTTGTGTAATAAAAAATAAAAATATACCAGGAATATTCTCAATTTTAAATAAAAGAAAACAAATCAAAAAAATCTTTTTGAATCCGCCTTACATTGTCTCTTCAAATAAGTCGATAGAATAGATTCGACAATCTCACAGTTCTTCAATTCAAGTACTAACTAAGGACTTCTAAAAAATCAATATAAATAAATAAATATTGAATTGAAAAAAAAAGACTGATAAAGGAGAAAGTTGAATTTAACTGTTTTTCTTTTATTTCATTCTGAAATAGAAAATCAGAATCACAAAGTATAGGAAATTTCCGTATCTATCAGGTAGGCTGAACAATTCAATTCTACTAATTGGAAGTAATTATACATATTATGTGTTAAATATGTAGTTTCTATTTAGTTTAATATCTATAATTAAGGTAAGGACTCAGAAACAAATAATAATATTAAAAAAAATCGCAACAGGACCTATTAGGTTAGCAATCCCTGTGTATAAACCTCCTTTTTTTGTAAGGCTTCTTTGGCTTGAGGTTCAACTAATCTTTCCCGAAAGTAAAGCGGATGGGGTGTATGAATCACACCCGTGTCAATTGTTAATGGCGTTACAATTATTCATTAGAATCAAACATCAAATAACCTAAGAGATCCCAAGAAAAAACATATTTTCATATGTAATTTGATTTTTGATTAATGAGATTTGGACTGGACATAGACAGATATTCAAATTGATATCTTATATTACTGATTAACCCCTATCTCCTCTCCCAATTGAATTTTATGGGAATGATGAATCATAAAAAGAGAATGCCCAATATTTGATTGACTCTTATTCTTCTATTCTTATCTTAGAAGGTAGTTAAGAAAGATTCATTTTTTTTTTCTTTTATTTTATCTTTATTCTGATATAGAAAACGAGTATGCTCTGGGACGGAAGGATTCGAACCTTCGAATAGCGGGACCAAAACCCGTTGCCTTACCACTTGGCCACGCCCCATTTTGATTTCTATTTGAAACTACTAAAGAGTAATATGGGGATTCCTTTTTCGTCAATTCCAGTTCCTAAAATGTATGAAATGGATTAGTTTTTTGTTAGGATTTTGACACGTCTAGATATAGAATTCAACCGAATTTATTGATCATTACATAGAATTCAATTAAGATATTGTATGAAAGTCTCATTTCTTCAATTCTCTTCTAAAAAAAAAAAAAAAAAGAAAAATGGAAGGGCTTTTTTGATTGGATGAGTTCAAAGAAATATGTTTTTTTGAATCAGACTTATTTTCCTTTCTTCATTTTTTCCTTATCTCAAAAACATATTAATAACTCAATCAAAATAATCTCCAAGAAAAAAATTTTGTTATGCTTAATATCTTTAATTTGATCAGTATTTGTTTGAATTCTACGCCGTTTTCGGGTAGTTTTTTATTCGCCAAATTGCCCGAAGCCTATGCTTTTTTGAATCCAATCGTCGATGTTATGCCAGTAATACCTCTTCTCTTTTTTCTCTTAGCCTTTGTTTGGCAAGCCGCTGTAAGTTTTCGATGAGATCCTTAACACTGTCCCAGAAAAATTCATGATTTATTCGAGAAAAAAAAAAATGATAATAATTGAAAAAATCAGATAAGTATAAGTCTTACAGTATGAAGGAACCCTCAATTCAAACTTTGAAATTTTTGGATAGCCGCGAGAAATCTGGATTACCCCATTTCCTCATTCTGACCCGTTTTTGATCGAAAACACTACTTAGACTTAGAGTCCACCACAATATATCTAAGTATGAAAGAAATTCTTTTGTAATGAAAGATTCAACTCTTATTGCAAATCAATTTTTGAAAACTCTTTTCCACAATTTCTAGAAAGAAACCGCTTGATTTCTTGGTGTCAAGGTCAACAAAATAGGATATGTGGTCTAAAAACAGGGAATCTATTCTCTTTTTTTTTTTTGAAAAAATAAAATGATCTTGGAGATTGTGTAATGCTTACGCTCAAACTCTTTGTTTATACCGTAGTAATATTCTTTGTTTCGCTCTTCATCTTCGGATTCCTATCTAATGATCCGGGACGTAATCCCGGACGCGAAGAATAAAACAAAAAAAGTGGGGTTCCTCCCTTCATTTTTATAAATGGTATTAGGATTTGATTGATTCTATTGTCAAAAAACGGAAGGGAAAGAGAGGGATTCGAACCCTCGGTACGAATAACTCGCACAACGGATTAGCAATCCGACGCTTTAGTCCACTCAGCCATCTCTCCTAATTGAAAAAGGATAATTACTATGTTATAGTTCACAAAAAGGAATGATAATGCTTGAAAAAAAAAGCCCCTCTTTCATTTTCATTTTATTTGATTCTTTCTTTTCTTATTCTTATATATATAGATTTTATCTAATCTATTTGAAATAGAAATTCAAATAAATAGATTATTATATAGATACCCCTTTTATCAACAATTTCATTCCATATATTTTTTTTATAGAAATATAAAAAATAGAAAATAAAGATATAAATATATATCAAAAATTTAAGAAAGGGTTCTATAGTCTATAAAGATATTTCAAATAAAAAAATATCGCGGGGCTTTTTTGATTTCAAATTTCCCCGGCTTGGCCTGGTCAGACCGACCCGGCCGGGCTCTTTTTTTTTTCAAATCAAATCCATTTTTTTTTATCTATGATTATCTATGATTCCTATAATTCCGCGATCTCCCTTTGCTTGCTGTAGCAAAAAAATCTTGGTATTTAATTAAATTAATTAAATTAAAGTGAAAGAATAATTAGAAGCGGAAAAGGACTCTTTCTGTTTCTATGATAGAATATATAACCAAAAAGACATTTCTATTCTTTCTTTTCTTACTTCTTTTCTTTCTCTTATTTAGAATTTGTATTTATTATATTACTAAATAATACAAATTATTTGGATAAAAAATAAAAAGAAAAAGCTAATGGGTATCCCCCTTTCTAATTTTATCAAGCCTTCTAACGAAAGACGGCAACGCTCTAATTTTCAGGATTTTTTCTGATCCTATCTTGAGGACGCCAGAGTCCTTTGTTTGACAAAGAGTCCATTTATATACAATAATCACATTGTAGCGGGTATAGTTTAGTGGTAAAAGTGTGATTCGTTCTATTAACCCCCTCAGTAGTTAAGGGATCTTTCGGTTTGATTCATATTCCGATTAAAAACTTGATTTCTGAAAAGGATTAAATCCTTTACCTCTCAATGAAATACTCGAGGAATAATCTACATTCTCGTGATTTGTCTCCAAAGGTCAATTATAAATTGAAAAATTGGATTATGAAATTACGAAACATAATTTTTTTTTATTGGATCAATATTTCCAATTGAATAAGTATGAATAAAGGATCCATGGATAAAGAGATAGAAAAGTCTATTTCTAATCGTAACTAAATCTTCACTTTTTTTTTTGATAGGATAGATTGAAGCAAAATAGCTATTAAACGATAACTTTAGTTTACTAAAGGCATCGACGTCTTTCTTCTTCTAGCTCGGTGGAAAAAGAACAAACTTTTCTTAAGGATTCTCAAAAATAGAAATAAAGAACGAAGTAACTAGAAAGATTGTTAGAATCCCCCCTTCCCTTCTTTCTAGAAGGATCATCTAGAAAGCGAATTTTTTTGAATGCAGTCAGGCAGAAAAAGAAAAGCTAACATAGATGTTATGGGCCGAATTTTTTTATTTTGCTCCTTCCTTCCTTTTGATTTTCAATTTATTGATCCCATCCTCCCTTCCATAAAGGAGCCGAATGAAATCAAAGTTTCGTGTTCGGTTTTGAAGTAGAGACGTTCAAAATCAAAATGATGAATCAACGTCGACTATAACCCCTAGCCTTCCAAGCTAACGATGCGGGTTCGATTCCCGCTACCCGCTCTATATTCTAATTCGATCAATTAGAATAGTTATTTTATTAATTCAATGATGCATGAATTCATGCATCATTGAATTAATAAAATACGTAATTCCTAAAATGATCTTTCTTTATCCAAATCAAATAAGAGAAAATAAAAAATGAGAAAAAAGCCAAAATGCAAAAAAAATCGTAATGAAAAGCGTCCATTGTCTAATGGATAGGACAGAGGTCTTCTAAACCTTTGGTATAGGTTCAAATCCTATTGGACGCAATGCAATTTATAATATACTTCCATATCTATTTTCTATTTTGATTTCCATCTATGATTATGATATCAAGAAAGATATTTTGAATGATTTGAATAAAAGACGCTTACTTAGAAATATAAACTCTAGTAAACTAAAAAAATGGATCGAATCTATTTCATTTATATATATATATTTTATTAACTATTATTATTAAGTAATATTAAGATTATTACGTGAAGTAGTATTAAGATTCAAAAAAATGATCGATTTTTTTTTCTAATTTTCTTTATTTAGAATTTTGATTGACCACTCAATAGTTCTTATTGTTCCTCAAGTAGAAAACGTTCCATTTGTTCCTGAATAGCTTCTTTCAAAAGGGTTTCTGCTTCCTCAGTGAATGTCTTGGTAGAAGATATGATTTCTTGGAACTGAGGTTTCTTACTTTCTAAGTAAGAACGTAACTTTTTGAGAAAGTTCCTTACTTGTCCAATTTCTAATGAAGCAAGATAACCATTCGTTCCGGTATAAACAGTCATTATCTGTTCTGCCACGGTAAGAGGTTCCGATTGGGATTGTTTGAGCAACTCCCGTAATCGTTGACCTCTTGCCAATTGCTTCTGACTAGCTTTATCGAGAGCAGAAGCAAATTGTGCAAAAGCTTCTAATTCGAAGAATTGGGCCAATTCCAATTTTAATTTGCCGGCGACTTGTTTCATAGCTTTAATTTGAGCCGCAGATCCGACTCTGGAGACAGAAATACCCACATTAATAGCAGGTCTGATTCCAGCATTGAATAGATCGGCGGATAAGAATATTTGTCCATCTGTAATCGAAATTACATTAGTAGGAATGTAGGCCGAAACATCTCCCGACTGAGTTTCAACTATTGGTAAAGCAGTCATACTTCCTTCACCTAACTGAGAACTTAATTTAGCGGCTCTTTCTAAAAGACGCGAATGCAAATAAAAAACATCTCCCGGAAAGGCTTCACGGCCGGGTGGCCTTCGTAATAGAAGAGACATTTGGCGATAAGCCTGTGCTTGTTTGGAAAGATCATCATAAATGATTAAAGTGTGTCGTTCACGATACATAAAATATTCAGCCAGAGCTGCTCCTGTATAAGGAGCGAGGTATTGTAATGCAGCTGGGGAATCCGCCATTTCGGCTACCACAATAGTGTACTTCATCGCCCCGCTTTCTTGGAAAGTGGTCACTACCTGAGCTACAGAAGATGCTTTTTGACCAATAGCTACATAAACACATATTACATTTTGTCCTTTCTGATTGAGAATCGTATCCGTGGCTACTGCTGTTTTACCGGTCTGTCTATCCCCAATAATTAATTCACGCTGACCACGTCCTATAGGGATCATCGAATCAATAGCAATAAGTCCTGTTTGAAGGGGCTCATAAACGGAACGTCTCGAAATAATACCAGGCGCGGGGGATTCAATTAACCGAGATTCAGAAGCTGAAATTTCACCCCGACCATCAATAGGCTTAGCCAGGGCATTTATAACACGACCCAAATAAGCCTCACTCACTGGTATCTGAGCAATTTTTCCTGTTGCTTTTACAGAACTTCTCTCTTTGATCATCAAACCGTCACCCATTAATACAACACCAACATTATTTGATTCTAAATTCAAAGCAATTCCTATTGTACCCTCTTCAAATTCTACTAATTCACCCGCCATTACTTCATCAAGACCATAAATACGAGCAATGCCGTCGCCTACTTGAAGGACGGTACCTGTATTTACAATCTTTACTTCTCTAGTATATTGCTCAATACGTTCACGGATAATATTACTAATTTCGTCAGCTCTAAGGGGTACCATGAGTCTTTTTGAATTCTTTTTTGGAAGCAAAAAAATAATGCCTATAGTTAGTTATAGGAGAGTAGTAAAAAAGGGGCTAATCAGTTAGTTCTTTCATCACCCCAAACATAGCAATATTAGCACTAATTGTACGTAAATGTAATTCATTATTCAAACAACTATTCAGAGTTCCTAGAGCTCCTTGTAAAGCTTGTTGGAAAACCCGTTGCCGGACTTGATTAATCACTCTTTCTTGTTCAAAAAGAATGGTTTCGTTTTTGGAACTTTCTAATTTTTCCAAAAATCTATAAGTTGAATTAATCCAATTCAATTTGTCTCGTTCTATCTCAGAGTATCCATTTACTCGATACTGATCTGCCTCCATTTCCACTTTCCGTAAGCGGGTGTGGGCTTTTTCCAGCTGTTCAACAGCCCCCCTTCGCAATTCTTCTGAATTTCGAATAGTATTCAAGATCTTCTGTTTTCGATTATCTAATAAATCACTTAATGAAAGTAGATTATCTTTCCATTCATTTTCATTTCCAAAATTCCATAATCCCTTCCCGAACCAAACATGAATCTTTCGATTCATTTGGCTCTCATGCTCAATTACTTAATTGAGAGAGAATGAATTCCCATATATTATATACTTTTTCTATTTTTCACGTAATGAGCCTATCCTCTCCCCCTTTTATCTATTCCTATTTCAAAATATTGATCTCTGTTCATATTTCACAATATTGAAACTGATCAATAATCATAATCCAATACTCAAATATTCGGAGGATTCTTCTGACAAAAATATATCAAATATAGAAATATATCAAATCAAATATATATATTTGTTTGTATAATATAGAATTCAGAATTAATAGAAAATTTCTAATATTTAATATTGTAATTGTCAGCAAAGTTGTTTCTTTTTTTTCTTTCAAATCCAAAGAATTCTTCTCACTTTATACATAGGTCATCAATTCGGCATTGTAAAAAAGACCCAAATCATTTTATCGACATGAGTGTTTTATATCGAAAAAAATTCGAACTATTCGTTTTGATTTCTGTATTGTATAAAAAAAACTCTTTATAACCTATGTATTTATAAACTAAACATAGTAGTAGAAAGAGTACTATGCTGCATCTGAACTTCAAACAGTTTGGCTTTAACCATATTAATGGTCACAAATTATTGGTTAATAGAGAATCAAAGTCGATATACCAATGAATGAATCACGAAATGCTATGGTTCTTAAATATGATTTTTGAATTTATTCAGAAGTAATTCGCGGGATCATGCACTCTTTCCTAGTTCTAACAAAAAAAGTACAGCTGGGTGGATCCAGCCTATTCTTGAAATAAACAACTCGCACACACTCCCTTTCCAAAAAAGATCAATACACCAAGCACTACGCTTAGATTTATTGGATTTGTTGCTAAAATATCGGTATTTAACCCGAAACTCCCGGCGGATGGCCAGTGACCTAAGGAAACGAAAGAATCGGTTACATTTTTTTTCATATGATCTCCTATTTTCTTTTAGATGGACTAAAAAAAAAGAACTCTGTCCCTTTTTGTATTATATCACTTTCAACTCTTTTTTTATTTTTCCTGTATATTTATATATTGATTATTGATTTTTTATTTATTTTAGTATTTATTTTGTTAATTTTAATTTACCTATACAGAATCAAAAAAAGATTCTATTTCCATAGAAATGTATTTTTTTTTCATTGAAATGAAAAAAAAATTCCCAAAAATAATGATCATTATTAGAATTAGGGACCAGGTCTCATGTCAATGGCGAAAAACCTCAGTTCTTGCAATACTCCTTAAATAAACATAAACTAAAAAGGCTTTCCTTTGAACTAAGATAAAGGGGGAAGGAAGAAAGCGAGTCAGTACGGTAATTCCTCATCCTCAAATTAATCCTTCCCATGTATTATTGTCCAACGAATAAGTAATTGTAGGAGTGAAATCTTGATATACTTTGAAAAAGCAAAGAGTAAGTCTTAATCCATAAAAAAAAATACAGAATTCTCATATTTATAGGACTAAACAAAGGGATTGGCAAATAAAAGGGCCAATGCTACAACCAGACCATAAATTGTTAAGGCTTCCATAAAAGCCAAACTAAGCAATAAAGTACCTCGTATTTTTCCCTCCGCCTCGGGCTGTCTTGCAATACCTTCTACAGCTTGGCCCGCAGCAGTGCCTTGACCAATCCCCGGTCCAATAGAAGCAAGTCCGACAGCTAACCCAGCAGCAATAACGGAAGCGGCAGAAATCAATGGATTCATGATAAGTTCCTCACACCAAAATAAAGAAATGGTTAATGATACAATCATCCAATGAGTTTTGAGTTAATTATTCCATCGCTAAGATTCAACCAGCTGAAGTAACTCAAAACTTGGAATTGAAAATTGAAGTAATAATATTGATTATTGAACTCTCAGAAAGAACTATTTCCATATCTCTTTTTTAGTTCCTATCCACAGGATTTTTGTGAATCCATACATACAACCTTTGTTCGTTCACTTCTGTTTTCCAACCCATTATTTGAATTTTTCATTATTTGTCTTTAGTTCATTTCATCTATTTATTGATTCAATTTCGAATCAAAGACGAAACAGAAGAACTCCTATTGGAATCCCTATCTAAATTCACAGCAGTCCGATGCGATGGATTAGATATATTTTGAGTTCATATATAACTAGTATATATCTACTATCACATATACGCGTCTTTCTTCCATAATGGAAACCGACTACTCTACTCCTATCTTAGATTCAATCGGATTCTAAAATTTTTCTTCAAAGGATGCGCAAGAGTTAGTGTATAGCCATTAACTTACATATACCTAATTCTAACCCTTTTCCTAAAAAATCACATTTTTTTGAATCTTGTTTTTTGTAAATTCGTCTCTTCCTTTTTTTTATCATTATCTCACATGGATCTAATCTAAATTAACGAATTCATTAGGCCGAATCATTGCATAGAAATAAAAAATAACAAACAGTAGTATTTAATTGAGCTAAGTTCATGCAATTTTTTATTTCTAAAAATTGGATTTTAGTCAATCATTGAATTGAATGAAATCGACTGAAATGGGAATCATTCTATAGAACAGCTTTTTTAAACTCACACGCCATAAATTGATATCAAAAAAATTCCTATTCAATATAGGACTCAAAATATTGAAATTGAATAAACAAAACAATCAATGTAAAGAGAGAGTTTTCATTGGAGGGAGATATGATATAAATAAATCAAAATGGACCAAATCCGGATTTTAGGAAAAAGATCTTTTCGATCTCTTTCCTTTTTTTATTATTAGACTTTAGAACTAACATCATTTACTAATAGCTGAATCTTTTTTGCTATTATTCTAGATTGTTGTATTTGTATATTTATGTTGCCTAAGTATAAACAAATTATCTTGTTGAGTTGCGCATCCATTGCTTGGTTGGACGAACTCAGTTTAAGTTAAAAAAAAGACTAGACTATTTCAAAAACTCGTCAATGATGATCCTCCACGGATTCGCCTATATAAGCCGCAGCTAAAGTTGCAAAAATAAGAGCTTGAATCCCACTTGTAAATAATCCAAGGAACATCACAGGTATAGGAACTACTAAAGGTACTAAAGAAACAAGAACAAGAACTACTAATTCATCGGCTAATATATTCCCGAAAAGTCGAAAACTAAGCGATAAGGGTTTTGTGAAATCTTCTAAAATGTTAATGGGTAAAAGAATTGGAGTTGGTTGAATGTATTTACTAAAATACCTTAATCCTTTTTTTGAAAGACCCGCATAGAAATATGCTATTGACGTAAGTAAAGCTAAAGCAACAGTAGTATTTATATCATTCGTGGGTGCGGCTAACTCTCCATGAGGTAATTCTATGATTTTCCAGGGTAAAAGAGCACCCGACCAATTAGAAACAAAAATAAATAGAAACATAGTTCCAATAAAAGGAACCCATGGACCATACTCTTCTCCAATCTGAGTTTTGCTCACATCTCGAATGAATTCAAGAATATATTCGAAGAAATTTTGACCGTCAGTTGGAATAGTTTGTGGATTCCGAACAGCGATAACGGCAGAACCTAATAAGATAGCAATTACAACCCAAGAAGTAATAAGTACTTGGGCATGGACTTGGAAACCCCTTATTTGCCAATAGAAATGCTGGCCGACTTCTACACTAGAGATATCATATAACCCCGTTAGTGTGTTGATGGAACATGATATAACATTCATTTTGTCCTCTGACAGAAATATAACTTTACTTTAAATAATAAAGACTTATTTTGATTCAACCCTTTCCTTTTGGACTTGACCACTCAACTTGTATATTTTGTATACCAACTAAACTAATCACACAATATCCACACAGTCTTTTTTTTATCTCTTTTGTGCGATTCGGAAATAATAAATAATAACCGACTCCATAAATCTATATCTATGGAGTTCAAAAATCTAATAATTTCTTTATCTTATTATTAATTATTAATCACGGATTTCGTATATAGCTAGAACGACCCTCGCAAATCGCGAATACTAATTTGTTAAGAATTAATCGAATTGAAGCTAGAGCGTCATCATTTGCTGGAATCGAAATATCTGCGAGATCGGGATCACAATTTGTATCAACTAAACAAATTGTTGGAAGTCCCAAAGCGATACACTCCCGAAGAGCCGTATATTCTTTTTGCTGCTCAACTATGATTACAATATCAGGCAATCCCGTCATATATTGAATCCCGCCTAGATATGTTTGCAAACGAGATAATTCTCTCTTCAACATAGCTGCATCTCTTTTCGGAAGACGGTTTAGTCTCCCCGTCTTTTGTTCCATTCTCAAGTCCCTGAACTTATGAAGCCGCGTTTCTGTAGTGGACCAATTTGTTAACATACCACCAGACCATTTTTTATTAACATAATGACACCGAGCCCTTATTGCAGCCCGCGCTACGGAATCCGCTGCAATATTTTTGGTACCAACAATTAAAAATTGTTTTCCCTTACTTGCTGCATCAAAAACTAAATCACAAGCTTCTGATAAAAAACGAGCAGTTCTAGTGAGATTTGTAATATGAATACCTTTATGTTTTGCATAGATATAGGGCGCCATTCGAGGATTCCATTTCTTAATACCATGCCCAAAATGAACTCCTGCTTCCAGCATCTCTTCCAAATTTATGTTCCAATATCTTCTTGCCATTTCTCCTCACACTTTCTCTCTCTCTCTCTTTTTTTTATTATTAATAAAAAAAAAGAGACGAGGCACCTTGAAATAAATAATTGTTCCAATGGAACCTTCTCTTCTACCGGAGATTGGTCGTTTATAGACGAGCCAAGCCATTACTTTCTATTCGTAATTTTCTTTATTACATTAATTTTTTAATTATTTATTAAGTTAACAAATCAAATGACCATACCAAAACAAATCAAATAGCAAACAAATAGTTAAAAGGACGCATCTGCCTCCTCTTTCTTATTCTAAGTTAAGAATCATTCAATCCTAGAAAAGATCGGTCTGATGTACCATATCAATTCTTTGAAATGCAAGAGTCAAATAATTTTCTGTGGTGGAAGAAAATATCTCTCATTTCCCCCCGAAGAAATTTTTTTTTTTCGAAAAGAATGTTGTTATGCTGCCTTGAAGAGGGTACTAATCCTTTGAATCCGGTCCCGGCAGGTATCATACTCCCTAGAACAACGTTCTCTTTCAGTCCTTTCATCCAATCGATACGGCCCCGAAGAGCGGCTTTTGCTAAAACTCGAGCAGTTTCTTGGAAACTTGCTTCGGATATAAAACTTTGAGTATTCAGAGATGCTCTTGTTATTCCCAATAAGATGGCTCGATAACAGATCGCTTCTTCTAAAGCGCGTCCCGTTCGTTCCGCTCGTACCAATCCAATCAGTTCCCCCGGTAAAAAAATATTAGACATTCCATCTTCTGAAACCAAGACTTTTGATGTTATTTGACGCACAATAATTTCTATATGCCTATCATGGATCTGCACCCCCTGAGATCGATAAACTTTTTGTATCTTATTAACCAAAGAGATACGACTTTGCACTATAGTTAGTTCAGCACCAATCAAGAATCCCCAAGGAATTCCAAGAATTTTTGTTATACGTTCGTTCCAACCCTCAACTCTCTTTTCTAGGTTCATCGATATTGAATCAATCGAACGCACTTCTACTACTTGTTCTACTTTTGGAAGACCCTGCGTTATATCACTAGATCTCGATTTTTCATACATAAATGTAACTAATATATCTCCTTCGTAAACGATTTCTCCACAATGCCCATGAACAGTTGCTCCTGGAGTAGCTAAATAAGGCTTGGCTGTTCTTATTACTATAGAATCAACGCGAACAATTAAAACTTGACCCGCTTTTAGGTGTGGTCCTTTTTTAGATATACATACATTTTCACAAATAAACTGCCCAAGACTCATTATTGTGGGCATTTCCTCACAATAATTATCATGATAATTATGATGGAGAAAATACCAATTCAAATTGAATGGATTCAAAACAATCTTACTACATGGACTGAGATTATAAATTCTCCTATTTTCATCCATTAAATAATATTTTTGAAGTACTTGAAAAGTTTGTTTTAAATTGTCAAGCTGCAAATATTTCGCTACTGAGGTCTGATTATGAGTTATTAAAGGGTAAAATGATGAATAAAAATCCGAAATTTGAAGGGCTGTTCCTAAAGGGCCCAACAAATTACTAATTGGAATTAGAGGATCTTTTTGAATTGATTCTTTTATCACATTGTAATATTTTACATCCTTGAATAGACCCATGCAAAAATAATTAGATGATGACAAAATTAGAAAAGATTGGGATTCCTTATTTCTATTCAACAGCACACGAAGAGTTCCGTGATTTTGGCTAAATGATTGCTGAATCCTTGCTTTGGAATAAGTGGAATAAAATGGATTTTTATTGATACGATCTGAGGCATTATCATAGATCAATCCGGAACCTGACGGATCATTCCTTTTTCTGTTTCTGATATACAAAATATGTGATTTCACTAAGTCGATTCTTAAGAAATCTCGAAGCAGCCCTTTTGTACTTACTTCAACAAAGGAAGCGTGGACCTCTTCGACGGAAGAACTTTTCTTGTCTTGGTCCCAATTCAAGACTAAACAAGTCCGAACTAGTTGAATACTTGTGTCAGAAATTCTCCAAGTTGCTTTGCCATTTCCATAAAGGATATAGTTGACAACTCCAAGTTGCATATTATCCTTTTCCCGAAAGGGATCCTGGGGGAAGAGTGTTGCTAAATTGATACCGTCCGCTATTTCATATGTGCTTACGGGTCGAACCAAAACAAAATACTTTTTCTTGCTAGGTGTGAGCCATTGGACATAGATCCAATTTGTCAATTTTTTTGATTTCTTAGAATTTGTTTTTTCCGATCCTGGTGGTATCAAGATACCACTGTGTCGAGATATCTTATCTTTTTCTCCAGGAAAATGGATATCCCCGGAAAAGATTTGAAGTTCAATCCCTTTTTTTTTTCTCTCCACTCGGACCAATCCGCCCACTTGGCTTCTTGTATTTAACGTGATTTGTGTATTTACTCCAATGATACTATTGTTCCGTACCATTATGGAAGAGGATTCGGATAAAATATGTACTTCCTCGGGAATGAAAAAAAATTGATCCACTTTCATTTGGTATTTTTGCTTAAACTTTTTGTCTCCTCCATATTCAATTACATCCTCTTTTTTGATGATTGAATGCGCCCCTACCGTCCCATATTTAGTAATTCCCGAACTGTTTCTTCTGTATTGAGGATCGTCGAAAAAAGCAAGAATACTCTTTCTACGGAAAATACCATTTATGGATATTTCAATCGAGATACCTGAACCTGAATGTGGAATTAATTCTTTCTCTTGTTCTTGAATCGATTGGACTGGAATAAGAAATCTATTTCTTCGTCCCTTTGCCAATAAATATGAATTCTCTCGGAGAATAGTGGAATATATGAAATGATAATGCCCAGTCCCTACGATTCGATTTAATTCTGAATAATCAGAAATCATATCTTCTTTTTTATCAAAAAAATCCGAACTCAAAAATTTGTGTCTCTCTTGATCATTATTTCCTGAGAGGCTAGAAATATATCTTCTTTCGGTAGAAATAGAATGAATGTTTATTTGATCTTGATCCTTGTAGAACGAAAAAGGAACTGCATTAAATTTGCATGAACCTCCTGATAATATCCACAAGTGGCTTGTTTTGGGTAAAAGACGTACATTACTATATTTAAATTCGGGCGAATGGTACACATCGGTACTCCAGTGCATTTCCCCCTCTAAGTCAGAATAAATATGTTTTCGAACCCTCTCTGTAAAATTGAAAGTGTATGTTGTTCCCGCGCGAATCTCAGCAATCACTTGTTCTGATTTTACATATTGACCATTTTGAACTAAAAGAAAACTTTTTTGTGGGATAGTTACCTTATGTATAATATCTTCACTCTTAATAATTACATATAAGTCCATATAACATAAAAGGGCAGGATGCCCATGACGTGTACGTATAGGCTGAAGCAAATCCTCATTGAATTTGATTTTTCCATTAGAAGGGGCCCGTACATGTTCTGCAGTACCCCCTGTAAATACTCCACCGGTATGAAAAGTTCTTAATGTTAGTTGAGTCCCCGGTTCCCCAATGGATTGCCCCGCAATAATACCTACAGCTTCTCCCAATTCAACCAAGTCGCCATGAGTGGGACTCCGACCATAACATAATCGACAGATCCAAGACGTACTCCTACAAGTAAAGGGAGTTCTAATATATATTGGTTGTGTTCGAAAGGTTATGAATTGGGTGACAAGCCCAATCCCAATATCTTGATTTCGAATGGCAATGCACCGCGGACCCATATATATATTGTCTGATAATACACGACCAATTAATGTTTGGATAAAAATTCTTTCGGGCAGTGTCCTATTTCGAAGACTTGAAGAAATACCTCGGGTAGTGCCACAATCTGTTCTACGTACAACAATGTGTTGAACTACTTCAACAAGTCTGCGCGTAAGATATCCAGCATCTGATGTTCGTACAGCAGTATCTACAACTCCTTTTCTAGCTCCGTAGCAAGAAATGATATATTCCGTTAAAGACAGTCCTTCGCGTAAATTGCTTTGAATGGGTAAATCAATCATTTGTCCTTGGGGATCCGCCATTAATCCTCTCATACCTACTAATTGGTGTACTTGAGATGCATTTCCTCTAGCTCCTGAAAACGACATTATATGGACTGGATTAAACGGGTCAGTCATCCTAAAATTAAGATTCATTTCTTGTCGCAAATATTCACTTGTAGCATACCATATCTCGATAGATTGGCGTAATTTTTCTACCGCGTGTACATTCCCAAAATGATGGTGTTTTTCCAAAATCAAACTTTGTTGTTCAACATCTTGTACTAGCCATCCCTTAGAAGGTATTGTTAAAAGATCATCAATTCCTAATGAAATGGATATAGCAGTTGCTTGCTGGAAACCCAGAGTTTTTACTTGATCTAAGATATGTGATGTATATGCCATTCCAAAGTGATCTATTAATCTGCTAATAAGTCGTTTAATGGCAGTTCCGTCTATCACTTTATTGTGAAATACCAGATTGGCCCGTTCTGCCATACGTACCTCCCTATTTAAATGAGTTGGATTCGACAATGGATTTGAGTCAATGATTGGAAAACTTCCTTTTCTCGATCTTAAATTGCGCAGAAAGTCAGGTCAGGGACTCGAGTCCTAGTTGAACCGGAGAGACCCAAAGTCACCCCGGTGTCATAGAATTTTTGAACTTAGCTACCATAAGGTATAGGTATCAGATAAGCAGGCCCGACAAAAACCTTGTATAGCTTCTTCCATTTCTCGATAAAGAAAAATATGACCAATAGTGGTTCGGATGTATATCCAAAGAATTTCTTTTTTTACACGTCTTATTATCAGATAGTGTCCATAAATCTCATGATAGGTACCACAAGATTCATAGTGAACTTCGATGGGAGCTTCTCTTGAAGCAATAACGCGTTGATCTAGTCGCCATCGAAGCCATAAAGGACTATCTAAATTGATTCTTTTCCGCCGATAAGCTCCAATTGCATCATAGGAATTACAAAAAAAGGATTCTTTTGTATACTTATAGTTATTATCGTCAATTCTTTCATTTTGATAGTTTCTTCGATTACATGGATTATACCTATTTGCACAAATACCTCGCCGATTCCCACTTGTTAATATATAGAGCCCAATAAGCATATCTTGAGTCGGTACGGAAATAGGATCCCCAATAGCTGGAGACAAGAGATTCATATGAGAAAACATAAGTAAACGAACCTCCGCTTGAGCCTCTAAAGATAAAGGTACATGAACAGCCATTTGATCCCCATCAAAGTCTGCATTAAATCCCTTACAAACTAATGGGTGTAAACAAATAGCACGCCCTTCCACTAAAATGGGTTGGAATGCCTGTATCCCTAATCTATGCAGAGTAGGCGCTCTATTCAGCAATACAGGATGCCCCTGCATAACTTCTTGAAGTATTTGCCATACAATTGGCCCCTTTTCGCGAATTTGACTCTTAGCAACTCCTATGTTCGAAGCAAGATGTTGTCTAATTAGACCACGAATTACAAATGTCTGGAAAAGCTCTATTGCCATTTCGCGAGGCAACCCACAGCGATGTAATGAAAGTGAGGGGCCAACAACAATGACAGAACGCCCCGAATAATCAACGCGTTTGCCAAGCAGAGTCTCGCGAAATCTTCCCTCTTTGCCTTCAATTAGATCGGAAAACGACTTGTAAACCTTATTATGACCGTCCCTCACTGGTTGTCCGCGAATTCCATTATCAAGAAGTGTATCCACGGCTTCTTGTACCAATTTTTCCTGGCACATTACTAATTCCCCTGGTGTAGATCTACTTGTTGTTAATAGATCGGTAAGGGTATTATTCCGATAGATAACTCTTCTATAGAGTTCATTAATATCTGAACTCATGAGTTTACCTCCATCCATCTGAATGATAGGTCTCAACTCGGGAGGAAGAACCGGTAATAGACATAAAACCATCCATTCTGGTTCTATATTTGTTCGAATAAAATGCTTTGCCAATTCCATGCGTCTAACTAAAAAATCCTTTCTTCTTCCAATTTTTTGATCTTCCCATTCATTACCCGTAAGCCCTTCTTCTCCTAATTCTTTCCATTCTACCAACGAATAATCTATAAGAATTCGCAAATCTAGATCGGCTAATTGTTCTCGAATAGCACCTGCTCCAGTAGACATTTCTCGATTTCGAAATGTATCAAAACCTTGGGTAGTAAAAAAAAGTGGAATACTATATTTCCAGGATTGGATTTCATATTCGAATAAACCTCGCAATCGTAAGAAAGTCGGTTTTTTAGTGCTGGGCCTAGCAAAAGAAAAATTAGGATAGGATCCTATGGGATCTCCCCCCTCAAAATCGGACATGAGAGTTTCCTCTCATCCGGCTCAAGTAGTTACACCAAATAAAGATAAAGAAAAGAATTCTCGCTTTCAAATTCTAGAAAACCCCCCAAAAAAAGGTCTACTCCTTACTCAAGTTCCCAGTGAAGACCAAGCAACATTTCATTGATTCATTCTTCTTTTCTCTAGATTTTCTGAATTCTTTATTCACTTAGAAATTATTATAAATTAGGACATAAATCAAATGTGAAATTCTTGAGTAGTCTACTTTCCTTCAAATCATGAATCCCTTTTTATATTAAAATTAAAGGAATGTCTTGGAATTCATTCATAAGGGATTTACTTGTCTATGTACTGTTCCGCTCGATCTATTAGGTCCCGCCTTACCTCGACGGTTATACCCCAATGCCCTTCCTTAAAGCCTATATGCGATGTATAGACTCCTGTAACCATGACATATTTGCTTACTTGAACATCATTTCATTTCTTTCTAAAAGAAATGGGAATGGCAAAAGAAAGAAGTCTTTTTTTTTCACGAGGTACAACTTTCAAATTCCTATTTCTTTTTTACTAACTCGACCATAGACCAATTCCCCTTTTATTTGGTGGTCTTGAATACACCCATAATTCTGAGCTTCATCTTACTCCTCCCAAGAGACATGTCAGATCTGGGGCATCCCAATTCAATTGAATGGGATGACAGTTTCTCATTCCTAATCTGTTAAATCATAATTTCGATCAAATCACACATCGCAGTATACTAGACTCTCTAATTCTTTAAGAGGTTTATCTAAAAGATTCGCAATATAACTAGGAAGACGTTTCAAATACCACACATGAGTTACTGGGCATGCCAGTTTTATGTATCCCATTTGATATCTTCGTATCCGAGAATCAACAAATTCAACTCCGCATTGTTCACAAAATTTAGGATCCTCTTTTTCATTTCCAATTATTCGATAATTTCCACAAGCGCAAATTCCACTTTTTGTAGGCCCAAAAATTCTTTCACAAAATAATCCATCTTTTTCCGGTTTATTGGTTTTGTAATGAAAAGTATAGGGTTTTGTCACCTCTCCAACTATCTCTCCATTGGGTAGGATTTTCTTAGCCCAAGCACTTATTTGTTGAGGCGAAACCGATCCTATTTGGAGTTGTTGATGTTTATATCGGTCGATCATAGAAGAAAATTCTGATTCATTCATTCCGATCAAGCTTCCTTCCTATTAATCTGGAAGTTCTTTTCAGATACAAGGAAATGGTTCAGTTCCAAAGCCAAAGATCGTAATTCTCGAACCAGCAATCGAAAAGATTCTGGAGCATCCTCGGGTTTAGGTATTGTTCCTCCAATGATCGTAGTACCAAGTACTTCTTGACGAGCTCTAATATGATCAGATTTATAAGTAAGCATCTCTTGTAAAATATGAGCAACCCCAAATCCTTCTAGGGCCCAAACCTCCATTTCTCCTACCCGTTGTCCTCCTTGCTTGGACCTGCCTCTAAGTGGTTGTTGTGTAACAAGTGCATAATGTCCACTGGAACGCCCATGTATTTTATCATCAACTTGATGAATTAATTTCAAAACATAAGGCTTTCCTATTAGAACAGGTTGTTCAAAAGGATCTCCCGTTCTTCCATCAAATATTCTGCTTTTTCCCGGATATTCGGGTTCAAATACCCATGGATTCGCTGTTTGTTTACTGGCTTCATATAATTCCGAAAAGACTAGTTTTCGCGAAGCCTCTTGTTCATATCTCTCATCAAAGGGTGCTATTCGGTAATGTCTATCGAGTAGACTCCCCGCTAACCCAAGTGAGCATTCAAATATCTGTCCTACATTCATTCGTGAAGGTACTCCTAATGGGTTGAAAACCATATCAACAGGTCTTCCGTCTTGCAAATAAGGCATATCCTGTCTAGATAAAATTTTTGAAATGATACCTTTATTTCCATGCCTTCCGGCTACCTTATCGCCTACTTTGATTTGGCGTTTCTGTGAAATATATACACGAATCATTTCTGAATTATAAGTGGAACCCCCTTTTTTCTGGATCCATCTCACATCGACGACTCGACCCCTACCACCTATAGGTAATTTTAGACAAGTTTCCTTTGAAGTGGATACCTGAATCCCAAGTATGGCCCGTAATAATCTATCTTCTGGAGCATACGATGATTCTTTCGACAACTGAGGCGTTAATTTACCTACTAAAATATCGCCTGTCTCCACCCAAGATCCCAGCATCACAATTCCATTTTTGTCTAAATTGCGGAGTAAATGGGCTTCTAGTTGGGGTACTTCGTTAGTGATCCTTTCGGGACCTTGACTTGTCATATGAGTCTGAATTTCATATTTCCGTATGTGAAAAGAAGTATAAATATCTTCATATATCAGACGCTCACTAATGAGTACCGCATCCTCAAAATTGTAACCTTCCCATGGCATATAAGCAACTAATATGTTTTTGCCCAAAGCGAGTTCGCCACCAAGCGTAGCGGCACCGTCCGCTAAAATTTGTCCCTTTTTAAGGCATTTACCCCGCCGAACCCGTGGGGTTTGATGCATACAAGTATTTTTGTTGGAACCTTGATACATAATTAACAAAATGTTTAGAGCATCCCCATTAGCCGATAAAATTGTTTTGTCAATATCGGTATAAATGATCTTTCCCTCGTGTTCAGCTATAGCGAGAACCCCTGAATCTAGAGCCACTTGGCGCTCCAACCCAGTCCCAACAATGCACTTCTCGGAACGCGAAAGCGGAACCGCTTGGCGTTGCATATTAGAACTCATTAAAGCCCGATTCGCATCATTATGCTCGATAAAAGGAATGAGGGACGCTCCAATAGAAAAATATTGGAAGGGGGAAATACTTCGAAGATGAACCTGTTCCCATGCAAAAGTTAAGACTTCTTGGCGGTATCGAGCTGGAACAACCTGTTCTTCCTGAATATCCTGATTCAAGGCCAAGGAATTTCCTGCCGCTACTATACAATATTCATCTCTATTTGGGGATAAATAAAGCATCCGTGCTTTTTTTGATCTCTCAAAGATTTTATAAAACGGACTTTCTAAAGACCCCCAATGGCCAATCCTGGCATGAATTGATAAGGATCCAATAAGTCCAACATTGATACCTTCAGACGTGTCAATTGGGCAAATGCGTCCATAGTAACTAGGATGGATATCTCGTATCCGAAAATTAGCAGTTCGCCCTGTCAATCCTCCAGGGCCCAAATAACTAAATTTTCTCCCATGAACTATTTGTGTCAATGGATTAGTTCGATCCAAAACTTGAGATAACGGGTGTAAGCCGAAAAAGGATTCATAAGTGGTTGTTAATGGAGTGGAAGTTACCAAATTCTGAGGAGTCGGTATCAATTTATGCCTAATTGTTCCGCATATAGTTCCTCTAACTACATTTTCTAAACGAACCAGAGCCAATCCAAATTGATCTTGTAAGAGATCTGCTACAGAACGAATACGTTTATTTTTCAAATGATTTGTATCGTCAAGTGTATCCATTCCAAATTTCATTTCAATCAAATGATCCACAGCTGCTAATATATCTCGCGGTAACAAAAATGTATTGTTCTGAGGTATATTAAGATTCAGTCTCTGGTTCATATTTCGTCGACCAATCCTTCCTAATTCACATCTTTGGTGAAAGAATTTCTTTTGTAATTCCTTACATAAGGATTCGGAAAATACCGGATCCCCGCCTACACAAGAAAATTGTCGATAAAACTCCAAAATGGCATTTTCTTTTGACCTCATTTTTTTTTTCTCCCTAGCGGTTAGGAAAGACAAGAAAATCTCAGGGTAGCAAACATTCTCGAGAATTTCTCTTAGATTCGAACCCATAGCTGATGATAGAACTAGAATAGATATTTTCTGTTTCCTACTTACACGAGCCCATATTCTTGCTTTTCTATCAATCTCTAATTTGAATCTTCCTCCCCAATCTGATATTATGGTACCCGTATAGACCGAAATTCCGTTATAATCCAATTCAGATCGGTAATAGATCCGGGGCTTTGCAATATTTGATTGATCACAATTCTGTATAGCCCATTTACTATAGAAGTTCCCAGGGAGTTCATTAAAGGAATGTTTCCAATAAAAATTGTTTGTTCTTGCATATCTTTACTGGGTTTCCAAATTAATCCCGCGGATACATATAATTCAGAAGAATATGTTAGTGATTCATACACAGCATCTCTTTCTTTTATCAACGGCTCCACTAATTGATATGTTTCCACAAAGACTTGAAATTCAATTTCTTGATCTGTATCTTCAATTTTCGGAAACTTAGAAAGTTCTTCTGTTAAGCCCTGATCAATGAACCTACAAAATCCTTCAAATTGTATCTGATTCAACCCAGGTATTGTAAACATTCCCCCATTTTCATCCCCGAGCATTTTGAATTTCCCATTTATCAAAAAAATCCCATTCTTTTCTCATTCTTCATCGAATCATATGAATCGATCTAGCAATGATGGAATTGAATTTCTATTCTGTTTACTGAATCGCATGAAATTTGACCCAACACCATATATGTATCAAATGTATGAAAAATGAAATGCATATGAGCAAAGGAGGTAAAGATTTTACTCAAATTGGAATTGAAATTGTTATTTATAACAAACAGATACAAATGGAAAGGAGTTGATAAATGCCGCTTAAGCTTTTATTTTAGACTTATGACATTTTGTATAAAATATCAAAAACAATAATTCCATTTTTATCATTATTATGATATTTCATATTCCAATTTGATTTTGATTAGATACCAGAAAAATGAAATGGATTCATGATTTGGCCTGTTCATTGAGATAAAAATAGAATAATCAGAAAAGAATATAGAGTTTCTTTTTCTAGCACTTCATTTTTTCGTGGATTCTTTTGTTCAAAAAATAATTAGCATAGAAGAGACAAATTTTGACTTAGTTTTTTTTAGTAGAATATTTCGAATATGATTGAAGTTCGTAAGAAAAGAGGGCTTGTCTTTCCTAAGCATGTGCAGATATAGCTATGCTATCTATATATGATATGTCTTTATTCCGTTTATTTACATTATATAGAAGCCTTATTTTATTGGGGACTGCTCTATCAAAAATTAGATTTTTATTTTCTCTTTAATTCTATTCAATGAAAAAATGAAAGACGAGAATTTCTTGATAAATTCCCTATGAAAATCACATCCAGAGAAAATCTCCATTAAATAACTATACTATAGCTGTCTGTGTAACAACTTATGTTTTGGGGTTTACATATACTCATAATTGCTGTTATAATCAGCATTGATTTTTTTTTGAATATCGATGCTGATTAGGTATGTATCCCTTTTTTTTTCTTTTCTTATAGCAGTAAAAAAAGACAAATGGGGATTCAAATCCAAAAATCATTCATCAATTTACAGTCAAATTCAAATCCTATAGTTAATGGTTCTAATTTGTCCCGAATTTCTACTTTTGTAACTGAGAATTCACATTTGCTTTTTCAATAGAAAAAAAAAAGAGGGAATATTCTCGTCTTTTTTTTTCTCGTTTTGGCGGCATGGCCGAGCGGTAAGGCGGGGGACTGCAAATCCCTTTACCCCAGTTCAAATCCGGGTGTCGCCTGATCAACAAAAAACTCGAAATCAATAAAAATCAACCGTGCTTTTTTGGTTGATATAACTCGCCGAATTTTCCCAGTCAAAGCAAATGTAGGAAAAGGATTCTTGAGATTTTTTTTATTCTGAACCTCCTGGAGTTCCGCTTTCTAAAGTGCTGGAAAGCCTTAACTTACGTCTAGGATTCAAGAAAAAAATGAGTTAGTAGAAGAGAATTGATAAATCTTGATATGATAGTCCCTACACGACTAATGTAGTGTCTACTGGATGACTCTTGAATTAGATTAGATAGCCGGGGGTTCTTTCTTTGTGGAAGCGCGGGACGATACTTTGTATATGGGCTCATGAGAGTCTCTGAGTTTCACACAATCAATATTAGATTGGATGGATAATTGGCTTTTATTTGACTTAATGAGGGGCAACAAAGGAAAGAGAATAAGTCTTCTTATTTTATTCTTACATGTTAATAACATTCTCTTGATACTCCCCCAAAAAATGTCACTATATATTTTGCTTGTGCTTAATCTTTCCCGATTCAATTAGAAATCATCTAAAAGAACTTGTTATAAGTGAATTTATTGCAGTCTTTCATGAATGGTTTTGTGTCCGAATCCTTTTTTTTTGACTCTGCGCCAGTAATTTCACTATAATTATATTATTAGTGAACAATAATGGAAAAATTCCTTCAGATTCTATTCGTTTCATATTCATAGAGATAGGGGACATAATTCACATGGATATAGTAAGTCTCGCTTGGGCTGCTTTAATGGTAGTCTTTACATTTTCCCTTTCACTCGTAGTATGGGGAAGAAGTGGACTCTAGAGGTATTACTAATTTAATAATTGGATTGAGGAATCAAACTGTATCAATTTTTTTCTAGATGGTTTTGCAAAACCTTTTATTTGAAATTCACTATAATTAATTAATATTAATTAATTTAATTAATTTTTATTAGTCTTCATTTAGATTTAGAAATTTTTTGGTTCTAATGTAGTAATGTATTCTATGACTAATATAGATGAATAATACCTTTTCAATCAAAATCAAACAAATATTTCAATAATTCCCCATTTTCGTATTCCGAGAATCTAAAGGATACGGATGGTAGACAATTTTTTAAAAAGAAATAAAAAATTCTTTCTCAATTTTCTATTTAGATGAACCGTCTCTTACCAGAGTTATATATGGACAATGCGGGGCAAGGGAACCCCACCCCTTTTTTTGTTTTTTTTTTCATTTTCTTTTATTTCCTCCTTTCCTGTTCAAATGGAAAAGAAAGTAGTTCTTTTTTTTCATAAGATCTTGTCTTGGTCTAGTCACATATTGCGCACTTACTTATTTTAGCAATTTGATTTAGGCTATGTTTTATTTAACTCATTTCATACCATGGAGTCAAAGGTTAAAAAATCGGTAAGGTATACTTTCGAAACGAAATACGAAGAAGTTACTATAGAACTCTTTTGATCATCTGTTAACTCTTCAATCAATTACTTCTTTGAAATGTAAAAAAAGAGATTATTTGATTTTTTTTATTAATATATATTCCATTTTTCTTTCCTTCATGGATTTGATTCTTTTTTGATGGATACCGAGATTCAT
The DNA here is from genome assembly GCA_039654915.1 of Aquilaria yunnanensis. Classification (NCBI taxonomy): domain Eukaryota; kingdom Viridiplantae; phylum Streptophyta; class Magnoliopsida; order Malvales; family Thymelaeaceae; genus Aquilaria; species Aquilaria yunnanensis. Next base: position 1,508,181 of record JBDJPA010000010.1, on the reverse strand, counting down.
ATAGAAACTAATAAGAAATCCGGGAATGAAAAAATCACAAGACAAGTAAAGTCTTGCAATTTTTTCAGATTGAAATCAAGACAACTAAAATGGATCAAACAAAGAAAAAAAAATGGAGATAGGACGGCCATTCCATATATCTAATTGATATCGACATCTATGAAGATAGATATTGTAAATTGATTTCTATTAAGTTTGGATCTTTATACATTACAACTTTATACATTCCTAACATTCCTAAAATTAGAATAGTATAGTATGATAGAA
>JBDJPA010000010.1:1495210-1507414 GCA_039654915.1 Aquilaria yunnanensis | reverse complement strand
CGTTTAAGAAGTAATCATAGAGACGATGGAACCCACTAGTTAGCCATTTCTATTTACTACTTTTTGAGTGATTAGGCTTTTTTTTATACCTAATATTTAATTATTTCAAGGCAAAATAAAATGCCTAGAACTAGAAAAAAAGGAAAAAAATCGTGGTCGGGACGGTTATAGTAGCAAAAGCCATTGGAATTTTGATTTTATACATTGGAAGAATCCGTTTTGTTATTAATAGACTAGTAAAGGGCAAAAGAATAACTGAAAGAAAGAATGAGTTATTCATCAAAGTTTCTTTTCTTCAATGACCAGAATTAAACGGGGATATATAGCTCGGAGACGTCGAACAAAAATGCGTTTCTTTGTATTAGGTTTTCGAGGGTCTCATTCAAAACTTACTCAAACTATTATTCAACAAAGAATAAAAGCTTTGTTTTCGGCGCATCGGGATAGAGGTAGGAAAAAAAGAGATTTTCGTCGTTTGTGGATCACTCGAATAAATGCAGCAATTCGCGGGAGGTTGCTATCCTATAGGTATAGTACACTAATACACAATCTGTACCGGAAGCAGTTGCTTCTTAATCGTAAAATACTTGCACAAATAGCTATATTAAATAGGAATTGTCTTTATACGATTTCCAATGCGATTTTTTAATTAAAAAAAAAGAAAAAGAATAAGTGGATCGGAAGGAATCCACCGGAATACTTTTAATGGAGTTTCCTCAAGAATAAACTCGGAGAGGGTAGAATAGAAATTAGTACGAAAAAAAAATGATGATAAGGTCATCAAAACAAAAAGAGCAAAGACAAGACGCTCAAAAAAAAAGATTGATTTTCCTTTCCCGACTCGATTCTTTCTTTTATTTTTATTTCTTTCTTATTCTTACGACACTACAATTGAATTTCATTTTGTTTGATTATCAGATTTTTCGAATAAAACATCAACCTACGTTTGAGTTCGGATTTGAATTTTGATTCAATTGAAAATTGAAGGATAAGCCCATTTCAATTTTATTTAGTTCTAGTTCTAAGACTTCTAGTTCTAGCGGTCGATTTCCTTCTTTCAAATCGTTTCGCATACTTATTATTACGAATTGCATACTTATTAGTACGAAAGGGTAACAAAGATAAAATACGAGCCCTTTTTATAGCAATAGTAATTAATCGTTGTTGTTTTAAAGTCAATCTATTTACTCGCCTAGATAATATTTTTCCTTGTTCACTAATAAATCGACTAATTAAACTTATGTTTCTATAATGAATTCGATCCCCCGATTGGATCGGGGGCAAACGCCTACGAAAAGATCGCTTGGATTTATTCATGATACGAAAAGATCGCTTGGATTTATTCATGATTTGTTTATTCCTTATCTCTCAAAATAAAAATCCTATCCTTATCTATATTTCTAAAATTCTAAAATATTATTTAGTCCTATTTGGATCGTACCGAATTATGGAATTTATAGGATTTGCTTTGTTTATTATTTTAAATTTATGTATATGTAATAATTATATAGAAATAATGTAATAATGAAAATGAATTCAAATAAAAAAAAGAATAATATATTCTATGTACTAATAGTTATATGTAATATAACTAATTCTATACCTAAAGTAAGTCATATTTTCATATTCCTTGGGAGAGTGGTGACATATGACATATAGGCAGCACTCGATTTGATCTATTTCTTTATCTCCCCGTGAGTTGTATGTTCGTAACAATAGGGACAGAATTTCTTCAATTCCAATCGACTAGGCGTATTGTGTCGATTTTTTTGAGTGATATATCTGGAAATGCCCGTTGATTCCTTATTAACACCGTTTCGAACACAACTGGTACATTCCAAAATAATCGTTACTCGGACATCTTTACTCTTAGCCATGAACCCCCCTTTGGTTTTAATCTACCCCACCCTATCTCGTTGATTTTCCGGTCAAAAACGAATAAGAAAAAAATAGAAGTTGCTAACTATAAAAATCAAATTATGAATGATGATTTTTGTTGTAATCAATTGAAATCAATATTAATAATATAGTAAATAATAAGTAATACAATGATTTCTAACTTTATTTAGAATCAAAATTTAGAATAGAATCACAGTGGAGTATTTCATTGACACATTTTGTAGAATATTTTGTAGAATACGTGTTTTGTTGCCTTAGCCGCATTTCTGTTTTCGTTCGACTAGTCATTTAATTGGAGCCCGAACCCAAGTTTCGGTGCGGGTGAATCTACTATTTTTTCCCCCTACCCTCCCTTATTTGATCTAATTCTAAAAAACGAAAAAAAATGGGGGGATAGTCACAGATATTTGATTGTATCTCTAATCTCCTTCACCCGTCCCACGGCAATAAAGAACTAGAATGAAAAAAAAGGAAATGTCAACGCATCCGGGAATAAACGATTGATCTCTATCAATAAACCCGCTAAAGAACCAAACCATAGAGTACTTAGTACTGGTGCTACAGAAAGATATGTTTTTAGATCTCGCATTTTAAATCCCCCTTCTTTATTGTATTACAATATGGTACTAGATATATAATCAGATGAATATTTAGTTAAGGACCACTTCCATTTGTCTATTTGTATGCGGAATCCCTAATTCAAATTAAAATGTACAATGATTCGATAGATAAGATTTTCCTTTTCTTAAAACAGAAAAATATGTAACTTTCCACCCAAGAATTTCCACGAAAAATATTTCTTTCTTATCTTAATAAATTTATTATAAGATCCTTATATGATATGAGACAAAAAGGGGGAATGGCAAGATAAACTGATATTGTATCAATAGAGGAACTAAAAGTGTGGAAAACAAGACAGGGATTCTCTATAATGACACTGTAGACCAATTGAAAGGGATGTAGCGCAGCTTGGTAGCGCGTTTGTTTTGGGTACAAAATGTCACGGGTTCAAATCCTGTCATCCCTACCTATTACTTCTCCTCCGAGCAGTAACGAAGGAGCAATTTTAGATCGATTCAAATTGAGCATACAGAATCTTTAATACTATTATATATGATATATAATAGTATAGGTGTGCAAGATATCTTGTGGTTTTATATAAAATAAAAAAAAAAGGAATCCTCCCCCTTCCATTACAGTCTTATCTTATTGTGATAAGAAAGCGCTCTTAGTTCAGTTCGGTAGAACGTGGGTCTCCAAAACCCAATGTCGTAGGTTCAAATCCTACAGAGCGTGATTCTGTTCTTGTTAGGTAGAAAATTACACCGAACTCAAATTGAAATAAAAAAATGCAACAGCAATCTGACTCGACCTCCCATAGATTCAATTCAATTAAATGAATTAATAAAGAGGGGGGTCAGTCAAAAAAAAAAAGAAAGAGATGTTAATTAATCAAAAGTCCAACTGATCGCCACGTCTATATTGTAAATATGCAGTTACAAATAATCCAGCCAAAGTAATGGGAATTAGACCTAAGACGATTCCAAATAGAAAAACTTCAATCATTTTCAATTTTTTTTTTATTTTGAAAGGGAAAAAGAGAGGTAATATCTATCCATAAATATTAATCTGTATTACCCATGAATCTCAATGACAGATAATTGGTAATTAACGCAGTAAAGAACTATAGAATCTATGCATATAGTAAATAACGATTTGTTTTTGTGAATTGTTCGTTCATTCAAATTCAATTCATTTTCAAATAAGTCGTATCTTACTCAAACCAATAAATAGAGCTGAGGTTATAGTTAAAGCCACTAGTAAAAAACCGAAATAACTAGTTATCGTAGGCATGAAGGGACTAAATGAAATATGTTCTTTTTATACATATGTTTAGAAAGCACTTTCCTAAATTTTCATTTTTGAAAGAGATAGGGATAAGCAAAAATACCACCAATTGAAGGAATAAGTTCAATTGAAAATTTTCGATTCAGCAATCATTATAGACAGTATTCACAAAACAAAAAACAAAAATAGACTGGCAGGAGTAGAAAAGAAATGAATTCATGATCTTTGACATCTAGTACCCATTCCGTGATTCATTGGAAAAATCTTGATCTTGAGTAAACTAATAAAAAAAAAAATAATAGAATAATCAAAACTGTGCCATGTAACTTCATTAAAAAATTTGAATCAAAATATGGAAGAAAAGAAAATTTGAAAATCGTTTCTTTGGTTTTTTTGTTGTCATTGTCTCAAATTTTCTTTTCTAATTAGATAGAATAATATAGTGACCTTATACCCCCCCTTTCTTTACTTTTTTTCTTTCCTTTGTAGATTCAGTAGTCGAGTGGATTCAGTCACAAAATTCCTCGAATGATAATCGAAAAAAGATATCATGTGACGACATCACTCAAAAAATCAAATCTTTTTTTTCCAACTAGATTGACTTTAAAATTCTTAACCTAATTAGTAATTTCTATTATCTTTTCCTTTATTTTATAGGTTTTTTTGTCTTTTATATATATATAAAGTATAAAACCTCATCTTTCTAGTTAGGTCAAGAAAAATACTTTGTTTGGATCTAATACAACAATAGAACAATCCACACATTGCAAATATTTGATTATTAGAATTTTTTGATTCGTTCTTCTTTTTTTATCTATTTTTATTTTAATACTATCTACTACACTTCTCTTACTTGTCACTCGACGAATACCCAATTCCTTAAAAAGAAAAAAAGAGGGGATTACAACAAAAACCAAAACCTCTTATGCAACTACGCAAAAAACTAGAAAAATTCTAGTTTTTATTTCGCATAGAATTAACTTTTTAAAATAGAATAGGAGAATTTCCTTTACGAATTATTAGAAATTAGAAACCAACCTCTTTAATTTGCCGTTTACCTGATCTTCAGTTTCTAAACCAAAGCCAATAAATAATAGAAGGAGCCCCTACTCCATAAGGAATTTGAGGAATTTTCTATTGCATGATACATGGTTGTTATACATCGACAAACAAGAAGAAAGAATCTACCACTTCATGTCAAGACTAATTGAAATTGCGTTGCTGTGTCAGAAGAAGGATAGCTATACTGATTCGGTATACTCTAAAAGCGCCTTTGGTACAATATTGACGATCTCACAAGGGTGGAATTTCAGTGAATTTTACCGATCTCATCTTTTGCGGAATCGATTCCTACAAGAATATGTGGAGCTCAGCATGTCTGGAAGCACAGGAGAACGTTCTTTTGCTGATATTATTACCAGTATTCGATACTGGGTCATTCATAGCATTACTATACCTTCCCTATTCATTGCGGGTTGGTTATTCGTCAGCACAGGTTTAGCTTATGATGTGTTTGGAAGCCCTCGTCCGAACGAGTATTTTACAGAGAGTCGACAAGGAATTCCATTAATAACCGGTCGTTTTGATCCTTTGGAACAACTCGATGAATTTAGTAGATCTTTTTAGGAGGACCCAATGACCATAGATCGAACCTATCCAATTTTTACAGTGCGATGGTTGGCTGTTCACGGACTGGCCGTACCTACCGTTTTTTTTTTGGGGGCAATATCAGCAATGCAGTTCATCCAACGATAAACCTAATTTGAATTAATTATAAGATAAGAGCTATGACACAATCAAACCCGAACGAGCAAAATGTTGAATTAAATCGTACCAGTCTATATTGGGGGTTATTACTCATTTTTGTACTTGCTGTTTTATTTTCCAATTATTTCTTCAATTAAGTAAGAGAAAATAAGAGAGTAGCAAAATAATAAATACTAATAGGAAGATTTCTCTTATCCCATTCGGAAGGATCGCATCTCAGAATTATCTATGACTGTTTATGTCTTTAGCATGGTCGCTTGATGAAATGTGGAGGGAAGCAGAATAAATGGCCGATACTACTGGAAGGATTCCTCTTTGGGTAATAGGTACGGTAACTGGTATTACTGTGATCGGTTTAATAGGTATTTTCTTTTATGGTTCATATTCTGGATTGGGTTCATCCCTCTAATAATCGGATGGCCCAAGTTGTAGACATGAAAGCATAAGAACGCAACGGGCCACCTCTTCTTTCTTTGCCTGATTCGCGGGGGAGGGGCCCGTTGAATTCTTCTTAATAATATTAAGAATAAGAATTTTTTGTGAGAAAATAGAATCAATGAACTTATAAAAAAAATTTGAAATTTTGGTGCGATACTAATACTAAAATAAATAGCGTAAGGTTCTACTATGTCTAAATTAGAAATATAAAATAAAACTAGTAAAAAAAGGCTCTGAAAAATATGGAAAAATAGAAACTAAGAATAATCATTTTTGACGAATGCCATCAAGAACTTTTCTTATTTCGACACAAGAAAGGGGCTTTTATACATCCCTTTCTTGTGTCGAAGACGAAAAAGACTCTCTCTAATTATTTGTAATTATTTGGTTCCCTCAGTTATCCTTCCTTTCTAGGCTCCTCTTACTTATCGTATGTTTAGTATCTAGTCAAATTGGATTCTATTAGAATAGAAAAACCCATTTTTGAAGATTTCGATTTGACACAAGAATAGGGATCTAGTCACACTTATCAAATTGGGATTGAAAAAAGCAAAGAGGGGGTAAAGCCAAATAGCCTTCTTCACAATATACATATTAGAGATGCGATAAAAGGAATTCCAGGCATATCTTATATGGGGGAAAGGGATGTAAACAATTCAATTTCATACTTTTTTTGATCATACCTAACCCAATGGTTAGAAAGAATTTCCTTCTTTTTTACGAATTTGATGTTGATAAATCCACGGATCTAGAAATTCATCTCAGACAATTGAACCTTCTCAAACTGTTTCTTTTTAAGAACCAAAAAGATTTGTGCCAAAACAATAAATGCAAAGAAGAACAAAAGGCCCTGAACACGTAATGGGTCTTGAAGTACTATTTCCACATCCCCCTGACCAAACCCCCCCACATTAGGATTACTTGTTAATGGTTGATCGAGTTTAATGGATTCACCCTCTGAAACAAGAAGTTCTGGTCCTGGAGGGATAATATCAACCACTTGGCGCCCGTCCGATAGATCTGTTATGGTTATTTCGTATCCCCCTTTTTCTTTTCGTATGATTTTGCTTACTATACCCGCTGCCGTAGCATTATAAACTGTATTGTTACTTTTGCTACCGTCAGGATAAATCTGACCCCTTCCCCTGTTTCCGCCTACATATATCGGATATTTTAAGAAATGAATATTCTTATTAGTAGCAGGGTCTGGGGAAAGAATCGGAAAGGTAATTTCACTATATTTCTGACCAGGAACGGGGCCTATAACAAGAATATTTTTTTTAGTAGGGCGATAACTCTGAAAAGACAGATTGCCTATCTTTTCTTTCATCTCAGGCGAAATACGATCGGGTGGGGCTAATTCAAAGCCCTCCGGTAAAATAAGAACAGCCCCTACATTCAAGGCGCCTTTCTTACCATTAGCAAGAACTTGTTTCAGTTGCATATCATAAGGAATTCGAACAACTGCTTCAAATACAGTATCCGGAAGTACCGCTTGTGGAACCTCAATATCCACGGGCTTATTAGCTAAATGGCAATTAGCACATACAATACGCCCAGTTGCTTCTCGTGGATTTTCATAACCCTGCTGTGCAAAAATGGGATATGCGTTTGAAATGGATGCGCCGGTTATTATATATATCATGAACGATACGGAAATAGATCGAGTAATCTTTTCCTTTATCCAAGAAAGGGTATTTTTAGTTTGCATGGTCCAATCATTGATCCCGAAAATTGCTACAATAAAATTTTGTAGGTCGCTAGTCTAGCCCCTTATCCACGATTTTGCTATTTACTGTATACTAAAAATACTAAAAATTTGTTATCCAAAGATAGCAGCAATTCCCCCCCCCTCGATGGGTAGAAGGAGTAATGTAAGTTCGACTTTGCATGCTTATATACAAAGTAAGAAACTTTATATTAGAATTGGATCAATGCATTTTTTTCAGTCAGTCATTGAATGATAAATAACTACAAGTGACGGAGATACACGATTTAAATACCGAAAGATCCAATATTTCAAAATTGTATCTAGAATGACAGGAAGGGCGGAAACAAGACCAGATATAATTTGATCATTATGAGCAAACCCAAAATCCTTGTAGATATAATCAATCATTAGTTCCCAACCGTGGGGTGAATGAAATCCGATACAGAAATCAGTTAATAAAAGAATCAAAAAAGCTTTTATTGTGTCACTTAAATTAGATAGGAATTCTTGAACCCAAGAGTTAATAATAACGAGTTCCTCATTACTTAAAATGGAATAACTACTTAGAATAAAGAAATAAATTATATTTGTCGAGAAGTGCAAAATCATATGGATACAATCTTCATTGTGCATATTGATCAATTGGATCGTTTCTTTGTGGATTCCTATATGAAGTTTTTGTAGATGTGTTTCCGGGTATTTTTTGTATTCTTTTATCATTTCGTCCAAAAAGAAGAGTTCCTCTAATTCTATGAATTGTCCTAGAATACTCTTTTCTTGAATGTCATTCAAGAAAGTTTCGGATTGCCCAGTATTCCACCAATTTGTAACCCAGGATTTCAGACTTTTATTAAATGAGAGTGAAATCCACCAAGGCAAAAATATTATAGATGCAAGATATAGAAGGGGAATGAATGCTTTCTTTTTTTTTTTTGACATTTTTTTGTATCTGTGAATGGTTAATGAACCCACCTCTTTCATTGACTCTAGGCGATCTGATCTTTCTATCAAGAAGGAGTTCCATTATAAAATAGATAGCGAATTGATTCTCTGTTTTTTTCTTTTTTATTAAGTGCTTAGCCCTTGAATCTAAAATACAGAAGTCAAAAATATGATAAGAATCCACTTCGAATTCGCGTGAAAAATATATAGAATATTATTTCCAGAGATTTCAATTGATCCAATTCGAAGCAATTGTCCTCTTTCGATCAATGCTCGAAAGAACCGCCTCGAGTAATGAATATTATTCTATGCGGATTTCGAGACGAAAGAATCCTCATAAAAATAGCAAATATGTCAAAAAAATTTCGCGGACTATCCATACTATAACTATAGTTAGTCCTGAAAAAATTCAGGAAATTTTATGAAGAATATTATGATGATCAAAAAAAGACAGAAACAAAAGGGTATCGTGACATTCTAAGAAAGAGGTTGAATTGTTTGGTTCTTAAAGAGCACAAAAGAAAGGATAAAAGAAAGGATAAAAGAAAGGGTGATTGACAAAAGAAAGTAGAAAAAATTGACAAGATATAATCCGTCTGTCTCTAACGTATTAATTCCAATTATTGAAAATAAAAAAAAAATAGAAAGTCTTTATTCCGAAAGACTTTTATTTTGATAAATGAGATCAATCTATTATTTCGATTTGTTACTTCGTTTTGTTGCTGAATTGAGTTGTGTGGCTTTAATTGACAGACGCAATTTTTTTTTGTTCAAAAAAAAATTCTTTCGTTTTGTTTTAGGTTATGACTCTTACGTATACGCCTGCTTTGGCTCGAAGAATGAATGGGGATTCTGAAGAAAGTTCAGTTAGGTTATGCTCTAGAAAAAGAAAATAGGGTTCTTGACTTGAGTTTTTTCCTCCTGCCGCATTTCCGTTATTCTTCATTTCTCAAAAGACTTCAATCGGTACGCGCAAGAAATAGGCCAATTCAGCAGCTTTTTGCTCAATTTCTCGCGGAGTCAAATTTTCATCAGTACGAATCAAAGGAACGGCACCCTGACCTCTGATGTCCATATAAAGGACACGACGAACATAAATACCCTCTTTAACTTCTATTCTGATAGATTGAATATCCTTGATAAGGAATCGTAGAAAGATGCGACGGTTTTTTCCAGGGAACCCCCAACGAAAAATACACACTATTCCTTCTTTTTTATCGAATCGATCATAACCACTACCTACATTCCACACAATTGTGCACCATAAATAGAAACTAATAAAGAGACCTGCAATCCCATAGAAAGACATCACGATTCCTTGCGGAAAAAAAACTATTTGCTGAGATGGAAATAAAGATATCAAATTTCTACCAAGATAGCTAGAAGTTCCAACCAATAAAAATCCTAATGAACCAAAAAAAAGGATAAAAGCCCAGCAGAAATTGCTTGTTTTTCTAGACCCCGCTATAAATTCTATCCATATAGATTCTGATGGCCAACTCATACAGACTAGATCCAGTTGCATTTTATTGGAATTGAGAGAATAAGCATGTACTGTACTTTATTTTGTATTTTGATTTTGTTTCCGAAGTAATTCTAATCAGCTAGCACTATTTGTGAACCTTTAGGAGTAATTCATCGAATTGCTTAGATCTAAAATCATCCCCTTTCCTTTATAGGACCTCCTATAAAGATCTACATACCTATTTATAGATACATGGACTTGAATTTCATCCATCTGCTCCCATCCCGGTCCATAATTACAATTCATTTACCCATATATCGTGTTTACGCATACGCATGCATAAGAGCTTTTTTTTATTTCTATTTGGAGAAACCACTTGTTATACAATATTCTACTAAATGGATATCCATGATATCTAAGTCTTGAAAAAATAGATCAGATTTTGTCTTGGCCCCATCGCATCTAAAAAATCTTAGTTCTTTGAACATAAAAAGATAAAGAAGCCATTGCAATTGCCGGAAATACTAGGCCCACTAAAGGCACAAAAATGGAGGGTAAGCTGTTGAGAGTTGTCATAGAATGGGTACCTCAATTTAATATTTGTACCTGTTATTGTTACTTATAAACATATATTAATTAATTAGTTTATTACTTACTACTATAACTAATTAGTAAGTAATAAACTAATTAATTAATATGTAATAAGCGAGTATATATATCTAATAAAATTAGTACAAGGACTGTAGAACTAAATAAATGAACTTCACGATCGAAATATATCTGTATGATAATCCACTTTTCTAAATTAAGGCTCTACTTGATTGAATTCGGAGTTCAAACGAAAAAATGGTGGAACTGAAGTAACTCACTCAGAACACCCTTTAAAAGCTTGCGTGGTACGATTTGATCGAATAAGCCCTTATCAAATAAATATTCAGCTTCCTGCGAACCCTCGGGTACTGTTTTATTCAATGTTTGTTCAATTACTCTTTTACCCGCAAATGCAATATAGGCATCGGGTTCGGCAATAATTACATCCCCCAACATACCAAAACTAGCGGTTACTCCACCAGTAGTAGGGGATGTAAGAATAGATACATAGAATAACTTTTTATTTGATTGAAAATCATATAAAGTGGAAGATATTTTAGCCATTTGCATCAAGCTTAAACTTCCTTCTTGCATGCGTGCTCCTCCGGAAGCACACACTAGAATAAGAGGTAAAAATTGATTTCTAGCATATTCGATCAAACGTGTGATTTTTTCACCTACTACAGATCCCATACTACCTCCCATAAACTGAAAATCCATAACGCCCATTGCTATAGGAATACCATTTAGTTGACCCGTACCTGTTTGAACAGCCTCAGTTAATCCTGTCTTTATTTGATAAGAATCAATACGATCTTTATAAGATTGCTTAGAAGATTCCTCTTCTAAAGAGGATTCCTCTTCTTTAGAATTAGAAGATTCTTCTTCTTTAGAAGATTCCTTATAAGATTCTTCTTCCGAATCAAATTTATCGTACCAATTATATCGATCGTCCCAATCATCTTCATCGTCCAAATCATCTTCATCGTCAGAATCCAATTCCTTTTCAGGATCCAATTCCTTTTCAGGATTCAATTCCTTTTCAAAAGGAAAATCCAATTCCTTTTCAGGATCCAATTCCTTTTCAGGATTCAATTCCTTTCCAAAAGGAAAATTATCAAAATCAAAATCCAATTCCTTTTCCAAATCAAATTCATCGTCAGAATCAAATGAATCGAATTCAATGGGATCCAGAGAGACCATATCTTCATCCATAGGATTCCAAGTGCCCGGATCAACCAAAAGTTCGATTCTATCTGAACTGTTCATTTTCAAATGAAAGCCACATTGTTCACAAATATTCATTTTTAACTTCATCAATTTTTTATAATTTAATCCATAGCAATCTTCGCATTGAACCCATAAATGCCTGTATTTTTGAGTTCCATTGAAATTATTATTTAATTCTTCTTTGAAAGTTAAATCATTACCACTCGTACTAGTTCTTGTATCCAAATTATCGCCTTGACTATGAGTTCCGTTTTCATCAAAAATGGAATTAGAAATGGAACTATCAATACCTCTTTGAGAATAAAGATGAGAG
>JBDJPA010000010.1:1480210-1490210 GCA_039654915.1 Aquilaria yunnanensis | reverse complement strand
ATCCTTTTGTTCCAGGAGGAGTAGCCTCTCATCATATTGCAGCGGGGACATTGGGCATATTAGCGGGCTTATTCCATCTTAGTGTTCGCCCGCCCCAGCGTTTATACAAAGGATTACGTATGGGAAATATTGAAACCGTCCTTTCTAGTAGTATCGCTGCTGTCTTTTTTGCGGCTTTTGTTGTTGCTGGAACTATGTGGTATGGGTCATCAACTACTCCCATCGAATTATTTGGTCCTACTCGTTATCAATGGGATCAGGGATACTTCCAGCAAGAAATATACCGAAGGGTTAGTGCTGGGCTAGCCGAAAATCAAACGTTATCCGAAGCTTGGTCTAAAATTCCCGAAAAATTGGCTTTTTATGATTACATTGGCAATAATCCGGCAAAAGGGGGATTATTCAGAGCGGGTTCAATGGACAACGGGGATGGAATAGCCGTTGGGTGGTTAGGACACCCTATCTTTAGAGATAAAGAAGGGCGCGAACTTTTTGTACGTCGTATGCCTACTTTTTTTGAAACATTTCCGGTTGTTTTGGTAGACGGAGATGGAATTGTTAGAGCCGATGTCCCTTTTAGAAGGGCAGAATCAAAGTATAGTGTTGAACAAGTAGGTGTAACTGTTGAGTTCTATGGTGGTGAACTCAATGGAGTAAGTTATAGTGATCCTGCTACTGTGAAAAAATATGCTAGGCGTGCTCAATTGGGTGAAATTTTTGAATTAGATCGTGCTACTTTGAAATCTGATGGTGTTTTTCGTAGCAGTCCAAGAGGTTGGTTTACTTTTGGGCATGCTTCGTTTGCTCTGCTCTTCTTCTTCGGGCACATTTGGCATGGTGCTAGAACCCTGTTCAGAGATGTTTTTGCTGGTATTGATCCGGATTTAGATGCTCAAGTAGAATTTGGAGCATTCCAAAAACTTGGAGATCCAACTACAAGAAGACAAGTAGTTTGATTCAAGATTGCTTTGTTATTTTTGCTTCTATTTTTTATTTTCTGTTTGTGATTTGACATAGGCTTAGACGCTAAAAAATATTGATTTCAATCACTGTCTTTTTTTTACCCTTGTTCTTTCTTTATCCAGGAGATGATCCAAAATAAACAGACATGGAAGCTATAATTGTAAACCACAATCAAATTTATGGAAGCATTGGTTTTATACATTCCTCTTAGTATCGACTCTAGGGATTATTTTTTTTCGCTATCTTTTTTCGAGAACCGCCTAAAGTTCCAACTAAAAAAATGAAATGATTTTTCATTATCTCAGTTGACGTAATGAGCCCCAAAATATTCTATTTTGGGGCTCATTACGTCAATCATTACTTCAACTAGTCCCCGTGTTCCTCAAATGGATCTCTTAGTTGTTGAGAGGGTTGCCCAAAGGCAGTATATAAGGCGTACCCAGTAAAACTTACAAGTAAACCAGATATAGAAATAGCGACTAGGGTTGCTGGTTCCATTATTATATATATATAATTTCAAGACCACAATGGATCTATGATAATATCGTTTATTTACAACGGAATAGTATACAAAGTCAACAGATCCCACTGAATGCAAAATAAGATTTATTATGGCTACACAAACTGTTGAGGGTAGTTCTAGATCTGGTCCAAGGCGAACTGTTATAGGGGATTTTTTGAAACCATTGAATTCGGAATATGGTAAAGTAGCCCCTGGGTGGGGAACGACTCCTTTGATGGGTATCGCAATGGCTCTATTTGCGGTATTCCTATCTATTATTTTGGAGATTTATAATTCTTCCGTTTTACTGGATGGAATTGCGATGAATTAGATTCACAAGAACCGCGAAGTCCGAGTTTTTCAATACAAATACAAAAAAAAGTGAATAGGTCTCGTATTTTAGCTCATTTTGCTTTGGCAGTTTGACCGCAAAATTGATTTTTTTTCTGTATTTCCGGAATATGAGTGTGCGACTTGTTATAATTGATCCTATTGATAGTACAGAAAAGGGATCTGTCGTCTTGATAGAGATAGTTTTACCCCGTCGAATATTCATTTGAGTATCTGGAGCACGGAATATATGAAATAGATCACGAAGTGTTCGAACTATGATTCATACTTAATATTCAAATCTCGCGGCCGGACTCAAAAAAAATTTCAAAATGAATTCTATTCTAAATAGAAAGATTTTTTCTTCTTTCAAACTCTCATTTCCTTATATTATTTATTTTGATCAAAAGACAAAGCTTTCTTTCTATTGTTATATCTGTTCTATCTAATCATTGAATAAGTTGATGATCCAATGATTCTTACTCAGGGAATCTTTGTGCTTAGTTTGAGGGTTTTATTGAATTATCGTGGTTCTAGTATGAATCTGGGGTTTCAATTGATTCATAGGGTCTTAACGAGAGAATTCCTATCAATAATAAAGAAAACAAGCAAAAAATCATATTCAAATAATAAATCAAAGCAAAGAAAAAGAAATTAGGTGGGTAAATAGAAGATTCAAGAGGCCTGGAATGATCAATATAAAGACGAATGTGCCGGCTTGAGTTTTTGGCATTCTAATTACAAAGAAAAGAAGAGCTTTTCTATTTTTTTTTACTCGTTTGTATCTTTTCTTTAGATAAGATAAGATTGAATGAAAGGATTAAAAAGTTTCAAACTTTCTATTCTCTCTCCCTTTTTTTCAGCCAGTATTTGGGTGTTTTTGTTTGAGCCGTACGAGATGAAATTCTCATATACGGTTCTAAGAGGGGGAGTCCTCGTTCTTGGTTTACCTATCTCAATAAAGTCTATGATTGGTTCGAAGAACGCCTCGAGATTCAGGCGATTGCAGATGATATAACTAGTAAATATGTTCCTCCTCATGTTAACATATTTTATTGTCTAGGAGGAATTACGCTTACTTGTTTTTTAGTACAAGTAGCTACAGGGTTTGCTATGACTTTTTACTATCGTCCGACCGTGACGGAGGCCTTTGCTTCTGTTCAATACATAATGACTGAAGCTAACTTTGGTTGGTTAATCCGATCGGTTCATCGATGGTCGGCAAGTATGATGGTCTTAATGATGATCCTGCACGTATTTCGTGTTTATCTCACTGGTGGTTTTAAAAAACCTCGGGAATTAACTTGGATTACAGGCGTGGTTCTGGCTGTATTGACTGCATCTTTTGGTGTAACAGGTTATTCTCTACCTCGGGACCAAATTGGCTATTGGGCAGTTAAAATTGTAACAGGCGTACCGGAAGCTATTCCGGTAATAGGATCGCCTTTGGTAGAGTTATTACGTGGAAGTGCTAGTGTAGGACAATCCACTTTGACCCGTTTTTTATAGTTTACACACTTTTGTATTACCTCTTCTTACTGCCGTATTTATGTTAATGCATTTCCTAATGATACGTAAGCAAGGCATTTCTGGTCCTTTATAGAGAATATAGATCAGATCATAGAGATTTGGAATTCATTATTTATCTTATTAGTTTGAGGAGGAACATATAGTATTTCATTGCTACAAATATGGATTATTAAAACAAAAATAAGACATGTACTTGGATATTTCCTTTCAACTATCCACTATTCTATTATTTATTTGACATGAATGGTTGGGGGGAATTCTCCGAAGAGAAAGTGGATTATGGGAGTGTGTGACTTGAACTATTGATTGGGGCCGTGCAGAAATATTTCTTTCTCTGCTACATTAGAATTCACAACCAAATGTGTCTTTGTTCCAACCACCGCGTAAGCTCCCTACCATACAAAGGATAGGCTGGTTCGCTTGAATAGAATCTTTTCTATGATCAGAAGACCCGACCGATGTCTTGCATGAACGGGCTCCGTAAGATCCAGCAGAATAAGGAATTTGGCCTAATAAAAATTCATATGTTTTGGCTTTTTTTTACTTTTTTTCTTACATAGTACGGAAATGCATTCATTTCCTATGCATCGACCTGATTTATTATACTATTGGAGTGAAACAGGGGATCTAAAGAAGAGCAAAGGCTAGACTATATTAGTAACAAGTAAATCCTTTGTATGTGAAAAATCTTGATCTTTTTTGGGGATCAGGGCGAATCACAAGCAAGATGTGAGACAACCCAGAAAGCACTTGATCATAATCAACTTTGTAAGCCAAGCCTACTTGGGTATTGAGCATTTATTTACCTGTAAGAATTGAATTCCTTGGAATGTATAGTTTCCAATTTGTAAACTGGAATCAGGTAACTTTTTACTTAACTTAAATATTATATAGAATATAGAATCATTTCTATATGTGTGGATAACATATAGATTTAGTTTATTATGTATCCATTTGTATCCATTTGATTCGATTGATTCTTGCTTGAGCCGGATGATGAAAAATTATCATGTCCGGCTCTGTCGGGGGATGGATTTATAAGAATTCACCTATCCAAATAACAAAAAAACCTGATTTGAACGATCCTGTATTAAGGGCTAAATTAGCTAAAGGTATGGGTCATAATTATTATGGAGAACCCGCATGGCCAAATGATCTTTTATATATTTTTCCCGTAGTCATTCTCGGTACTATTGCCTGTAACGTAGGCTTAGCCGTTCTAGAACCTTCAATGATTGGTGAACCCGCGGATCCATTTGCAACTCCTTTGGAAATACTACCTGAATGGTATTTCTTTCCCGTATTTCAAATACTTCGTACAATACCTAACAAGTTATTGGGTGTTCTTTTAATGGTTCTCAGTACCTGCGGGATTATTAACAGTACCTTTTTTGGAAAATGTTAATAAATTCCAAAATCCATTTCGTCGTCCAGTAGCGACAACCGTCTTTTTGATTGGTACTATAGTGGCCCTGTGGTTGGGCATTGGAGCAACATTGCCGATTGATAAATCCCTAACTTTAGGTCTTTTTTAAATTGATTCACTTGTTAAATTGAGTCAATTGTAAGTAAAATAACATAGTGTGTGTATCTAGGGAGAATTCACTTTGACTTTGAAGTGACTACTCCCTAGATACATTTATTCAATTCTGGCCCGAATATATGGATTCGGATTGTGCTGAAGTGAAGATTGAAACCCTATTTTTTTTGTAAATCCATTTCGAAATGCTTTTTGACTTCTTTTATATAATAGAATTTCTTTTCTAGAATGTCGAATATCTGTTTTACATCTTCTCTGCGAAAATGTTCAATTTTCATAAGGTCGTCCTGGCTCTTATTCAAAAGGTCGAATAATGTATGTATATTGGACGTTTTAAGACAATTATAGATCCTGGGAGGCAATTCTGATTGGTCAATAAAAAAAGATTTCAATGCTATTTCTTTTTTCTTTTTTCTTAGTTTAGTTAATTTATCATGAAAAGGAAAAAAAGGTAAAGTAACCTTGTATTGACCGTTCTGTAAATGTGAATTTTCTTCTTCCGCCTGTAGAAAAGGAATAAATAAATCAATCAAATTCCGGGAGGCTTCGTGAAGTGCTTCTTTAGGAGTTAAACTTCCATTTGTCCATATTTCGAGAAAGAGTATTTCTTGTTTTTTATTACTATTCCCATAAGAATGAATACTATAATTCACATTTCGAACAGGCATGAATACAACATCATCTATAGGATAACTTCCGTCGTGAAAGTTATTTGGCGTTTTTATACCGTATCCTCTATTCCTCTCAATTTGTAATTCAATACACAAATCAATTGGTTCTGTTAGGCTAGCTATATGTTGTGTATTATCAATGATTTCCACAGAAGGTGGTAAGATGATGTCTTGAGCAGTTACATCTCCAGGACCCTTGACACAAATAAACGCCTTACGAGTTCCATACAGATTACTTCTCAATACAATTTCTTTCAAATTCATGAAAATTTCATATACTGATTCTTGAATACCCGCTATGGTAGAATATTCATGTGGTATTTTCTCAGATTTTGCGCGTGTGATACATGTTCCTTCTATTTCTCCAAGCAAAGCTCTTCGCATCGCAATGCCTATTGTGTCGGCTTGGCCTTTCCGAAGTGGAGATAGAATAAAGCGTCCATAATAAAGACGTTTACTATCTATTCTTGATTCAACACACTTCCACTGCAGTGTCCGAGTATATATTTTTACTTTCTCTCGAACCATAGTAATATTCTTTTTGTCTTTGATCAAATGATTGAATCATTTATTTCTCTTGAAATATCTTTAGTCTTTATTTCTACAAACGTCTTTTTTTAGGAGGTCTACAGCCATTATGCGGCATAGGAGTTACATCTCGTATGAAACTTAATACTATACCACTTTGATAAATAGCTCGTAATGCTGCATCTCTTCCAAGACCCGGGCCTTTTATCATAACTGCTGCTCGTTGCATACCTTGATCCACTACTGCTTGAATAGCATCTCCTGCTGCTGTTTCAGCAGCAAAGGGTGTCCCTCTTCTTGGACCCCTGAATCCACAAGTACCGGCGGAGGACCAAGAAATCACCTGACCCCGTACATCTGTAACAGTAACAATGGTGTTATTGAAACTTGCTTGAACATGAATAACTCCCTTTGGTATTCTACGTGCACCCTTACGTGATCTAATGCGCCTACTCCTCCGTAAACCGAATCTTCGTATAGGTTTTGCCATATTTTATCATTTCATAAAAATAAGTCAGAGATATATGGATATATCCATTTCATGTCAAAATAGATCTTCTATTTTTATTTGTTTATCGCTTTCTTTAAAATTTAAGATTGCTTTCTTTTAGGAGTCTCTTTTTTTAGACTAGAACTAGAAGAATTATCCTTGTCTTTGTTTATGTCTCAGGTTGGAACAAATTACAAAAATTCGTCCCCTCCTGCGGATTAACCGACATTTTTGACAAATTTTACGAACAGAAGCCCTTATTTTCATAGCTGTTATTCCTTAATTCCGAATTCATTGGAAGAAAATAAGTTTCTTGAAATTTTGGAACCATAAAATTTATCCCCCTAACAAAAAAAGATTGAAGTTGAAAAAACCACCTAATTATTCTAACCCTTTCCTTGATAGGGATTCTAACAATTCTATGCCCCCGGCCGGTAATGATTTACCTTAAATTAATTGAAATTGAATTTTTATCCTATCTACTGATAGTATACGTATAAAAAAACTTCTTTGGGTCGTTCCTAAAGCATAATCTCGAATCATATATTCATTATCGAAAGGAATCCTGATCATACCATTGAGAAATAATTCAGTAATTAAACCCTCAGGAATTCATTTTATTTTTGTTCTTTCATTCCAGGTACTTCGAAGTATCAACTAATGTAGGACAGGAGGAGCAATATTAGTAGACAATTTGCCCTTATTTCTTTTTTTTTCACAAATAGGAAGGTTTCGGATACAATTCGGATATTAAACGGATTAATTACCATATATAACACAAAATTTCTCCGCCGATTCCTTCTAGTCGAGCCTCTCGGTCTGTCATTATACCTCGAGAAGTAGAAAGAATTACAATACCTATTCCGCCTAAAATTCTAGGAATTTTTTTATACTTAGAATAAATTCGTAGACCGGGCCGACTGATCCGTTTTAAATTTAAAGTATTTTGATATGGTCCTTTCCTATTTCTTCTATGTCGTAGGGTTAAAACAAAAAAGTATTTCTTGTTTTCCTGATGTTTTCTTATGTTCTCGATAAAACCTTCTCGTAAAAGTATTTTAACAATGGTTTCGTTGATGTTAGTCGATGCTATTCGAACCGTTCCTTTTCTATTCATGTCAGCATTTCGTATAGAGGTTATTATTTCAGCAATAGGGTCCCTCCCCACCGTAAATTCTCCCTTCCCCCGAATTTTGATATAATCAACATGTTTTTTTTATTTATTAGTATTAAAGGTATATGCATAAGACATAATCTAATAATCTACTTGAGACATAATCCACAATTTATCTATGTCATTTCAATAATTCCGTTTAAATAGATAATTCTATTGAAGTCTCATCTTATATTTATAATACTTCAGGAGCTAATGAAACTATTTTAGTGAAATTTAACTGTCTCAATTCCTGGGCGATTGCACCAAAAATTCGAGTTCCTTTTGGATTTCCTGCTTGATCAATTACAACTGCGGCATTGTCATCGTATCGTATTATAATACCGTTGTCGCGCTTGAATTCTTTACAAGTACGTACAATTACAGCTCTGATCACTTCTGCTCTTTCCAGAGGTGTATTAGTATTAGCTATTGCTTTCTTGATCACAGCAACAATAACGTCACCGATATGAGCATACCGGCGATTACTAGCTCCTATGATTCGAATACACATCAATTCTTGGGCCCCGCTGTTATCTGCTACATTCAAATGGGTCTGAGGTTGAATCATTTTTGAATCTCTTCTTTCAATGCAACAAAGGACGAATAAAAAAAGAAATATTGTTTGTCAAAAAAAGAAAATCTACAATTGTTTTTTGATTCCTAAGACCTCTTTCTCTTGGTTTTCTATATTGCTATCCTGAACTAATGAATTGAGTTTTTATAGGCATTTTTGATGCTGCGATTAAAATAGCCTTTCTGGCTATTTTTTCGGCCACTCCGCCCATTTCATAAAGGATTCTACCAGGTTTAACGACGGCTACCCAATACTCGGGAGATCCTTTCCCCGAACCCATACGTGTTTCCGTCGATCTTACTGTAACTGGTTTGTCTGGAAATATACGTACCCATATTTTTCCACCACGGCGTACATTTCGTGTCATTGCGCGTCGGCCGGCTTCTATTTGTCTAGATGTAATCCAAGCAGGTTCAAGCGCTTGAAGAGCATATCGACCGAAACAAATACGATTACCGCTACAAGATATTCCTTTTAGTCTTCCTCTATGTTGTTTACGGAATCTGGTTCTTTTCGGGTTATAGTTGATGTCTCTTTCTCAATTCCATCTCTACTACAGAACTGGACATGAGAATTTCTTCTCATCCAGCTCCTCGCGAAAAATCACTAAAAAAATAGTTTATTAAGATTAGTTTTAATAAATAAAATGTAGTTTTAATTTAATAAATAATAAATTGAATCATGGGATTCTTTAAGATAAGATTTCATCCAATCTATTAGAAATTTGTATATTTTATTTGAATATATAGAATTCAATCTGGATTTTCTTTCTATTTATAGATAATTAATGTCTAATGTCTTGTTATAAGGAATGCTTATTTTACATTTTTTATCATATTCATTTCATATTGAATCAACAAAAAATGAGTAATCCAATAAAAGAAAACTTTCGCGGGCGAATATTTACTCTTTCAATATCTATTTGTTCAATATCTATTTGAATTGTCGGGTTATCTCATGACCTCTCAGAATTAGAATAAAAAGAAATGAATTGGTCTCCGGTTTGTTCCGCCATCCCACCCATGAATCATTAGGATTCATTTTCTTTTTTAAGAGAATCCTCTGCATTTATGGGTTCCGTCGTTCCCATCGCTTCTCGATTAATGGTTAGGTCTGAATTTGACAATGGAGCCTCCAACCAAATTGCTTAATTTTTTCTTGAATCAATCTTCTTAGTCTTTATTGACTCAAGGCTCTTGCTTGATTTTTTTTTGATGAACAGATATTCATCTAATTAGGGATGAATCCGCATTGATGCCTTATTACATTGCTTTTTATGATTTATGAGATGACTTATAGACCTTACATATTGGAATCATATATCATTACTCTTTGTTTCTTTTTCTCTCTTTCTTTCTCTCATCCTTCCATTTATCTTCCTACTTGTTATTTCGCTTCACAATCTATAACTCATAATCAGATTCGTTTTTCTTTTGATTATGCAAAAGAAGCTTTCAGTTGCTATAATGATATGACTGGATATATCATATCTTGACTGATCTCTTGGATCCAGATAATGCGAAGCGATGAGTTGGTTATTAGTCTTAGAGTTATTAGTTCATACTATGGGCCGGTCTGGTCCATTTTTTGAATCCTAACCTTAAAAAAATCAACGAGTCACACACTAAGCATAGCAATTATATCAAATGATCAATCAAATTTTTATTCAACCTTATAGAATTTAGAAATGCTCATTTTTTGAATTGAACATCAAAA
>CM077600.1:86319991-86552491 GCA_039654915.1 Aquilaria yunnanensis | reverse complement strand
CAAGTCGTCCCTGTCCTTCCATTCGAACAATTGCACATATGACTGCTGTACGGTGAAAGTATTCAATGAAAGCACGGGTTTGGACGCATGAGAACGAAGAAATTCAGCCAGAAGCATCGGGAAAAGCGTGGGAGAAAATCAACCCGGTATCGCGAAACTGAGAAAAATCAGAAATTAAAGTGGAAAACGATGAAATTAGGAGCCGAGAGTGGACCAAAGCCCCTCCGGGACTTTGGACGTCATAGATCTCGAAAAGTTATGCGGATTCAAAAAAAAAAGCGCCTCAAACGGTGCCCGGATCGCAAAGTTATGGCCATTTGAACTTTTGGCAGCATCCATAGCATCTGCTGCTGCTTTCTAACAGTGATCTGCTACCCGTGTTGCAAATTCAGTACTTCCATCCTCGTCCTCTCTGAAGAATGCCAGAAACGACTCCTCACTTGCTTAAAACAGTGATCTAAGGACGTAGATGTTCAATTTTTCTGGCATCCCCTGTTCAAGTTGCCCGCAGATTGAGGAACCGTTTCATAACCACTCCAAAAGGGCATATTTAGAATTTCACCAGCCGTATTTAAAAAATGATGCAACGATGCCGTTTTTTGACCAACAGAGAGAGAAGGAGGCAGAGCAGTTCACGTCAGCAAATGGACAGGATGAAATGATAAACGAGGTTCTTGTTTAACATTCCTCCTATTTTTTCTTCAAAAGCTGTAAGAATTGTTCGACCCTTTTTCACTATTTTCTTTCTCCATTTGTGCTCTACTCCTGCAAGATTTTAGCTGGTACGTTCTACTGTGTTCTTACAATTCCTCCCTCCAAAATCTTGAATAGTTGAGATTATAAATTCTTCATCTCTACCATTTCACGAATACTCGAGAGTATATATTGTTGGGTGCAAAAGAATATGAACAGATTTAGACAAAAGAATTGGCGATAAAGAGGATAAAAAACTCTTAAACTCTTTATTACAATATCAATACATCCATAACACAATGGATTTCGTGGCTATTTATATGCCATCTTTCCCAGCCGCTTTTTTTGACACATACCACTAATCTAGTCAATTTACAACATGTTTCCTTCTGGAAGTTGAGGTGGCAAACGCAGACACTCACTCTTCTGCTCTGTTAATGTGTTATTTTTAAAATTTTAAGTTTAAAATAATCCAACCATGGGATGAGTATTGAACTACTTTGTCTGTGTTTTTGTGGTGTCTAAGATTGGTCTTGATTAAGTGTTTCTGGTGTATCGTCTTCATTCTAAGTGCTGGAAGTGATTCCATGAATTTGTAGCCAAGTCACTCGGCTTAAGTTAATATAACTAACTGGTTCCATGAATTTATACTAGCCGTCCAACTAAGCTCCAAAAAGGGCGTATTTATTATTTTAACTTTTCCAAAAAGGGCGTCCGCACTCTCGCTAGTGCACTGTCTAACCGATCTCACAGTGGAGCTGTGATCCCCCTTTTTCTTCATTCCATCCTTCTCAACATGTTGCTTGCACACATAATGTATGTTGTTGCAGAAAACCCCAGTACTTGGTTAGGAAAAGGTATGGGCAATAACGTACTTACTTGGGTCTTTGGCTTGCATCACAATCTTCTTAATTATTTGTCTGAGGTTTAAAAGGGCCTTAGATGGATTCTAAATGAGAGGTTTAAACGCTGGGGCGACCCCTAAGATAGTAGCCCATCTGTTAAAGCAATGGCTGTCGTTTCTAGGACTTGTATTGGCCTTGGGCTGAAAGTGAAATGGACTACAAGACAATTAGAATGAGAGGAAATGGCTAAGGAGTGCTGTGTGTGTGCTGAAGTGTGTGTCGAGGTATGTGTCTAAGAGGCTCAAAGGTAGGCCTACCAAGACATTAGTGAATGTGCTTTACCCACTTATGTATAAGTTGCTTGTTTCATGCCCATGCCCATGTACTTTATGTTCTACTCATTTTTGCCTTCAATTCTATGTGAATCTACCTTAACTGGAAATTTTGGAAAAAAACAAACATCATTTAATGGCCAAAATGAATTTTATATTTCCTTCAAAAAACTAAGAAACTAAGTGCAATAATGGCTAAGTCTCCTAGCTCAAGTGTCCTAAGCCACCCAATAAGACAAAATGGGTTTTAAACTAATAAAAGTCTTAAATGGCATGCAAATGCATAAATTAGGGGTGGTTTAGGGCATGACAATGGAAAAGACAATTCAAATAGAAAGGACAATTCAAATCCTTAAAGACATGTTAAGATGCTGTGATTTGGATTTTAAAGGAGAATGGGATCAACTTCTACTCTTGATAGCTCCTACAACAATAATTATCATACAGTGAAAAAATGGAACTAATGAAGCATTTTAAAGAAGGAAATGCATCACCTCTCATTGTTCGCATGAACCTAGGGATAAATTAAAAATAGGGTCAAATTTGATTTGTAATATTACTGAGAAGATCAAAGTGATCCAAGAAAGGACCAAGGTTGCCAACAATAGGGAAAAGGACTATGCAAACATAAAGAGAAGAAGCGGTGTGAAATTTCAAGTTAGAGACTATGAGTAGCTAAAAATGTCTTCAATGAAAGGAGTAGTGAGGTGTGGGAAAAGAGGCAAATAATCACTAAGATACATTGGGCCATTTCAAGTATTTGCCAGAATTGGCAATGTGTCATGTAGACTGGACTTTCCCTCTAAACTAGGGCATATACATGATACAATTCATGTATGTATGCTCAAAGTTACTTATCAAACTCAAGTCAAGTAGTACCAGCTACTAGTGTTCTAGTAACTCCTAATCTCACCTATGAAGGTTCTAGCTAGGGACAATAGGAATCTAAGAAGTAAATGGATAAACATGGTAATGGTCCAATGGAGTCACCATACATAAGAAGATGCAACATGGGAAATAGAAGCTGAAATGCTTAGAAGGTATCCAGAGCTTTTCCCTAAGTAGCTCAAAAATTTGGAGGACCCAATTTATTAGGGGGAAGATTTTCATGCCTAAGACTTATATAGGCCTTGGGCTAAAAGTAAAATAACATACAAGTCAAAGAAAATGGGAGAAAAATAGTTAAGAAAGGCATGGCAAGACAAAAAGATTTAACATGGTCTAAGAAATGTAGTGCTAGTGTGTATTTGTAGTGTAAGGGCAGCATTGCTAAGGAAAAGAGTTGTGGGCCTAATTGTCTAAATTGAAAACATAACCAAGTGATGAAAATAAAAAAAAAAGTGAAGTTGTTTAATTAGATTCATTAAGGAAACAAGTAGTTGGATTAGAAGGTTTAGGACAAAATTAGGACACTTGTCTTGGTTAACTTGCACCGCTTCCACCAAGCCACCTCTTCACCAAACCAAGCTATTTCCTAGCTATTTTCAGTTATTTTTGGGTAGAGGAGAGGTTAGACTAGTGTCCTTTTGTACCTGATCAAGAGTTCTAAGGAAGAAGGAAGTGAAATTTCACATGGGGACCTTGGTGGAGGAAGTTGCTTTTACAGTAAGCTAGTGAAAGCATATAGTAATCAAGCTTAGTTGTACTAGCAGAACCTATGGTTTTTGGTAAGGGTTCAAGTATTCATCTTTCCATTGAATTCAGAGTGAGTTATGGTTGTTCTTAACGAATGAAACACCTTGGGTGATGGTTGGAAGCCAGGTGAATCTAAGTGCTATTTAGGGACAAGGGTACCTTCGGGTACTATGGTGATTCTGCCCATTTTAGGTAAAGAAGTGAAAGATTAGAGGCTAAGGAACCTCTTTAAAGGTTTATGCACAAGGGGGTATGGCTTGGGTTTGTTGGCTTATGAAAGAAAGATTTAAAGTTCATGTTATGAACTATTGGTGTGAATTGATTTGTAGGCTTTGATGGTCGCTGTGGGTCTAGCTGCTTTTAAATCTATCCTAGTTTGGGTAAAGACTAAGAGGATTATAAGAGAACTCTAGCCTAAGTGTTATATAAAAATGGAAGTTAAAATGACAGTGTGTATTGAGACTGTTTAAACCCATAAGATGTAACATAAATGCTTTTGTAATGGCTTAACTTTTGGTGTATGTAATTTTAGCCATGTAGTCCTAGGATGCCAAATTTTGAACTTGTAAATGCATGTACATATCTGTATGGGATCGGAGCTCAGAGTAGTGCATGGCATGTGCCTTAGTTGTACGTAAGGGGCTTAGGTAAGCCTTGTAAGACATTAAGTGTAATGAGCTAGACAAATGCATGCACGGTTGTACAAATGAAACCTAGAATGTATCTATGTACTTGTGTATGCGTGATGAACCTCCTAAGCATACCAATACATATAAATACAAACCCAAAGACACCTATACATTTTATGGGAATATGGATAATTCAACTTAATGGATTCTAAGCTCACTTATATGCACCCCATATGTATATTTTAGGCACCAACGTAAGTCTACTTAGGTGAACTCAAAAAGTTAACACATTAAGCTCGAAACTTAACCTGTTAAACTAGAATTCTAATAGGACCTCGTGTTGTTACCCACTCCGGGGTAGTCCAATTATGGTGCCAAAATTGTGCATTTAGACTCCCAAGATTGGTAATGTTCTATAGGCCATTAGAACACTACCATTAGTGTGCATACCCAAGTGGCCGTCTTGGGCATTATGTAAACACATGCATATTGGTCTAACCATCAGACATATATTCAAATTTCTTTCACACCATGGCATCAAAGAAGGAAAACACTAGCACAAGTCTTAATCGAGGCTACCAGACATTATGTAATCTCGTTAAGTTCTAGTGACCAGCCACTACACCTGTAACTTCCACTAATAAACTATATCATTCTAGCCATGTACCCCCTATTTTCTTTCCTCCATTATAAAGTAGAGACTTAGTGCAAACCAAGGAATTTTGTTTTACATCAATAGCCCACCTATGGACCAAGTTATGAGCTTTTGAAGTTGGTTACAAAATTCTGACCAAATGAACAATAACTTAGCCAACTTTGCAATATCATATATTTGGCTATAGGGCTCCAAATTCATAAATTTGAAATCCGAGTTCAACCTCTAGATGTTCTCTAAGTGTGGTCAAAATTTCATACAAAGATTCCTTCTACACAGGGTGATATATAATTTAAGTGTAGAGTCAAAATTCTGGTCACTTTATGGCCATTTTGCCCATACAAAATTTCATAAGTGTGCAAGCACTTCATTCACAAGGGGAAATCCCTCCAAGGCTACCCCATATATGTCCATTACACATAGGAAATACATTCCCTTGCATTTAACAACCAAATGTGGCTAAAACAGAATTTACAAGTAAGCAGCCCATCATTTACACTTACGCAACTTTGCACCACATCACTTACATAGCCAAAACATTACTTAAATGTTCACATACTTGTTAGGTCCTAATTCACCCAAACCCCTTAGGAGGTTAATACAAATTTTAGTTCTTTAAGGTGGATTAGAGGATGACAACTAGGATGCTTAACCCCTCATTTTCTTATTAGCAAGGTAAAACTTAGGTAAAAGTTACTAATTAACTCCTTACATGTGTTACCACCTCACAAAAACAGGAGAATTACAAGTGTGTCATAATGGCTAAAAACCATTATATTGTGTAATTCTTACCATAGTGATTGAAGTGTGGGGGGTAAAAGGCATGATCAACAGCTCCTTAAAAGTGTTCCAAGTTAGTAACTTGGCCCGCAAGAAAAGCCTTAAGGATTGCTTGTTTGTCAAGAAACCTATGGATTTTTTTGTAAGATTTTGGAAATTCGGGTGCTCAATTGCAAAACTTTCACAAAAGAGATTTGGAGAGTTATATGAATGGTATGAAAGTGCTATTGGAGGACTTGAATTGCTGTAGCTTGTAGTTGAGGGGCTTAACTATCTACGTTACAATAGTTCAGGGTACCAATAGGCATCTTTGTCTTAGCTTGCTTCATTCACAAGTCAATCACCACAACTAAGATCATAATGGAAATTCTAACTTGAAACTCAAGAAGGAAGGTAGAGAAAACCCTTATCTCAATACCTTGAATTCATTGGGTACACTAACTTTAGCCTTAATTTCCACTGTGCTAATTAATCTTCTTGTAGGTAATTTATCACTAACCATATAAATTTGGTTAATCAATACTCAATATCAATCCAATTTTAATTAGAAAATTAATTTAGGAAGTCATACCAAAGTTCTTTTAGTTTGGCAACAAGCTTTCCTAGAATCCATGACCAAATCATGTGCTGAAGAACTAGTTTCTCGGTTCACAAGCTAGGTTCATGTCCTCCCTGTCTTTGTGATGGAGATCTTCATTAGGATGATGGAAACAAATTCTTTTCTTGTTCCCAGCCCCCTTGAACTCAAGACCCTTTTTTAGTGTTGAAATCTTTATAATTAAGTGAGCCAATTTCTTAGGCAAAACAAGATCAAGGTTGTAGCTATATATAGTGTAGATGGCCTTTTCATGTACAATGACACCTAGCATTTCTTATTTCACCTTTTGACACCTTATATGCTTACTAAGCTTTATATTTGCATGCCATCTAGCAACCTCACCACTCAAGCATGTATAAGGTTGTTATATAGCCAATTTTGAGTGCTTGTTGCTACTTTGCACTTTATTTATGCTCATGTTTGTTTGTTATTTTGCCATCACGCAATCGGTTACAAATCTCAGCCTTTCACCACCCCATAGCACTTGTTTCATGCTTTTGCATGCACTTTAATTTGCCACCAATTGCTCACAAAGGCATGTAAGCTGGCCCTATTACATTAACCTGCTTTTAATCCATGCACCACATGCTTTAAATCTTATTTCAAGCACATGCCGTAGTCATATGCATTACTTGTTCATGCATTAAATAATTTTCCATGCATACTTTTGCCTTAAAGCATGCCACCAAGATTTATTTCAAACACCTACTGCCACCTATATTTTTTATTTCATGAATATTTTGCTCCATGGC
This sequence comes from Aquilaria yunnanensis, assembly GCA_039654915.1. Classification (NCBI taxonomy): domain Eukaryota; kingdom Viridiplantae; phylum Streptophyta; class Magnoliopsida; order Malvales; family Thymelaeaceae; genus Aquilaria; species Aquilaria yunnanensis. The sequence continues at coordinate 86,545,572 of CM077600.1, read as the reverse complement.
ACTTCCATATATTCCTGCCAGGACTATATCCACACATGCCACTTTATTCTTTTCATAAAAAAATCTTCTACATGTTCATGTATACATAAAAAAAATGCCTCTAAGAAAAAACATGTCAATATTAATGACTCTGATTAATAAATCTTAGCTCACTAATCCTTAGCATAAATTATGGGTGTAACAATTAGAGTATAAAAAATTCTTTAAATTATTGTACATGAAATTTTTTTAATCATTTTTGTATAATTTAATTATTTAATTATTATAGTTTGCAATATAATAAAGTTTTTTAGTCCATGATTTTTTTGAGAATGAATGATTCTAAATGCAAGGGTCATTTTTTTTTGAAAGGATGAAAGCTCAAACTTAGGTTGTTGTTTATTTGAACTTCTGAGGGACTAATATATTATTTTTCTCAAAGTTGAAAGATTAAATCATGTCGAATTATACTTAAATAACTAACTCACTTGAGTTGACTAAGTTAAGCGGCTAACTGTGCATTTTTGCCTTGTCTTGTCTCTTGCATTTTTTGGCTTTAAACCTTAAAATGAGTTTTTCCATGGGTTTAACTTAGTTCTAACCTTGAAATATGGTTAGTGATGGTCTTAATTTAGTGCTTGTAGTGCCAATTTTTCTTGGATTTAGGCTTGGAACTGAAGGGAAACAAATTGAGCTCAAATGGGCTTTATGTGGCTTGTTTACTTTGATCTTGCTTTGTTTGAATTTGAGGAAAGGGGTTAAGTTAAATTGATGCATTTCTTATATAATTTTAATATTAGAAGTGAGATTTGAGCTAAGTTGTAAAGGGATTCCAGGAAAATGAGATTAGAAGGCAAAATGGGCCATAAAAAGCATATAGTGGACGAAGCACCAGGTGTGATGCAATCGCACCTAATGGGGTCATGTGACAACTTTATTTCCAACAGCTGGGGAAAAATTGAGATGCGATTGCACCAATAAATGGGTGCGATAGCATCATTTCTAGTAGCTGGGGAAAGAGTGAGATGCAATAACATCAATAAAAGGGTACGATAGCATCATTTTCAGCAGCTAAGGAAAAAGTGAGATGCGAGAGCATCAAAATGAGGTGTGACCGCATCAACTTAAAATTTCCGCAAGTTACTTTGTTTGCCTCCTTAAAAAATGTTTAAGTGTTTTCTATGCAATCCCAAGGTCATGTCATGCTCAAATTAAGTTCCCAATTCACTTCTAACATATTTTGAAGCATCAATTAAGTAGGGTGATTAAGTGTGTGGTTTAAGAGGGCTAAGTTTTGTGGATAATTAGGGTTTCTTAAGGAAGAATTAAGGTGCCAAGTATGAGCTAAGTAGGGTTCAATTTCTCTAATGACCTAAGTGTTGGGTTGTGGAACCCAAGTCACTAAAGTATAACCTAAGGGAGTCCCAACCAAGCTAAGAAGCTTGGTAAGTAGGTGCACTAAGGGAGCCCGAGTCAAGTTTGAAGAACTTGGCAAAGTCAAGCCGCTAAGTCGATTACCCCGCATAATAAGCAAGGGAAAGACGAGTAAGTACCGGGAGTGGGTGATGACCTACTATAGGATTTGTAAATAGGACTTAAGGAAGGTAAAAGATCCGGGATACGTGGGCCAGTGTCTCAAGTACCTCCGCCATTTGAGTTTGTGGCAGATTTAAGACACCTTAGGGTGTAAGAAGTGTTGGAATTCTTGGCGCACCAAGATCCTTTTAAGATAGGATTTGAGCTCGTTGAGCTAACTATAGCTTGAAAAGGTATCTAAGGCAGCTAGAAGTAGCTCCCCTTAGCTCAAGTCAGCTCACTTCAGCTATAAGTAGCTCAAAGTAGCTGGACTTCAGCTCAAGTTAGCTCAAGTCAGCTCAAGTCAGCTCACTTCAGCTTATGGTAGCTGAATGTAGCTGGACTTCAGCTCAAGTTAGCTCAAGTAAGCTCAAGTCAGCTCACTTCAGCTTATGGTAGCTGAATGTAGCTGGACTTCAGCTCAAGTCAGCTCACTTCAGCTTTTGGTAGCTGAGTGTAGCTGGACTTCAGTTTACTTCAGCTGAAAGCAGCTAACTCCAGCTCAAGGTCAGTTCTTGGAGCTGGACCTTAGTTCATGGTGCTAGGTTGGAGCTCAAAGGAGCTCAATGGTGCATAAGTAGCATATTGAGCTAGCTTTGTGCCAGCTCACCTTGTTTTTAGCTCAAAACCACCAAGAGACACATCTTTTGTGTAAAGGTATGTCTCTTCATCAAAAGAAATAACTATTGGCTAAAAGAACATGTCCTTTCATCCAAAGGAAGTGTTCCTTGGGTGAATGGACATGTATATTCGGCCATAGGGTGCTTATAGCACCAAGAGTGATGTCCTTTGACTTTAAAGGACATGTATGTTCGGCCATGGAGGTGGTTGAGGTGGTTATTGCACCAAATGTGATGTTCCTTGACTTAAAAGACATGTATTTTCGCCCATAAGGTAGTTATGGGTGGTTATAGGCCAAAGGAAGTGTTCCTTGGCTAAAAGACATGTATTTTCGCCACCATACATGACCCTTAGCCAAAGGAAGTGTTCTTTGGCTTAAAGGACACCTTTCTTGGTGTAAAGGTGTGCCTTTTGGTCATCTATAAATAGCCTTTAGTGGCTGGCCATTGTGGGTATGAATTTTACACTCAATTTGCACCATTTTTCTTGAGAGAAAAATTCCTCCTTTCATTCCTTTAAAGAGCCGAAATATTAGACACTTTCTTAGAGCATTGTGGGTGGAATTACATTGAGATTCTTCATCTCAATTCAAGCCTCAAGGCGTATCTCTAAGATCAAGTCCTTCCTTTTCCTTTTCGGCACAAGACTATCAAAAAGGAAGGTACGCATCCTTTCTTGCTTTAGTAGCATGCTAAGGATTTAAATTTTATGAATGATCTTAGTGGCATGCTAAGTTTGTTTGACTGGATAAGTATGTCTATATTCATGTTGAACTCAAATAGCATGCTAGATATTGTTTTTTGAGACAATATGTATGGAAAACTTATATGCATGTGGCATATACACAAATGAATAACATAAGAGTATGTTATTATTGAGATCCTGAAAATCTTCAATTGGTATCAGAGCCTAGGTCATGAATATGTATATGTTACATGTTGTGAGCATGATTTAGGATCATACATATGTGTATGATTTCGATGAAGGTTAATAAAGGATATGTGTATGAAACAATGAAGGCATGTTTATATATTTCTGATCGAATGTTATATGCATCTCTTTTGCCATATATGAGCATGTTAGAAGTTGTTTTCATACACATGTTGCTTTGTTGAGTCTTGTTGTGTAAATTGAACTAAAACATGTGAATTGCATCAATGTAGATGGCTTGTAAGAATATTGTTGCTGAATTAAACCGTGACCTCAAATTGGATGGTGAAAACTATTCAATTTGGCAACAGAAAGTCAAATTCATTTTAACTGAGCAAGATACTCTTGATGTACTCACTCAAGAGATCATGCCTCCTGCTGAGGGAGAGGATAAGACTGCCTATGAGGCATTCCTAAAGAAGAACTCTATGTGTAGAGTCACTCTCCTTTCCACTATGGTGGATGAGATTATGGTGGAATTCTCCATGCTTGAGGGGGCCAGGGCCATATGGGACTCTGTCAAGGCCAAGTATGGAGATGTTTCTGTAGAGAAACAACGCTCGATGATTCTCAGGTTTGAGAATTATGTGAAGCGTGCTGATCACTCTATGAGTGCTCACTTGCGTGAGATGTCACGCATGATCCACCAACTCAAGACGGCAGGGCATGTGCTCACTGATGAGCAACAAGTGCAAGCAATAATTCGTTCCTTGCCTGATGAGGAATGGCAGTTGATGAAGGTCAACTTACGCCATAACCCTCAAATAATGTCATTTGATGACATTGCCCGTCACCTCCTCCTTGAGGCTGAGGTAATGGCCCTCAAGGACCATTCTAAGGCATATGTTGCCTCATCTTCTATCCAGAAGGGATGGAAGAAGAATGGTGGAAAAGGAGGGCCAAGGAAGGGCAAGGGAAAAGTTCCTGCTTCTAAGAAAAGGTTCAAGAAGAAGCGGGACATAAGCAAGCTAAAGTGCTTCAACTGTGGGTATAAAGGACACTTTGCAAAGGATTGCAAAGGTCCACCCAAGGTACATACATACCCTTCTACTTCCATTGTACATGTTGTGTCATGTACATTACTAACTGAGTGCAATTCTTTGTGGATTGTAGACTCGGGAGCAACAGACCACATAGCACGGGAGAAGTCCTGGTTTGTGGCCTACAGGAAGCTCTCAAAAGGAGCTAAGCACATTTCAGTAGGAAATGATGCCAGGCTGGAAGTGGAAGGCATAGGAACATGTAGGATTCCTATAGATATTGGATATTTGTATCTAATAGATGTATTGTATGTACCAAACATTTGTAGAAATTTGATTTCTATAAGTTGTATGTTGAAGTACAATTATTGCTTTAATTTCTTTAATAATAGTGTGTCTATTATTAAAGATAATCAAATAGTATGCACTTGTTTAGTTAATAATGGGCTTTATGAGTTAAAGCCAACTGACCATTCTGTTGCAAGTCCTAGTTGCTATGTGACAGAGGTCACAAATGAAATGAGATGGCATAAGAGGTTGGGTCATATTGGTCAAGATAGAATGGACAAGCTAGCCAAGAGTGGCTTGCTAGGTTCCTTGACCAAGGTTGTCCTTCCAAGTTGCCAATCTTGCCTAGAGGGCAAAGCCACAAGAAAGCCTTTTGGCAAAGCAACTAGGAGAAGTGAGGCACTAAGTTTAGTTCACTCTGACCTGTGTAGGCCAATGAGGGTTGAATCCAGAAATGGATTTAAGTATTTCATCACATTCATAGATGATTACACTCGATTCACCCACATCTACCTACTAAGAAACAAGGCAGAGGCCTTGGCATGCTTTGAGAAGTATGTACACTTGGCTGAGAACCAAGTAGGTAAGAAGGTTAAGTCCTTGAGGACAGATAGGGGTGGAGAGTATACATCAAATGCATTCAAGGCATTTTGTGACTTAAAGGGTATTGAAAGGGAGTTCACTCTTCCTTGGAAACCCCAACAGAATGGAGTGTTTGAGAGAAAAAATAGAACTCTTATGGACATGGTACGTTCCATGATGGCAAAGGCCAATTTAGACATCACTTATTGGAGTGATGCACTGCTGTGTGCAGTTCATGTCCTTAATAGAGTACCCACCAAGAATGTGAATTCTTCTCCATATGAGTTATGGAAGAAGAAAACTCCTAACCTAAGCTATTTACGCCTTTGGGGTTGTTTAGCTTATGTTCACATAACGGACCATCCTTTGGGAAAGTTGCGTCCAAGAGGGAGGAGGTGTGCCTTCCTTGGTTATGCTGAACAATCTAGGGGTTATGTGTTCTTGGATATAAGTCACAAAACTAGGAACATCTTTGATGCAAGGAATGCTAACTTTGTGGAGGATAAGTTTCCCAAAGTTGGTGAATATGGTGACTTAACCTCATTAAGCCAGATCCTAGATGAGGATCAACCAAGTGTCATAAGGACACCTGGGACACATACACCTACTCTAGAGGGAGTACCTCAACCACATGGAGTAATGGCTTCAGAAATACCTGTTGTTGTGGACCAACATGAGCAAGACCTCCAAGAGGAAGGTTTTGTTCAAGAGGGAGTTGAGGATACTCAAGAGCAAAATGTTGAGCCTCAAGAGATGGGGCATGAGTTGCCTCCATCTCAACCTACATTGAGAAGATCAATGAGGAAATTTGGACCACCTAAAGAATGGTGGATCTTGGATAGTGAGGCAAATTTGGTTGCATCTGAGATAGATGAACCAAGTAACATTAAGGAGGCTCTTGAGGTTGCACAGAGGGAAGAGTGGCTAAATGCAATGAAGGATGAGTTGCATTCAATGCATCTCAATGGGGTTTGGGAGCTAAGTGATCTTCCTCCAGGGCGTAAGGCAATTGGGAACAAGTGGGTTCTCAAGATCAAGGTGAACTCTGATGGAAGTATCGAAAGATACAATGCCCGTTTGGTGGCCAAGGGTTTTACATAGAAGGAGGGTGTTGATTTCAAAGACACATTCTCTCCTGTTGTAAAATTCACTTCCATCAGGATATTACTTGCCATCGTGGCAAATCTGGACCTAGAGTTACATCAGATGGATGTAAAGACCGTCTTTCTCAATGGTGATTTGAGTGAGGAGATATATATGAGACAACCTGAGGGGTTTGTCCAAAAGGGTCAAGAGGACAAGGTATGTAGACTGAAGAAGTCTATCTATGGTCTTAAGCAAGCTTCAAGACAGTGGTACTTGAAGTTTCACCATGCAATCACAAGCTATGGCTTTGTGATGATGCATGAAGACCATTGTGTATACTTGTACTTTTCTGGATCTAGTTTTGTAGTATTGACTCTATATGTAGATGATATACTGATTGCAAGTAATGGGGTTGCATTGTTAAGTACCATCAAGGGATAGTTGTCTTCCACCTTTGACATGAAGGACATGGGAGAGGTTGCCTTTATCCTAGGCGTTAAGATCCTGAGGGATAGAAAGGCAAGGCTATTGGCCCTTTCTCAAGAACCTTATATTGATAAGATTCTTGCAAGGTTCAACTTAACAAATGCAAAGCCCATGAGTACACCTCTTGCATATGGTTGCAAGATTGGAGAGGACTTATGTCCTAAGACTCCAAAAGAAAAGGAAGAGATGGCTCAGATCCCCTACCTAAGTGCCATTGGTAGCTTGATGTACGCCATGTTATGTACAAGGCCAGACATCAGCCAAGCGGTTGGACTTCTAGCACGATATTCTTCCAACCCTGGTCTGGAGCATTGGAAAAGTGTCAAGAGGATCCTAAGGTACCTCAAGGGTACTAAGGATTATTGGCTTTGTTACCAAGGTAAAGACCTTGGTTTACGTGGCTATTCCGATGTTGATTGGGGAGGTGATAGAGACTCCAGCAAGTCTACATCTGGTTATCTTTTCATGCTAAATGGTGGGGCTACTACTTGGTATAGTAAGAAGCAAACTTGTACAGCATTGTCCACAATGGCGGCTGAATTTATTTCATGTGCCTCAGCTGTACAAGAAGCCCTTTGGCTAGGTTATTTCCTTAAGAATTTGGAGTCTAGGGTTTCTATTGAGAAACCTATTACTATCTACAGTGATAGTATGGTAGCCATGGGTTATACCAAAGACCCTAAATACCATGGAAAGACCAAGCACATTAGCATGAAATATAACTTTGTGCGGGATGCAATTGAAGAGGGTGAAGTTAGGATTGAGTACATTTCTACAGACCTGATGGTGGCAGATCCTCTCACTAAGCCATTGCCACCACTTGTGTTTGCTCGACATGTTAGAGCAATGGGTCTTAGAAGAATGTAAATGTTGGATGTACTTCACCTCTTTGGTGTCACACATGTTAAGTATTATTTTTGTGATAATATAGATTATTTTATGAAATAATCAGTTCAATTTTAGAAAACACAACGAACAAATGAACATGTCAAACATAGGTAGAGAATGACTTTCTCACACGAGTCATTCGCCCTTGATCTTTGTGTAAGATTAAGGATGAGACTGGCTAAAGACTTAAATGAATGGTACATTTAAGTGGGAGTCATGCTCCAACACATGACACTTTAGCCTTTCATGGTCGCCTAGATTATGAGTAATCAAGGTTCAATGCTTTGGTGCATTCAGTTTGTATGACCATTCATACATCCTAGCCTATGTTAGATGTAAGCAAGGGCTTACATGGAGAAATTTCATGGTTATTGACATGTCCTCCTTTTATATGTTAAGAGGAGTACACTTAATGGTGTTTTAAGAGGGAGAAATGACACACTCCTCAATTGGAATGGAGATCACTCCAAGTGGGAGTGACATGAGTAAAACACCTTAGAAGTGTATTTTGGAACTTTAATGGATGTGTTTCCAAGTGTTCCATGACCATGAAATACGACCATAGAAGAATTTAAGCAAGTTGTCTCTGTTCTTGCTTAGTGTGAGATTCTTCAAATCAGACTCTTAGTGACTATAGCTTGCTATTAGGAAGTTGAGTTAATTATGATCACTTTGATTGGTTGTCGAAGGTCTTAGAGAAATGAGACTGGAGTATCCTCCTTTTGGATGATCATGTTAATTCATTGACCTAAGTAGTTGAAGCTCAAAGGAAAGACATTAAGATGGTACACGTTCACTAAATTCAATCTTGGGCCCACATATTACTGTGAGTAGTATGATAGATTGAATTGTGATTTAAATGAGTACACAATGCTTAATACAATCATGGATTTCAAGGAGTTGAAATTCAGAGAAAGAGACTGATTGTGATTAAGAAGTGTATCATATGTCTGGGGTCTGAAAGGCAAAACTTGATGTGTTCAAGAAAAACTTGATGTGTTCAAGAAAGCTTGATGTGTTTAAGCAACACACTTGTACTTGATGTGTTCAAGGAAAGTTTGAAGAAGTTCAAACTATGAGGAGAGGACAATCTTCTATTGAGAGTCTAACAACCTCAATAGAAGAGACTTAGTGTGTGTGCCTTGAGGTCGCACCCACAACTCTATATATGTAGAAGTGTCTAGATTATTTCGGCTATAAGGATTAAGGAGTTTTGTTTTGAGTGGGAGCTGGGAGTTTTAAAAGCATCTTAGTGCGAGTGAGAGTTTGTTGGAATTCTTGGCGCACCAAGATCCTTTTAAGATAGGATTTGAGCTCGTTGAGCTAACTATAGCTTGAAAAGGTATCTAAGGCAGCTAGAAGTAGCTCCCCTTAGCTCAAGTCAGCTCACTTCAGCTATAAGGAGCTCAAAGTAGCTGGACTTCAGCTCAAGTTAGCTCAAGTCAGCTCACTTCAGCTTATGGTAGCTGAATGTAGCTGGACTTCAGCTCAAGTTAGCTCAAGTCAGCTCACTTCAGCTTATGGTAGCTGAATGTACCTGGACTTCAGCTCAAGTCAGCTCACTTCAGCTTTTGGTAGCTGAGTGTAGCTGGACTTCAGTTTACTTCAGCTGAAAGCAGCTAACTCCAGCTCAAGGTCAGTTCTTGGAGCTGGACCTTAGTTCATGGTGCTAGGTTGGAGCTCAAAGGAGCTCAATGGTGCATAAGTAGCATATTGAGCTAGCTTTGTGCCAGCTCACCTTGTTTTTAGCTCAAAACCACCAAGAGACACATCTTTTGTGTAAAGGTATGTCTCTTCATCAAAAGAAATAACTCTTGGCTAAAAGAACATGTCCTTTCATCCAAAGGAAGTGTTCCTTGGGTGAATGGACATGTATATTCGGCCATAGGGTGCTTATAGCACCAAGAGTGATGTCCTTTGACTTTAAAGGACATGTATGTTCGGCCATGGAGGTGGTTGAGGTGGTTATTGCACCAAATGTGATGTTCCTTGACTTAAAAGACATGTATTTTCGCCCATAAGGTAGTTATGGGTGGTTATAGGCCAAAGGAAGTGTTCCTTGGCTAAAAGACATGTATTTTCGCCACCATACATGACCCTTAGCCAAAGGAAGTGTTCTTTGGCTTAAAGGACACCTTTCTTGGTGTAAAGGTGTGCCTTTTGGTCATCTATAAATAGCCTTTAGTGGCTGGCCATTGTGGGTACGAATTTTACACTCAATTTGCACCATTTTTCTTGAGAGAAAAATTCCTCCTTTCATTCCTTTAAAGAGCCGAAATATTAGACACTTTCTTAGAGCATTGTGGGTGGAATTACATTGAGATTCTTCATCTCAATTCAAGCCTCAAGGCGTATCTCTAAGATCAAGTCCTTCCTTTTCCTTTTCGGCACAAGACTATCAAAAAGGAAGGTACGCATCCTTTCTTGCTTTAGTAGCATGCTAAGGATTTAAATTTTATGAATGATCTTAGTGGCATGCTAAGTTTGTTTGACTGGATAAGTATGTCTATATTCATGTTGAACTCAAATAGCATGCTAGATATTGTTTTTTGAGACAATATGTATGAAAAACTTATATGCATGTGGCATATACACAAATGAATAACATAAGAGTATGTTATTATTGAGATCCTGAAAATCTTCAAGAAGTCCCAAGTGTTGTATGTTGCATATCATTGGATCATGCATTGAATTTATTATTATTTTCTTGTTTGTACTTGATTGTTGGATGCTTGGTTGTTTGTTTGCCATATGTACATAGTGGCTTGAGTTTCCTTGCAGGTATCGAGGGACCCTTTATTGAGTACAGTAACGTACTCATTGCCTGAAGCTTATTTGTGCAGGTACTAACCCAAGACCCAACAACCAGGTGGATAGTTGTGGGCTAAGTTTCTTTGTTTTGCAAGTACATATTCTACTTGAAACCTTGTATTTCTAAGTTACTTATAAGCTAAGTTTTGTACTAACTAAGTGTTATGCCTTTACAATCTAGAGGCTAAGAGTTGCACAAGGACAAGTGAGGGTTTTGCACTTAGAACTTGATAGCTCAAATGTGGGACCTCAAGTAGATGATCTTAGTAGTATTTTTCCTTGTATATATATAGTACCTTGTGTACTAAAACATTGCCTCTGTTAGGATGTATTGTGGTGTAAGACAATGAAGTTACTTTTAGGTGCATGCTAGAGCTTATATGTGTGCACAAAACTATTACTTGAAGTTTGAGTAACTAGTGTTTTATTGTCTTGGCACGCTTTGAATGTGTTTTAAATGAAGTGCTTGAGCGACATTTTCTTTACTTATTTTATTTATTTGAGTTGCATTGTCAGGACAAACTCATGAATATCTTCTAGTAGGGTAGGCTAAGTAACTAGTTGCACATAAATTGTTTTAATTTACAACAAGTAATAGTTAGCAAATAGTGACTAACTGGGATCATAGTCCCTAAAAGCTTACAAATTAAGTAATCCGGGGCACTAGGACCTTGCTCCCTGACATACATACACCAATGAACACTAGTAGGTGCAAACATAGTGCACAAAGTATCAAGCGTGCAAGCAAACACTTCAAAGATCCCTTCTTACCTCCTACTCATGTTTAAGCTAGCTTTAAGTGGCAAGCCTCACTTTTCTTGTACTTACTTAGCCCTAAAAGCTAAAATGGCATCACTTTGTTAAGTAATAACTTACATCACAAGCAATCATTAACCACAAGTCTTATACTTAGAGAGTACATTCAAAGCAAACAAAACCTATCATTAAAAGCCACCTCTTACCAACTATTAGGCCTGACTAGCCATCTAAGGACATTCAAAACATTTAAGGGGTGAATACTCGAAAGTACTCAGTAAGGGATTCGACACCTGTAGGGGAACTTGTGTAAATATGCAAAAGCAACACATATATAGACAAGCAACCAATGAAGTATACAACACACCACACAACAAAATACAAATAATCAACGAACAACAATAATGAAGTGAAATGTATGGATGGATGAGTGAATGCACATGTTAATGCACTTAGGACTTCCTTATACCCGAAGGTGCTTTTAGCTATCATGAGCTCATACGGCTAGGCTACCTAGATATTGGCCTACATTTCCAATGCTAGCGCGTAAATAACCCCATGAAGTCCTTTTATGGGCACCTTAAAGTAAGCCGTTTCAAACCTTGCCAGCATCTGACATGCTACTTCAAGTAAGTCATCACTCACTTACTTCTTACCCACCTCTTCCCCTTAATTGTTGTGTTAGGTAATGAACTTAGTTGTCAAACTTTGCCTTGTTCCACTAGCTTGACTTGGGCACCTTAGTGGATAACTTTCCAAGTCCATCAACTTGGTTAAGACCTCTTGACTTCATCTAATGCCTGAATAAGGAATATGAGCTCAACTCTTAGGCCATTAGGAAACCTAAACCATTAGGTTTTACTTCATCTAATGCCTGAATAAGGAATATGAGCTCAACTCTTAGGCCATTAGGAAACCTAAACCATTAGGTTTTACTTAAGTGCTGAAGGGTGATGACCTCAATCCTTGGTCGTTGGGCACACAAGCCTTACTTAATCCCACCTTAGTGCCTTCTTGGACTTTAAAGTGCCAAACTAATCCACTTCCACTTATTCCTCTTAACCATCTATTTATTACCCACTAACAATGTATTTCATAAGCTCTAGAATTGAGTTTAAGTCCTGGATTGAAGTGCTAATTACTTAGATTAGGCCTAGGAAGAAAACTAAAGTGTTAGGACACCTAAAACATACAGAAAATGTGGGGCAGGGTTTGTCACACCTCACACAGGCCCTGGCCCATTCACTCTGTACTACACTCACCCAACTACGATTATTCAAGAGTGTATTTGGAACTTTTAATTCGGCCAACCAATGTAACTAATTCTTAAGTCTTATTTTCTTAAGGTAATTAGCCTGGGAGGTGGCCCAGGAGGCTTAAGAGTAAAACCCAAGTAGTTCTTTTCAGCAAAAGTAAGGCCCAAAACATTAACTTGCAGGACAAGCAAGGCAAACACTAAATGAAGTTAAGTGTTTAGGATGTGTGCAATCAAGTGAGCTATTTTTAGAATGGCAACCAAGAAGCCCAAGGTATCATTTCATTTGAAAACTCATGTTTGAGTGCACATGTACATTCGGCCATGAACAAATAAATGAGAGGTTCACAACTTAAAACACAACTCCCATTCATATAAACACGCCATCCACTGGCCCATAAGCATTCAACATTTACATATCCAAAACCAAGCTCACAAACATAATTTGGCACCCCCAAGGTACTCCAAGTACCATAAAGCTAAACATACCCGAGACTACACATACATATACACAACAAAAGGTAGCCTACAGAGTACACAAAACATCGCTACATGCCAAGATTCCTTAAAGTTTAGGGTCACCAAATTATGTTTACAACCGAAACCATCACTCTCCAAACAACACCTTAAGTATGCCATAAAGCAGGACACACTGCAATACAAGTCCTATGGCCATGTTCATGGTCATAAAGGTGAAAATTATTATTAGAGCAAGTGTCCACATATCCATTGCAGCCCACCTAGACAAGTCCCACACTTCAAACCTGCATTACTTAAGTCATAAGTCTCGGCCAACTTCAAAAGAAATAAGACTTGTAATGTATTGAGTTAACAAAGCCAAGCACACATTGGCACATACCTTAGTACACAAGCAAAGCTAGCACAACACAATAGCAAACTCAAGCTACACTATTTAGGCCGAATATCCTTTCCTGAAAAATTCAAAGTATGGGCAATGAGTACTAATACTCAGTAGAGTTCACTACTAGTACCAACTCATTGAAGAGTTTATTTAGTTAAGCCGAGTGTATAACTCAAGACTTAACCTCCATTTGCTCACAATGTCCTGCAAAAATAAGACATAAAGACAAGAAAACCACAACATAGATATATACAAACTAGCATGCCCGAGACATATAAACCATAATAGCAAGTAAATGGTTAGCAAGCACAAAGAATAACTCAAGCACACAAGGAACACACTCACACACCACAATGACCATTCGGCCAAATACCATAGCATTTGTCATTGTGCACCTTTGCACATCAAACTTCAACATAAAGTCCACAACCACTAGAGCTCCGAAATGCCTAGCAAATTGGCCTTATTTACTAGGATTTCTAACACTTGCCCATAGTCAATTAGCTAATCAACAATCACAACCGAATCTTCACAATAGCCCATCAAGTAACTAAGGTCATTTAGCATATTTAACCATCACTTAGCTACTTTAAACACTTGAATCATGGTATATTACCAAGCAATCAAGAAGTTTAGTGAACCCTACCTCAAACAAAGCTTGAGTTCTTCTCGGTTATGCTCAAACATCCACCAAACTGAAATGCTCCTCAACAAAAATGGCCTAACACATTACCAATTAGGCATCAATACCCCTTGTTCATGGAACCTATACCATGTATTCAAGGAAAACACAAAGAGTTACCTCAATCTCAAGCTTGAAACGTCTCGGCCTCCATTATTTCTTCAAATCGAAGCTCAATCTTGAGTTGCCTAGTGCCAAAAACAAAGACTCCAAGCTTGAATCCTTCACTCAAGCTCCAATTTGCCTCCCTTGTGCTATAATCCGAAACCCTTTTTGGTGGAAGCTAAAGAACACAACAAAGCTAGCTCTCGGCCTTGGAGGAGTAAGCCGAAATGAAGGCAAATGGTTTAAGTGGAACCATGCATATCCAGTGCTAAGCCACATGTAATTAAAGTGGCAATAAGCTAGCTTTCGGCCTCACCAATCTTGCATGGCGCCATTTAGTCCTTAAGTCTCCATGGCTTCCTTTTTGTCACTAAAACATAGGCATGTTTCGGTACTAATATCATTTCATGGCTCACAATCCCAAGCACAAATCAAAAGTATCCAAAATGACCATTAATCCCATGTATATTCCGGCCAAGTACTTGCACAAGTACTAATTAGGCAAATGAAGGCAATGATGCCTTATTTCCTTAGTGGGGAACATGATTTGACTAGTCATCATTAAATTTTACCAAAGTTGGCCTAGTATTCCACTAGTCCCCTTATAGCTTTGCATGGCCGAAAGTTCCCATTCATAGTTTGTAGTTTCACTAGCACCACTAGTTTAAATGTGCATTTTAGTCCTCCCACTTTATTTTCTTGCAATCTTCCCATGGCCACTTTCTTTGTGCATTTAGGACCCGAAAGTCCTCAACTTAGCACATACACCACTATGCTTAGTTTTTCACAGTTCCTCCATGTTCTCATGGTGTTTCTCCTTATTTTCTTGGCCTAAGCCAAGCACTTAGGAAATGAACCTAACAGGGTTACCCTTGGTGATGCGGTGCTAATGTGCAACCCTCTCAAGTTGCAAGGGGTGACCCAGGTGACATGGCACAGAGGTCTTCCCTGCACACAAACAGCTTCACCTTTTTTGTCCTAACTTGCTCCAATTCAATCTAACCATGTTCAAATCACTTAGGACTCAAACTAAGCTTACTCCTAAGTGTCATTACACTACTTATGCACCATTTAATCATGCTATGACTTGAATCCCTTACATCAAATGAAGATTTGCACAAATTAAAACAACTATTCATCAAATGCTCCAACGAGCTTCAATGGCTCTTTATGCTTGGTTCCTTTGAAATTGGGCACCAATTGTTAGGTTCATTCCTTAGTGCTTGGCCCAGGCCAAGAAAATAAAAGAAATGCTATGAAAACATGAAGGACTTATTAGAGCATGGGCATAGTGGTGTATGTGCTAAACTGAGAACTTTTGGGTTCCAAATGCACAAAGAAAATGGCCATGGAGTTGTTGCAGGAAAATAAAGTTGGAAGACTACAATGCACACTTGAACTAGTGATGCTAGTGAAATTATTGATCACGAATGAGAACTTTCGGCCATGCAAGATTTTATGGGGACTAGTGGGACATTAGACCAACTTTTGGTAATTTTCTTTTATAACCAGTCAAATCTTGTCCCCCACTAAGGAATTAAGCCATCATTTCCTTGATTTGCCTAATTAGCATTTTTCTTGGTACTTGGCCGAAACATGCATTTGGGGTAATGGCCATTTTTAGCCCTTTTGATTAATGCTTGGCAATGTGAGCCGTGAAAGAATGTTAATGCCGGAAGGTACCTATGTTTTAATGACTAAAACGAAGTCATGGAATCTTGGAGGGTTAAATGAGCCATGCAAACTAGCTTGAGATCATTATGGGTGTTAAAACCATTTTTTGGCCCAAGTGGCACATAACTAGATGTGCATGTAACCACTCAAGCCAAAGGTGATCATTTCGGTCAAGGCTCCACTTTGATGTGTTCTTGAAGTTCTTGCCGAAATGGTTTTGGGCTCAAGCCAAATGGTGGTGAATTAAAGCTTGAGTGAAGAATCAAGCTTTGATTTCATGATTCCAACACCTTGAGGTGCTGCCATTGATGAATCAAGCTTGGTTCTTGAAAGTCCAAGTGAAACCGAGACATTCAAGCTGCATTTTGAGGTAAAGAATCATAGTTGATTTAGTTTCCCTGGAGATTTTTCCATGAGTAAGTGATTTTTGTGATTAAGTGATAGTTGAAATGTGTTAGGAAGTTTGATTGGAAGACACATTTTGGACTCAAGCACAACCGAAAGCTCAAGCCTTGTATTGGAGGTAGGGTTCACGATTTTACTTGTTTGCTTGGCAATGTACCATGATTCAAGTAATAGAGTGGCTAAGTGATAGTTATAATATGCTAAATGACCTTAGTTACTTGATGGGCTTATTGAGATGATTCGGTTTTATGAACATTGGTTAGCTAATCAATTATTGGCCTGTGCTAGAAATTCTAGTGAGTGAGGCCAACTTGCTAGGAATTTTGGAGCTCGAGTGGATGTGGACTAAAATGGTGAAGTATTGGGTGCAATGGTGCACAAGGGCACATGCTAGGGCTTCGGCCGAATGTACATTGTGGTGTGTGAGTGTGTATCTTGTGCTTGCTAACCCCTTTACATTCATACTCATGCCTATATGTCTCAGATTATGCTAGTATGTTGTATATTATTGTGGTTTTTGTGTTTTTATGTCTTGTTTTGCAGGGCATTTTGAGCTTGAGGAGGTTAAGTCTAGAGTTTGATACTCGGCTTAACTAAATAAACTCTTAATTGAGTTGTTATGGTGGTGAACTCTACTGAGTAACTTTTTACTCATTGCCCATACTTTGTGTTTCAGGGAAGGATACTCCACTTGAGTAGTATTTGCTTGGTTTACTAGCTTTTGTGTGAGTAGTGCTTGTGTGCCTAAGGTATGTGCCAATGTTGTGCTTGGCCTGATTAAATTGATACATTTACAAGTCTTTGCTTATGGTTTCGGCCGGAACTTATGTTCTAAGTTGTGCAGGCCTGAGTAGTGTAGGACTGTCTAGGTGAACAGCAATGGATGTGTGGACTATTGCTCTGGTAGTGGTTTTCACATTTATGACAATGAATATGGCCATAGGTCTTGTGCTGCAGTGTGTCCTGCTCTATGGCACACTTAAGGTTTTATTTGGAGAATAGTGGTCTCGGCTTGTAAGCATAATTTGGTGAACTTGAACTCTGGTGAACCTTGGCATGTAGCCATGTTTTCTGTACCTTGTAGGCTACTTTTTTTTGTGTATATGTATGTATAGTCTTGGGTACACCTAGGTTTTGTGGTACAGGGAGTACCTTGGTTGCCAAGTTATGCTTGTAATGTGGGTTTTGGATTTGTATATATTGAATACTTATGGGCCAATTCATGGCATGTTTATGTGAATGTTGGATGTGTTTCATGTTGAGAACCCTTATGTGTTATTCATGGCCGAATGCTCATGTGCATCTAAACTTGGATTTTCAAACCTTGTAGTATCTTGGGCTTCTTGGTTGACATGAACTAAGTAGCACACTTGATCTGCACACATCCTAGACACTTCATTACATGAGTGTATGCCTTGCTTGTTATGCAAGTATCAATTACAGCCCTGCTTGTCTTGCAAGATTTCAGTATTAGGCCTTGCTTCTGTTGCAAGTAACTAATTGAATACCCTTAAAAGCATCCTTTGCCACCTCCTAAGCCCATTAACTTAAGAAAATAAGACTTAAAGCCCATTAGTAAAGGTTGGCCAAATTGGAAATTAAATAACATCACTCAAGAAACCTGTTAGTTTGATAACCTTATTCAAGAAAGGGTGAGTGATATAGAGAGTGCATAGGCCAGGGTCTGTGTGGGATATGACACCAATATTGACATATCAAGACCATTTCTAAGTTAACAACACAATTAGAATAAACCCATAACTTTGGATAGGCCTTACCTCAAGGATTTGGCTCAAAACCATTAAAATCTCTAAGAACAACTCCTATGCACCAAAATACAACAAAAACATGCTTGGGGCTTGATATCCTAGCTTTGGGGGCTCCAATTTCATTAAAAACTTGGGCTAAATGAAGATTTGAAGTGGGATGAAGTGAGATTAGAGAAAGCTATGAAAATGGCTTTAGGAGGGGAAAGATGAATAGTGGCAACCTCCCTATCTTTTCATCAAAATATGCTTACTCCCATTCACCTTTAATCTTGCGTAGCCTCTGAATTAACTTTGCTAAGCCCCTCACTTAAGCTCTAATAGTCTTTTTAGTCTCAAATGAAAGGGCCTTAACCTTTCCACTTGGGCCCTATGCTAAAAACATTTAAAAGCTCTTGAACACTGAAGGCCACAACTTTGAAATTGGGTGCACTTAAGCCCTTCATTAACACTTATTGGTCCAAATCAGTCACAAAACTTATGGTTTTGGCAATTTTACTTACTTTCACTTACATCACAATGATTCCACCAAAATTATCGTCATGTCACTGAGTTGGATCAAAATTACCATTTTGCCCTTTACAACTCTTAGATGCCAATTTACACTTAGGAGCTTTACTCTAGTTGCTTGATTAAAACTTATTTAAGGAAAATAATTTGGGATTTACTTATCTTTTCATCTAATCTAGGGAAAATACTTGGAGGGCCTTTACATTTTGCCCTACCGGAAGTCCATCAGGGATGGAATGCTAACAGTGTTTAAGTTTAGATTAAGAGTATATACTTCATAGTGTCTCACACTAGGTTGTATAGTGTTTGCTTTTAGGGTTTGAGTGTTTGCATGTGGTTTTAAGAATATGAATAAGACAGAATGATTGTTCAAATTTTATATTTTGTTGGGAGATAATTGTGTTATTTTTAAAGATATTTTAAGCAAAAAAATAGTGTAACATGTTTTATTATTTCCTATGTCATTGGCATCCAAATTAGTTAGCATTTCTTGTGCTATATTTAAGGTGAAACGATTCATAATTTATGGTGGTTGAATGTCTAGTTCGATAAGTTGACTATCTATATCTAATAAGAGAGTTTTTTTTTTCTATATGTTTAAAAACATATAAGTGTATAAGTGTCTAAATATGGCATAAAATGTCCAATTGTCATAATTAATGTCTAGTATGATAAATTAAGTATTTAAATCTGGTAAGGAGATGTCTTACCTATCTATCGACATCCTATCCACATGTTTGAGTAATATGTTTCAACTTGCATGGTGTTAAAGTGTCCAATTGTGATTATTGAATGTCTAGTACGATATGTTGAATGTCTAAATCTGGTAATATAATCTACTTTCTATATGTATGAGTATATGTTCAAGGTTTTTATGTATCCATGTGTCTGATTATGATGATTAATGTATAATATAATAAGTTGAGTGCCTAAATCTAGCAAAGAAATGTCTATAATTAAGTTTGGGTAGTCAAATTCTATGAGTATCTGATATAAAAACTTTAACAATATTTGTATCTACAACTGATATGAGAATATCTAGAATTAGTATTAAGTTGCTGATTGTTAAATTTGATTCAATATCACTCTCTTCATCCTCAGAAAAATAAACATATGTCAAATTCAAATAAAATATATTTAAAATAAGAAAACTGGAACTAGTAGTATTATACTTCTATGTAAACTAGTTTTGCATTTTTGTAGTTATGTCTTTCTCATCAGTTAGATAAGAAATATTTGATGTTAGATAAATGATACTATTGTTTTAGATTTCTTAGAAATATGAACAAAAAGGATACTTTTTTGACAAAAGAAAATTGCATGATTATCTCCCTATTAATTTAAAAGTTTAAAGAAAAAAAGTTGTTCAATTGAAATTTCTAATGACATTGATGAGTCTTTTCTTCATGGTTGTTCACGAGGGAAAATGCAAGAATTACTCGAAAAACATTAGTCAATGAGAGCAAAAGATGGTAAACAAAACTAAAGCCTTTTTTTACCTTTAAAACTAAAAGGATATTTTACCATGTAGTTCACATTATACTGTAATTTTCTAAATAAGATTAATAGAAAAAGTCCCAAATCCATGTCACACTCTTTCAATGGATGCATTCACCATCAATGTATATGTAAAATTGGACAAACTAAAATGGTGGCCACTCTTTGCTACGTGCTTAGTTTAAATATATTACATTACATTATATAAATGGTTACTGCTCTACCTAAATATAAGACCAATCTATAGAAATTTTTATTGTCTATTTTAAATTTATCTATCTATTCATTTCTTTAAAGACAAAGTCATTTTTTAGAAACATGAAGAAACATCCCTTAACATTTTGTTAACTTAAAATGTTAAAGACATATTACTTGTGTTGGTGCTCAGAAAATAGTATTGAATAATAATAATAAGAACAATAATATTTGTAATCATAATCATAATTGTTATGATTAGTGCCCATTATAAAAAAGAAACTAAAAGGAAAATGCAACCCACCATGTCAAGCATAAGCATGAAACAACTAGATAGTTTTGGTGCCTTATTTGGTAGTTATACAAACTGAACGACATATGAGTAAAGATAGAGAGATTTTGGTAACTTTTTTGTGTAGTTAACCCATTGCATTTTGAAAATTGAAAGAAGCGAGTCATGGAACAAGAAAATATAGAAATTTCGTAGAAAGGAGAATTGGAGAGGACTGAGCTTCTTTTTGCTCCAACCATAACTAGCAACGGTAGGTGTAAAAGCCAAGACTTAAAATGTCTTTTCTGCAATTGGAGATGTTTATTGAATAATTTTTTTTCTTTTCTGCAATGTTGGGCCTTTAATGTTGTTCTCTAACCTCTTCAAAGCTGTGTTGGACTACTAATGAGCACTGAGTCGTTGACCTCATAGACAAACCAGTCAAGCAACATCATAGAAATCCATCAAAAAAACACCCCACTTGCTCATTATTTTACTCCGTTCTCATAACAAATACCACATTTATGGACCAAGGATTTCAAACAACAATCATGGTTGATTTGTAATGATCACTTTCCAGAGAAATAAAGTCACACACATACCACGTCGCCTGGTGATCTTGAAATGTGCCAGGATAAGACAACATTTCTTGCTTTCCAATGCCCATTAGTCAGGCTTCCTTAGGTCGACCTGGAATTCGATTAGAAGTTTGTGAATGTCTTGTACTCATTCTCAGTGTTTTTAAATTCTCACCATACTCGCTGGTATGACTAGTACATATTGGTACTAGATAGAAAATGGTACAGGATAGCCAAAACAAAGGTTATCCTTTGTACTACCAGGTACTAGGTGCAACAATCGTTTCGGTTCGTACCGACTATACAATCTCAGTACAAACTAAATTAATTTTTTTAGTTATTTGATATGTTTAGGCAAAATATGTTAATAAGGATGTGTAATTGATTAGTTTTTTAACAAACATTTACTATTATTGAGAGAAAATTCATAATTTTATATTTTTCATACCTTAAAAACTATAGTTTTAACATATAAAATGGAAGGTTTATATAAGAAAAAATCTTTATTAATATACATACATATAATCTATACTTTACACTCATATAATCTCAAAATTTGGTATTTGTTACATATATATATATATACCCAAAATATTTGGGTAAATACAATTTGCCCCCTGCCTTTTTAATACAGTCTGACAGTAACTGATGGAATCTTAATTTAGACTATAGTATAGTCATTGTCAAATACTTTCAATATGTATGGTATTTTTTTATAATTAATTGAAATTTAAAAAATATTGTTTTAAAAACTGAAAGAAATAAAAAAAATTGATAATTTAAAATGTCTATTTACTGTAAAAAAAATACCATACGGATTGAAATTACTGGAAGATAACTATCGTAATGACTAAATTAAGATTTTAGAAGTTGCTGTCGGACTATATTGAATAGGCAGGGGGAAAAGTGTATATTTCTCAAATAGAGGGGACAAAGTGTAATTTCACTTAAACCTCAAGGGGCAAATTGTAATTTTCCAAAAATATTTAAAACTGATACATCGAAAATGATACGATACGACATCAATGCTTTATCGTACCGTTAGAAAAATAGTATACAATTTTATACAAAATTTACAATCTTGATCATTTTTTTTAGCAAAAATAGTTCAGCCAATTATCATTCACATCTTCCATTGCTTATCCATGCACTACCAAGAACTACACCACAGTGACCCATGGTACAATGTCGTTCCAACAGATCTCCATGAATACTTGAAGCAACATTGCTTTCCTGGCTAGGTGGCACGCCCACATTTCCCCTTACAGTAAAGCCACCCATCATTTTGCATCGTTGTGGGAAATTCTCCATGGTTCATTCCTAGCTCCATCAATTGTTCATCATTTTTCTAAAACCAACATTAGGCACCACATTGCCCTCCAACCGCTGCTAATGTGCCATGACATAGTAGTCCACAATTTTGCATCGACAATGCAACAAATCATTCATCATTGCACCCTCAATTGCTGCAATGATCATCTTCCTCTACAGTAACCCATGATAATGCTTTACTTATAGGAAACATACAAATTGTCCTTTCATAATAAAAGATGGCAATAAATGAGGCTTTTTCATGCTCTTTAGAATCTTTCAAATATAAGTCATTGGCATTTTAAATTTAGCACAATCAACTCATCAGATAAAATAGGAAATGGTGTGTTCTTATCTTAGTGTTATTTTCTAAATAAGATTCATGATGGAAAATGCAACATCCCTATATCCAACATGAGAGAAATGTAAAAAGCCTTATGTGGATGTATAAACTCAAGTTCCAGAGCATGAGTACCTAGTGCTTATTTTTTTTAAAGGTGTTTTGATTACCAGTTTTGAACAAGGGTCATTGTAGATGATATTAGAGTTAACTTGGGACCATGATGATATGGCATACTAGGCGTGCACATACATCATCTACTGGGGTTGATCGTGGATTAGAGAGGTTACTTGGCCAGGGGCCAAGTGATTCGATGAGAAAGGTTGCTGGTCTGGGGAAGTAATCTAGGTGACCACAATGAGGATGTTGGATACATAAGGAGAAGTTTGTAACACTCTCATATCCCACTCGGGAGAAATATGGGAGGTATTATGTGGATATATAGACATAACTTCAAGGACATAAGCACATAGCTCTTTCTCACAAATGATAGCATATATGGTGTGGGCAAGTGTTTCGTTGATTGATTATGGACTTAGGTCATTATAGATGGTACTAGAGCTAACCCAGGAATGTAATGATGTAGCGTACTGAATGTACACATGCATTGCCAACTAGGGATGATCCTAGATCATAAATGTTACTTGGCCAAGGGCTAAGTAATCCGATTGGAAAGGTAACTGGTCCAAGGGACCTAGTAATCCAAATGACCCTAAGATGAACATTGGGTACATAAGGGGGGAGTTTATAACAACCTATATCCCACAGAAAAGAAATGTAAGAAGCCTTATATGGATATATAGGCTCAAGTTTTAGAGCATAAGCACCTACTGTTTATTATTTTCACAAAAGGTAGCCCATGTGGTGTAGATAGTTATTTTGTTGACTGATTCTAGACTTAAGCACTATAGATGATATTAAAGCTGACTTGGGACTGCGATAATATAGTATTCTGGATGTGCACTCACATTGGGTATATGAGTAGTTTTTATATTATAGACCTATTTCTAATTAGACATACTAATCTATTTCCAATTCCCTTAAATATAACCCATCACCCAAAAAAAGAATTGACTAATTTGCCCCTGGATCAAAACTCACCCTCACCCTTGAAACGTTACTTCTGCCGTCGCTTCCACCATTGCTGCCACCGCTTTCACCACTATTACCATAGCCTCATCCTCCTCCAATAAATCTTTACCACCTCCAAATCTTACCGTCATCATCCGCATCCAGATCTCGCAGCAACTCGCCTCTGGATCTGGTCATCACTCACCGCCCCTTGCCTCTAGATTGCATTGCTACTCGTATCTAGATCTCACACCGTTGATCACTTCTAGATCTTAGCATTGTCCCATGACAGATCGTGCCGATCGTTGCCTCCAGGTCATATCCTTGTTGCTTCTGAATCACAAAAAATGTCTACAATAAAATATAAATGTGTTTAATATATTATATGGAAGTGTTTGCAAGGTAATATAAAAACAATTTATTGTAATGTGAAATCAAAAGTGTCTAAAGCTATAAGAATAAGTGCTTGATTGAATATTGAAAAATGTCTAAATAAATATGTAAAAGTGTTTGAACGAAAAATGACAGAATTAACTTGTAAACAATTTGTTATCTTCAGAAAATAACTGTTTGAAATAATAAAAAAAATGTGTCTAAACCAATAAAAAAAGTGTCTAATTGAATATTGAAAAATGTCTGAAGAAGTATGTGAAAGTGTCTGACTAAATAACTTGTGAATAATTTGTTATCTCTAGAAAATAAGTGTCTGAAATAATAAAAATAAGTCTTTGATTAACTATGTAAAAGTGTTCAAATGAAAATGTAAACGTGTCTAAATATTTAAAAAAGTGTTCAAATAAAGGTATATGATTCAATGAATAAAAAGTGTCTAAATAAAAATTTAAAAATGTCTAAAGGGCAATACAAAATTGTGTAAATAATAACTAACAAAAAAACATTTATTTTTCTTTCGAAAAATAGATTAGACTCGCATCTCTCATCTACGTCTTCTCCGGGTCATCTTTTTCGTCCCCTCCTCCTTTCATCCACAGGACCACACTTGCTACCCTCCCTCCACAGGCACCCGTTTGCCTCGCCCATTTACCTCCTCGGTCTCCCCTCATAACTCCCTTTGCTCAGCCTCCCCTCATCGCTCCCCTCTCCTCCCTTCGCCTTGTCGTTTGTCTTGTAATCATCGCCTCCCCTTGGATCTCATCGTCTCACCATGGATCAGACCACTTCATCTCAAATAGTGATGTTTTGCCTCAAATCGGTGCAACCTCATCTTGGATTGCCGATTCTCATCACCCAATTGTCCTCTTGGATCTCCGTCCTCTACCTCTTTCGGTAGCCACTCCTAGCTTCACATCCTCTGGTCGCCAGTCTTGGCTTCTTCTTGCTCTAGTTGACACTCTTGGCTTCGCCTCCTCTGGTCGCCGGTCTTGGCTTCGTCTCGCTTTGGTTGCTGCTTTTGGCTTCGTCTAGCTCTGGTTGCCGCTTTTGGCTTCATCTCTCTTTGGTCACCGCTTCAGCTTCGCCTCTACCCAATGAGAGTCAGATTTGTAGTGGTTCTCAGTGGAGGATTAGGTGGTTGTGGCAGCAGCATCAACTTGGGTGATTTTTTGTGCTCTAAAAGTGGTACCCTAGGTTTAGAATGTCCTATTGATAGAAATTTTTCACAATAATAAGTGGTAAAAATGTAAAATTAATCCTATGTCTAATTAGACATATGTACATTATATCCATTATAGTATATGAGGGGGGAATTTGTAACAACCCATATCTCACATAGAAGAAATGTTGAAAGCCTTATCTGGATATATAGGCTTAGGTACTAGAGCATAAGCACTTAGCGCTTATCTTTTTTACAAAGGATGGCCCAAGTGGTGTGAACAGCTGCTTTGTTGTCTGGGCCAGGGACCAAGTAATCCAAGTGATCTCAACAAGGACGTTGGACAAATGACCCACTCTTTCAACAAATAATTTCACCATCAATGTATATGAAATTGGAGAAATAACTCCTTGATCTTCTAAATTTAGCATGCTTAAGCCATCTAATATAATGGAAATGGTTTGTTGTAATATTACCAATTATTCCATCGTAGGACTTGCACTCACATTATGGTAAATTAAAGTATAAACAAGGCATTCCAAATTACAAGAAACACATGATTCACAACCTGGATAGGAAAAGAAAAAGAATCCAACTCTTGGCAGAGTTGTATATAATGGGCTAGTGTCATTGAATTATATGAGGTTGGATTCAAAATCATGTAGGGCTTAAGATTCTAACAAAATTTATAATATATCCTCTTAATAACCCTCATGCATTTTTATCATTTAATTTAACTTCTCACAAAATAAAAACTTACAAACATAACTTAAAAAATTTTTCCCTATCAATTTAGGCCATAAGCCTGATTAAAATTTACAACCAAAACATAAAAATGTCTTAACCAATTACAACTTTTCCACCTAAAAACCCCAAACTTCTTTTCTTTGCAAACAAAACTCCATATAAAATTAAAATTTATTTATTTGTAAAGTCTTACAATTCTATAATTTATAATTTTTGGAAGACCAAAAATGATTTTAAACAAAATGTTGCTTTTAACATCTTGGCTCACTTGTTAAAATAACATATAGTCATGATATATGTAAGCTTTTATTTAGACATACATCATTTCCCATATAAGAAACAGGCATAGCCGTATCATTTTTCCTTTATGCCAATTCAGGTTGTTAATGGAAAGTGCTTTAACCTGTCCAAAGTTTGTAAAATTGATGGTGGCTGTGTTTGATAAAAAAGGTGACTAGATCATTTGTCCAAACCCCTCCACTTGAGTGCTAAATTTGATAATATGCCTAAGATTAATTGACAAAGGCTAAGATACTCATTGGACCATCAAACATGGTTGATTCAAGCACTTGAAGAATGCAATGTAACAGAACCTAGGGATATTCAAACCAACTGAAGAATCTAGCTAACGTTAATTACAACTACGTCATTAGATTGGACATAAACTACATACATTTAGGTTATTTAGGCTTCATCATCCATAGAGTTCTAGGTATGTAATCACATGATCATGAACAAACCATGCTAATGGGCCTCAAAATAGAAGCACTTGGTCGTGAGCTAGGAATACTCAGATATAGGGGTGAAAGCCTGTAACCTTAACCCAAAACCTGACCCTATTTTTTGGGTTAAGGTCCCGTTAGGGGAAGGAATTGGTGATATTCAGGTTCACCCAAACCCAACCCGATTTTTAGAAGTGAAAATCTGATTAGTTTGGATCAAACCCCAAGTAAACTCAAAGAGACCCAATTCTCTATTTCCTAACCTTTTCTTAGCCCAAGCCCAAGCCTACCATATACTTAACTACTATTTCTAACCCTAACCCTAGCACACCTCTCTCCCCTTGCATGTCTGCATCCTGCCTCTATGTGTCTGTTGTTTGTCGTTTGCCATATTCCCTTCACATCACCATCGCACTACACTCATTGATGCGTCCTCCTTCGCCATCCTCCTACTGCCTTCAGCCATCGCGTCGTCTTTACTCCTTGCTGCCATTTGCTTTCTTCCCTCACCGTTGTGTTGCCCTCCCACGTCACTTACCTCCCTTACCGTCATGCCATCCTCCCTTGTCATTTGCCTTCATCATTCACTATCCTGTCCATCGTTCACTTCACCATCAACCTCATCCCATGTCAGCCTTGCCCTCATCGCTCGTCACTCTGTCACTATCCTACACCAGCCTCCCTCACCTAGGTATTTTATTTCTCTCGGCCCAATTGGCAATTTGTGATTTCTAGATTTCTTCTCTCTCAAATATCAATTTAATTCTTCTCTGATTTGTTTGGAATTTGCATTTTGTTGCCTGGAATTTTTGTTTGGTTTCCTAGAAAAGAGACCAAATAAATCGAGCATGGAGGCCAAGTTAAAAACGGTGTGCCAAGCGTGGTTGAGTTGAAAGAATTAGAGGGACGAAATGCCCAAATTAGGTCAAAACTGAGCCAACCCGACCCTAATCTATTTTTTTTTAATTTTTTTGTTAGGGTTGGTTTAGGGTTCTCTCTTTATTTTGGGTCAGTTTGGGTTGACATTTTTAGATTATGAAAGAGCCCATTTTTTTTTACTTTCGACCTGAAACCTAAAACTTTCACCTCGACTTAGATAGGTTGACTTGAATATTTGTAGACGATAATCTTAATTCTCAAATGAGTATGAATATTGACGTACTCCATAAAATCAAGAAGTGATCACTTATATTCAGATAGGCCTTAAAGTGTTGCTTTTCCTCGATGGACGTTAGATTATTCTACATATGTAAGGTAAGCCACATTTCTTATACCCAAAACTTAGCTTAAAGCATTCTACCATAAAGGGCTCTTTGGCCTCTATTGGGTAGATGTGTATTAAGAGTTCATAGTTTTGAATGATGTCATCATTGCACCTCTAAATAGAAGTAGTGGGCCGTGATCAAAGGATACTTGGATAGGTTGGTTTCAATATTTGCAAAAGGTACTCCGACTCTTAAGTAAGTATGATAATATTAGTATTTATAAGAAATTAAGAAGTATTGATTACTTACATGTAGATATACCCTTGAGGTGCTGCTTTTCTTGGGGATAGCAGTTGAATCATTGTACAATGTATGGTAGCATGCATTTTTCAATAACTTCCAAGAGATAAGGAAATCCTTCATTAAAAATTATTAAAAAAATGTGTATATATCAAAGAATCAAATATCACCATATAACATATAGTAAACCACTTATGATGTATATACTCACATGGTGTACATGTTTTCACATTTTGTCAATTTACAAGTGACATACTGCAACGGATTGTGCTTCCATGATATTTCACTTGCTAGCACATTTTGGTACTTCTTTTATAATTTATTGTTCTACATGGGTTCAAATAAGTAATGATATTTTTTATTCTATTTTAAGTTATATTGTCAATTTAACATACATACATCAAAAAATGAGAAAATATAATTGAAATACATATTTTTTGGAGTATTATTTTTTCTCATGTATTAGCAAATTAGCTTTTTATCAATATTTCTTATTTCATTCTATACATTTCATTATTATATGTTCTCAAATTTTTTTATTTATGTTGTATATATTATTTATATTAAGGAAATTATGATGAAAATAATCATAGCACAAATAAAAATGCACAAAAAGTTTTCAATCATAAAATAATATCTTTTAATGAAATAAGTAATGGTATATGCTATATATACCATGTAATATACTTATAATTTAAATGATATGATATACCTACTAATAATGGTTAGAACATTATGTACCATGACATAATTTACAAAAATAAAAAACTATTAAGAATCTATACAAAATATTGTAAAGGACATGAAGGGAGCTAATAATGTGCCACCTGTTAAGAAAAAATGATGTTGTTTCAATGAGTTGAATAGTATTTGTAGATGAACTGACGTGATTTTCACTATTTGTTTTAATTGGCTTCAGTCTATTGCACATAAAATCTGAAAATGCATAATTAAATATAAGCAATAGAAAAAATAAAGTAAGATAAAGAAAGATACAATTTTTTCCGAGAAGAACAGAGTGGAAAAAAAAAGCAATAGAAAAGTGGGAAAAGGTGGCTACCTTTTAGCGTAAAAACAAAACAAAAAAGCAAAGGTAAAAATATAAAATAAAAAAAATAGCCCAAAAGTAGTGGAGTTCCATCCTCTATAGGACTTGAACTGCAGGTGATGCAATTGCCAGTAGGACACAAGCATGCAATTCGTACTGAATACTTATAGGTGGTTCATGTATTACCTGCTTCGGTAAGTGAATCGCACACAAGTACTCTATCTTATATCCATAACTTGAGTTAGTATCCAAAAATACCATAATTGACTAAAGAGTGCGAGATCTCATCCTAATCCTTGGAGACTTACTTTTATAGGCTTAATCAAGCGCGGATTATCATACGTTCTTCGGGAGTACATCCTTCCACTAATAGAAACCATTAAAGAAAAAAAAAATTCTACATAAATACATTTCAGAACTAAATAGATACATCTTAGAATTAGACAAATGGAACTCAGCAAATGCATATGATAACTAGACAAATGTATATTAGAACTAGATAAATGAATCATAGAATTGGATATACACTACAATAGAAGTAGGGAGCAATGATCAAAGAAATGATGGCCAGATAGTACTAAAAATGATTTTTGGGTGAGCAAAATAGACAGTTGGTAAACAATGGGCAAACTTTGGTCATCAAGTCCTAGCCACTGTTTGATCAATGAATCATAAATTAGTAGAGACAATTGCTATAGGGTGATCGTTTCTTTCAATGGCCATAAAGATTGTTTCATATGTTAGCCAATAACTATCAATATTTATTGTTGCTATTTAAGAACTAAGGTTTATTTAGGATTTATTTAATTTAACTAGTTTAAGTATTTGGCATTGTCACGACATTAAAATTATGGCCAAGTGAAAAAATAAAAAGTTCCTTAACATTAATAAAATTCTCCTAAAATCTTATAACTACAAAATAAGAAATTAGAAATGAAAGTTCATGATATCTAGATTAATATCAATCCATACAAAAAAAATAGCTTACAATATATTATAAAGTCTTGTCAATGTATGATAATGTTAGTTGTACAAATAAACTGATGATTATTGATTGTCAGGACATGTTAGAATCAATCTTTATTGATTCACTAGGGTGCTAGAGCTACAATAACAAATAGAAGCTTCATATCAAAAGTTACTTCATTCCATTATAAAAACACTAAATTGTTTTATACATGTCAAGGGAGTGAAGATCAGGTAGGGCTAATGGGGAAGTATTTGTTAAATGATAAATGAGATGCTATTAGAACTCTAACATGGAAATACACTTATTTTTACCAGTAGATAGTATGTACATGCATGAAATATTTTTGCAGCCTAAAACTCTTGATTTGATAGTTTGATGTCATTTGTAGAAAATGCGGAAAAGACTGACAAAACTATAACCCACATTTCATTGTTGTTAAATAATGTTTCACTTTGACAAGTATGGTCATCCACAGGAGTAACTTGTTCACTACACATGTATAGTAATCATTGTTTAGAAGTGTATGGCTACATTAAACAAATAATTGAACTAATATGTTGGGATATAGACTTCTTGACCAATTACAATGACACTGTTTCAATAATGCATTGTCCATGGTTTCATGTACATACTTGTGTTGAACATATATGTTGTCAAAAGTGTTATGTCCGTAAATTTATGAGTTATCCAAAATAACAATGACTCATATAAAGCATATATAAAATATATAAGTATTATATACATATGAAATATTGTGAAAAAAACATTCAAGATTCACTTGCATAATCAACATATTGTACCTTTTTAACCATAAATCTTGAAAATACGTTATCAAGGTTATATTTTGTAACCTCAACTTGCCGAATGAATTTCATAACCTAAAGCCATTTGAATCTCCTTAATACCTATTCTTATCCATTTCCCAATGCAATATATTCAAAAATAAGGTGAGAAGAGAGTTGCAAATATTGTGGGAAGAAGGGTAAAGAAACAATCTAAACAACATATCTTAGGTAATTCAGAGGCTAAACACATAAGCAATTGCCATGTAATAGCATTAGGCAAAATAAAATGAACCTTTCTATAGTGATCTTTGGCCTTGATATAAACTTTATAACTATACATGCTACCCATAAACACATGTTAATAAATTTTAATGGCAAAGCTAAGTACATTGTACACTAGGGCAACATTCAATTAAGTCTTAAACTGTCACACCCCAAAATTTACCCTACAAGTCTTAGGACATTGGTATACCGCATACTCAAGAAAATAGTTTTTTATAAGCATGCAAGGCAACACTATTCCAAATAACTTCAAATTATAAAATTCATGAGTGAGCAGAGAAACTACAATCCTTAAAATTAGAACACGATCAATAAACTCATAAAGCTTTCAAGAATGAAATGAAATCCAAAATCTTTGCAAAACGTACATAAATTTCTAGTAGCAGTACTAACAAAATGTTCTTGACTATCTCAAACTGCAGCTAGTCTTGTAGTCGCTCTCGCTAGCTAACTCAAACTATTTGTCATCTATGTGTGGGGTGAAAAAAAGGTGAGCACAAATGCTCGACAAGTGGCAGGTTTTGAAAGTATAAATACAATATACAAAACATATAGGGATCAAGCGGAAGTAATTTTTGAAAAAATAATAACACAAACCTCAAACAAAAAAATATTAAAAGAGTTAGAAAATAATCAATGCAATATCAATTTTGAGAATAGTGGGTGGGGTAATCACTGTGATTATACTTAAACTGCTATAGTACGTCCAGAACTAACTAAGAATTGCCAATGGTTGAGTGCTTAGAAGGACTAGTCCAAAAGAACTGAATAGAACAGCATACCCAAAGCGGAAGGTCTAGAACTATACTTTCCTAGTAGTACAGACATGGAACCAATACCTACCAAAACTGAGTTAGAACATAAATTCAAAGTATTGCAATTCTCATAAAATTTTAGTGTAGAATATCACAAAAAACATATATGACCCTAACTTATTTAATCAAACACAACATGTTGCATAAATTAGGTAGAATTTGAATAAATAGCTAAATAAGTAAATAAATAAAATACTTGAAAAAATAATTTTAGAAAAAAACATGTATTTGAAAAATGTTATTCTAACTAAAAATCAATTTAATGAAAAATAATTTTAAATCACAATATTGAAAGATTATTAAATTGGAAAACTTAATGCTTTGATATATACATAATATCAAAAAAATATAGATTTTAGAAATGGTTGTAGCTACCTATCACAAAATGTAACTTTCCAACACCTAAAATAATGGTTTAGTCATATACAATAATTATACAAAATTTTATGTCAAAATAACACCAATTTAACAAATAATCCAAATTTACTCGCTGATAAAGACCTAAATGAACATTTCTAGAACCTAAGAACTTGTTGAACCAGTGTTTAAAGTTCCAAGGACTTATATTGTGGTTAACTTGATTATCTATTTTGGCCTCATAGTTTGCAATGGCCAAATTATAACAATTTAAAACATAGGATGTATATAAAGCCACATGTAAACCTTAAGGACTACTTTGTAAGCATCCTAATTTGCTAGAAAAATGACATCTTTGTCTTTTCGATTCACACCCTTCTATAACTCACCGATGTTGTCTAGCCAAAACCTTACCAAACTTATTTCTAATTCATTCTAAACACTCCCAATATTAGTTATCTCTTTCAATAGTAAAAAATTAATTCTATCCAACCAAATCATCAACTCAAATCTTTCATCAAATTTTAAGAATAACTAGCACATATAATAAAAATAACAAATAATCACTCACCAATGATTCTTTCATTGAAAGGATAATTCACAAGTGCTTCCCTCTTGATCTTCCATTGATGATTTCTTGTCCCGTTACTTCAAGACAAAAGAGCAGCGACATGAGAAAGTGAGAGAAATACTCAAAATCTTACCTTTCTAATTTCTTCCCATTTTAAGAAACCTCTTTCACGTCCTCTTTCTTTTACATCTTTCTTCTTTTTTTTTTCATACTTCCTCTCTGTTTTTCCTTGCTTCTTTTTTTTTCTTCTGATGGGCCTTAACCCAAAAAAGCCCAAAATAATAAAATAAATTAAATTAGGTTGGGTCATAACATCATCTCCTTAAAATAAGTTTCATTTTCAGAACGTACCTTCATTAGTGAATAAAAAATAGATACTTCTCACGGATCTCCGCCTTGCACTCCTATGTAGCTTCTGATATTGAATGCCTTTCTCAACGAACTTTCACAAATGGTATAGTGTGTCTCCATAATACTTTCTCCTCTCGATAAGAATCTCCACCAATTACTCTTTAGGTGTCAAATCTGACTTAATGTCAATAGGCTAATGTTGAACTATAAGATTGGGATTGTGCACATGCTTATATAGCATTGATACATGAAACACATTATACACTCCTAAAAAAGCTGGTAGTGCAAATCTATGAGCGACACCTCCAACTCGATCTATAATTTCAAAAGCACCCAAATAACTTGGGATCAACTTCCCATTCTTCTCGAATCTGATAACTCTTTTTATTAGTGACACTTTAATGTACACACTATACCCAATCTCAAACTCCAACACTTGTCTTCTCATATCAACATAACTCGTTTCCTTACTCTGCATAGTGCATAAGCGATCATAAATAATTTGATTCTTCTTTACCATCTCTGCAATTATGTTAAAACTTAAAATCTTTTGATCATCTATTTCATCCCAACATACCGATGTCCTGCATCTTCATCCATTCAATGCCTCATAGGGTACAATTCCAATGCTAGATTGATAACTATTATTGTAAGCAAATTCAAAAAGTGCTTAATGATCATCTTGATTACCTCCAAAATCCAGCACACAGGCTAAGAGTATATTCTTAATAATTTGAATAGTTTGTTCTAATTGTCCATTGGTTCGAGGATGGTAAGTACTACTAAAGTTGAGTTCTCATGGCCTTCTATAATTGTCCTCAAAATCTTGAGACAAACCTGGAATCTTTATAAAAAACAATAGATAATATGGCACCATATAATTGGACAATCCCTTTCACATATAGCTTAGCTAACTTCTCTAAACTTGCACCTTCTTGGAATGGTAAAAAGTAAGCAAATTTAAATAAACGATCAACAATCACCTAGATAACACTGTTACATCTAGTTGTCCCTAGAAGTCCCACAACAAAATCCATGGTGATGTGATTCAAATTCTACTCAGGAATCGAGAAAGGCTGTAACGATCCTAAAGGCTTTTGATGTTTCATTTTTACTTGTTGGCAAGTATGACACTTTGCAACAAATTTAGCAATGTTCTTTTTCATTCCTTCCGACCAAAAATGCTCTTATAGGTCTTTGTACATTTTAGTTCCACTTGGATGCATAGTGTATGGTATATTATGAGCCTCTCTCATAATTTCTTCCTTTAAAGCCTCATATCGAGGGACACAAAGTCGAGCACCAAACTTTAGGAAACCATCATCATAAATGTGAAGTCCTGGACATATAACCTTGTGCGACTTCTTTCCTCATCTTGCTAATTCCCTTTTCAAAACTTTGAGAAATTTTGATCCCCTCAATTATTAAAGCCAGTTCAATCATCAAGTTAGCAAACATACTACTGACATCATCTGTTATATTTTCTACTCCTAACCTCTGTAAATCTTTAAGAATAACTCTTTTGTCAGTAAGTAAAGAAGTTAAAGAGCTCAAGGACTTAAGATTTAGAACTTCAGCAACAACATTTACCTCGCCAAGGTGATACCGTGATAGCAAAAATTCAAATCATAACCTTTCAACAACTCCAACCACTTGTACTACCTATGATTTAATTCCTTATAAGAAACACTGTATAGATAATACTCCCAAATCTTTAAGGTAAAGACAATTGCAGTTAATTCCAAGTCATGTGTTGGGTAATTCTTCTCGTATAGTTTCAGCTATCTAGAGACATAGGCAACAATTCTTCCATTCTATATAAGTACACATCCTAAACTAATAGGTAAGACATCAAAATAAATTTCATAACCTATGGTTCCAAATGGGATGGTAAGGATAGGTGTAAATAGTAATCTTTGTTTCAGCTCTTGGAATTTTTTATCATAATCTTCAATCTACTCATACTTAGAATTCTTTCAAACCAACGTATATAGAGGCATAGCCAAGGCTGAAAATCCTTTAACAAATTGACAATAGTAACCGGTAAAACTAAGAAAGCTATGAATTTCAGCAACATTAAATGGTCTAGCCCAATTCACCACTGCTTCAACTTTTTGCAGATCTACCAAAACTCTATTTTTGAAATTACGTGTCCAAGATATGAAATTTTCTCCAACCAAAACTTACTTTTTTTTTTAATTTTGCATATAACTGCTTGTCCCTCAGTGTTTGTAAAATAGTTTTTAAATGTTCTTCACACTCCTTTGGACTTTTAGAATAAACCAAAATATCATCAATAAACATGACAAAAAATTGGTCTAAGTAAGGCTTGAAAACCTTCTTCATCAAGTCCACAAAAAATAGCTGGAGCATTCAATTAGTGATACCCAGACCTCAAATCAAATTCAGAAAAGACTTGTGCATGTTGCTATTGATTGAACAGATCATTGATATGAGGCAATGGATACTTGTTCTTGACAATCATCTTGTTCAACACATAGCAGTCAGTGCAATGTCTCAGACTTCCATATTTCTTCTTCACGAACAAAATAGGAACACCTTATGATGAAACATTAGGATAGATATATCCTTTGTCAAACAACTCTTGTAGTTGTACTTTAAACTCTTTCATCTCTATGGGTGCCATTTAGTAAAAAGCCTCAGAGATTGGGGCAGTCCCCAACTCAAGATCAATGGAAAACTTGATCTCTCAATCAAAGGACAACCTAGGAATTTCCTTAAGAAAGACATTAGGAACCTCCTTGACAATAGGAATGTCTTCTAACTTTGATTCAAATTGGCTAGTATCTTTAATAAAAGCTAAGTATCCCTAACAACCCTTTCTTAACAATTGACATGCATGCATAATAAAGATGAGACAAACAGGGACAGGTTGTTTATTCCCAAATAGGTTGATTTCCGGCTTATTAAGAATATGAAAGACTACTTTCTTTTCATGGCAGTCAACCCAAGCATGGTTCATAGATAACCATTCAATGCCCAAAATCACATCAAAGTCAGTCATATCCAGCCTAATCAAATTCATAGGCATACCCCTTCCTTCAATTTTGACCACACAAATTTATACACAAAATTAGTAACAACAGAATTTTCTATAGTGGTCACTATAGATAATTCAAAATCCAAAGGTTCAATCACACATGACAATCAAGTAGCAAACTTTGGTGATGCAAAAGAATAATTGGCACCAAAATCAAACAAGTTCCTAATAATAATAATAAAAATAATAATACACAAAAATTTATCAGAAGATCAATCATCCATAAAAATCTACCTTTATGAATCACCAAGTTAATTAACATAACATAAACTAAGTTTCAAAGAAACACAAAGATTTAAACTTATCGAAATAAGCAAAATAATGTCAATGACATAAAAGGCAAAGTCTTTCATGACTTCACATCAGTCCTTTCATCCAATCAATGATTATCCTTATTATCACCACTTTCACTTGCTTCAACAATACCGCCAAATGCTAAAAGATCAAGACCATTCTCATCATCATTCACTTCATTAAATATGTTACCTAAGGTTCCACCAACTATGAAATAAAAATTATAAACAGTTAGAGAATAATAATATTTGTTGAGTACAACAAATGAAAATTTAGAAAATAATATCTGACCTTAATTTTCCTCATGAGAAAGAGCTTCTTCCAACTCATCAGTTTCAATTTCAGGCGATGGATCTTCCTCCAGTTAGGTCACACTTTCACCTTTAGTTATGCAGCCTAAATAATAAAATCATAAAAATTAAATTAATATAAAAAATTACAACTGAAAAAATAAAGATAATATCTTTCACTTCTTAAAAAAAAAAAATACTCATTTCCCAAGTGGAGATTGTAATGGGCATACACCAAGTCATTCAATCTTTCATACCCTAACCTATTCCTTTCTTTATGTGTATGCGTTCGAATGCACTCCAATTCCCCTCCCACCCTGAAGATGTTGAAGTTTGGCTAAGAAGTCGAATTGCCAACTTCTTCAGATTAAAGGTATCATGCCTAAACATATGCCACCATTCATCTACACATGTCAATAATTACAGATTATATTATTGTAATTTATAAACTTGAGTATGGTAGTAAGAATTTTTAAAACTATATTTTCCCAAATTAAGCCTCACTATACTAGCCACCTAACAACTAATGCTTTACTAAAATAAGGGAAACAAAAATAATAATAATAAAAAAAGAAGAGATCATTACCTGGCTTTATGGATGTTGAACAATCTAGTGTCATTTTTCTTCCGAAAGTGTTCCTTCATTCCCAAAAGGTGTAGTCTCTTCTATCATTTTTCTAATACTGACTAAGATAGCTTTAGTGTCAATAACCTCTAACAACCTATTCATCACTTCAGCCTTTTGACAAAAGGCAGCTTAATTATATTGGAATGTCATATTCAACCAATAAGCTACAACATGGATATCTTTGTGCAATTGCTTATCCTACCTTCCCTTTATAATTCTTATCACACCCTACACAGGCCCCAGCTTGTGCACTTACAGTACCACTCACCAAGCTACCATAAAAGTCATTAGCTTCTTGTACTTATCTGTATTATGAGTAGACGTAGGTTTCGACCAACTTTCAATCTTGCAGCTTAAGTCTTATTTTTTTAAGGTTAAGGCATGGGAGGTGCCCCAGGAGGCGTACTAAGTAGTCCTGAATGCTTTACTTGCAGCACAAGGCAAGGCCCATAAATTACTTGTAACACAAAGCAAGGCTTTTAAAGTTTCTTGCAACACAAGGCAAGGCATGTACACTTTTCATCTTTAAGTTTCTACGGTGTGTGCTCATCAAGTGTGGCATTTTAATGCATGGCAACCAAGAAGCCCATCATATCTCAAGTTCAAAAACTTGTTTTTCATGTCAATGCACTTTCGGCCTAACAAGCATCAAGAGGTTTATCTCAATAAGGACAATTCCAAGACATATAAACTAACATTCATAGCAGAACTCGGCATTTCAAACCTTCAAAATATACACAAAGTTTCATAGTCCACCAAGGCCATATATACACAAAAGCAACTTCCATCAACGTACTACATACTTGGCAACATACCAAGAGTACTTACAATCCAAAATAAGCACAAGTTATGCATTACATACCCTACTCAATGATAATACCTGAGAGCCACCTTAAAGGTGCAATACAAGATCAAAGATGTAGGGTTTTGGGAGCCAAACAGCGCAGCAGAATTTAACCGAAACCCTCCAGGATCCAAGTGAAACAGGGTAAACCGGGTGTTCAAAAATTTTCATACCTAATTTTCGGTTGAGATCTCTTACTCAACTGTAGAGTCGAATCAAAAAACCTGAACAGTTGACACGTTCAAGCTCTCTTTGGAATCCACACGAGCCTTTCGGGATCACCACGCTTCCACCACGTCTCGGCAGATGTGTTTCTCTTGGGCTCGCAGTGCTAGCTTACGTCCTCAAAGGAATTGCAATAGAAGAGTGCGGCTTTCCTTTTGGGAGGCTAGGGCAAGGAGACCTGCAAATTTCTCACTAGAAGTTGTATATATACTGAGAGTCAACTTCCAGGCCTAATTGGTTTCAAAGCCCTAATCCAATTAGGCTTTAATTTTGGGCTTAATAATGGCTCAACTTTTGGGCCCATTATTAATACGAAATTAAAGTGAAACCATAACCCAGATAATTAGCCCATGCACTCTAATGATCCAAATAGCTCTATGTGTGCGACCCAATAGGCTCTTACAACGTTGGCAATGATCATAAATCACATTTATGATCATAAGCAATGAGCGGTGTCTAGCAACACATCATTGGTACCCAAGTGACAAGATTGTCAGTGATTCGACTAAACCTTTATGATCATCACCGATATATGCCATTGTCCCTTTGTCCAAGATATCAAGACTAAGCACGAGACATGGAATGTGTCACTCTCGTATAGCCCAATCTTTGGTTTCTTGATTACCGAGTAGACCAACTTAAACGGATGACATTGATATCATATATCAACTCATCCGAGCATGGCCATGCATTTTTCTAAGTCTTACTCTATCAAGGGGCCCGAAGATATCACTCCCGTTACATAGGAGGGACAAATCCCATCTTGATCATACAAATCCCTCCGCATGATATGTGACATACCCAATGACCTCCTTCAAGTTCACTCAGTTACGAGCAACAAAGGAAAGTATCAAAGTATGTGACTCACATGTAGGGAACCTTGATGATCTTAGGTCGAAGGACTACATATACCATGATCACTATGAGAATCACTTATGACACTCATATAACGATCCATGTAGTATTCTCATGGTGGGTCCATCAATAACACAAGTTCTCCAACTTGTACCCATATGCAGACTACATATCTCATATTAGTCTCCACATATGCTAGTCGTTATGTATTATTGCAACTCGCTCC
Source organism: Aquilaria yunnanensis (assembly GCA_039654915.1). Taxonomy (NCBI): domain Eukaryota; kingdom Viridiplantae; phylum Streptophyta; class Magnoliopsida; order Malvales; family Thymelaeaceae; genus Aquilaria; species Aquilaria yunnanensis. The sequence goes on along the minus strand of CM077600.1, from coordinate 86,505,940 downwards.
ACAATAATACTAGACTAGGGACATTTGAGAATATCATTATTGTAGGGTTACAATTTTGTTTGTTACGTTACGTAGAAACAAAACAACAAACCATAATTGCTGGATTAATGCCTTAATAAAATATCATGACTCAATGTGCAAAAAATACAATCATCTCATGATTGACTTTTGGGCACAACACTAACAATCTCCCACTTGCACTAAAAGCCAATCATCCATGTATCTAATACCGATGGACCTAGAATGGCTATCATGCTTCTGTTGTGTAAGGGGCTTTGTCACTGGATCAGCAATGTTGCTGTTTGTCGAAGTCCTGCATATCCTTACATCACCGCTCTTGATGATCTCCCTGATGAGATGATAGCGTGGGAGTATGTGTTTGGGTCGCTGGTGAGATCGAGGTTCCTTAGCCTGTACGATTGCTCCATTGTTGTCACAATAGAGCTCTATCGGGTCGGCAATGCTTGGAACCACTCCAAGTTCAGTGATGAACTTCTTGATCCAAACTGCCTCATTCGCAGCATCAGAGGTGGCAATGTACTCAGATTCTGTTATAGATCAGCTACTGTCTCTTGCTTTGAACTCTTCCAGCTCATAGCACCACTACCAATACAAAACACATAACCAGATTGTGATCTAAAATCATCCTTATCGGATTGGAAGCTTGCATCGGTGTAACCCTTTACAACGAGCTCATCTTCACCTCCAAAGATCAAGAATGCATCCTTAGTCCGTCGTAAGTACTTAAAGATGTTCTTAATAGCTGTCTAGTGACTCTCACCAGGGTTTGATTGGTACCTACTCGTCATGCTTAAGGCATATGAGACATCGGGACGAGTACATATCATGGCATACATGATAGATCCAATTGCTTAAGCATGTGGAATCTTACTCATGCGCTCTCTCTCCTCGAGTGTACTCGGACATTGAAATCTAGAAAGAGTTATACCATGTGACATGGGCAAGAATCCTTTCTTGGAATCTTGCATGCTAAACCTCTTTAGCACCTTGTCAATGTATGTATTTTGACTTAGGCCAAGAAGCTTTCTAGAACTATCTCTATAGATCCTGATGCCTAACACATAGGCTGCTTCACCCAAGTCCTTCATAGAGAAATATTTCCCTAGCCTAGTCTTCACAGACTGTAGCTGAGGAATGTCATTCCCGATGAGTAGTATGTCATGTACATACAACACCAAGAAGACAATAGCGCTCCCACTAACCTTCTTGTAGACACAAGGTTCATCTTCATTTTTGATAAAACCAAACTCTTTGATTGCTTCATCAAAATGAAGATTCCAACTTCGAGAAGCTTGCTTCAGTCCATAAATAGACCTTTACAACTTGCACACTTTATTGGCATTCTCAGGAGTGACAAAACCCTCAGGTTGTGTCATGTACACATCCTCAAGTAGCTTTCCATTTAGGAATGCAGTTTTGACATCCATTTGCCATATCTCATAATCATAGTGTGCAGCAATAGCGAACAAAATTTGAATGGATTTAAGCATAGCAACTGGTGAAAAAGTTTCATCATAGTCAATACCATGAATTTGCTTGAAACCTTTTGCAACCAATCGTCCCTTAAAGGTAATCACATTACCGTCCATGTCAGTTTTCTTATTTAAAACCCATTTGCACCCTATGGGTTTTACCCCTTCAGATGGGTCAACCAAAGTCCATACTTGGTTTTCATACATGGATTCCATCTTGGATTTCATGGGCACTAGCCACTTCTCAGAGTCAGGCCCCGACATAGCTTGTTGGTAGGTTGTGGCTCATCCTGATCCATGAGCATATTACATCACCAGTGTGAGTCATGAGAAATCCATATCTCTCAGGCTCACGCTGAATCCTACCAAACCTACGTGGGCTCTGTGCTACAGGAACAGACTCTTGAACCACAACATCTTGTGGTGTCTGTTCAGGTTCCATTTCTGGTTCGATGTCTCCTTGTTGTTCTTGAATTTCTTCAAGTTCTACTTTCCTCCTCCTAGTTCTTTTAGAGATAAACTCTTTCTCTAAAAAAACACCAGTTTGAGTAGCAAACACTTTTTGCTCAGAAGAATTGTAGAAATAGTAACCCTTTGCTTCTTTGGGATACCCAACAAAAAGGTATTTTTGAGATTTGTGCCCTAGTTTGTCAGAGGATTGATGTTTCACGTAAGCATCACAGCCCCAAATCTTCATAAAAGATAAATTGGGATGCCTCCTACTCCATATCTCATATGGTGTCTTTTAAACCGATTTAGATGGAACTTGGTTTAGTGTAAAAGTGGTTGTCTCTAAAGCATGTCCCCAGAAGGAGTTTGGAAGGTCAGCTTGACTCATCATAGAGTGAACCATGTCTAACAAAGTTCGAGTTCTCCTTTCAGATACACCATTCTGTTGAGGTGTACCTGGTGGAGTGAGTTGTGATACTATACCACACTCCTTCAGATAGTCAAGGAATTCTCGATCTAAGTACTCTCCACCTCGATCTGATTGAAGCACTTTGATACTCTTCCCTAGTTGATTCTCTACTTTATTCTTGAATTTTTTGAACTTTTCAAAGGATTCTGACTTGTGTCTCATAAGACACACATAACCATATCTGCTGAAGTCATTAGTGAAAGTAATGAAGTATTGGAAACCACCTTTACCTTGTGTAGACATAGGGCCACATACATCATTATGTATGAGTCCTAGTAAGTCATTAGCCCTTTCACTTTGCCTTGTGAATGGGGCTTTGCTCATCTTGCCCAACAAACATGACTCACATGTCTCATATGATTCAAAATCAAATGAGTCCAAGAGTCCATCCTTATAGAGCTTGGATATGCGGGTCTCATTTATATGGCTCAAGCGACAGTGCAAGAGATAGGTCGGGTTCGAATAATTTAATCTAACCTTCTTGGTATTCACATTATAGATTGGATCTTCGAGGTCTAGAACATACAACCCATTGCTAAGTTGAGCACTACCATAAAAGATTTCATTCAAATAAATAGAACAACATTTGTCCTTAATTATAAATGAAAAACTTTTCTTGTCCAAACAAGAAACAAAAATCAAATTTCTACTAATAGTAGGCACAAAGTAGCAGTTGTCTAATTCTAAAACTAATCCACTAGGTAAAGTGAGAACATAAGTCCCTACGGCCAAGGCAGCAACCCTTGCTCCATTTCCAACACATAGGCCCACTTCACCTTGGGCCAATCTTCTACTTCTACTTAGATCCTGCACATTTGCACAAATGTGAGATCCATATCTAGTATCCAATACCCAAGATGAGGAAGTAGAAAAGTTAGCCTCTATAACAAAAATACCTGAAGTGGAAGTCTTACTTCCCTTTTCCTTAGCAAGTTCTTCAAGATAGAGCTTGCAGTTGCACTTCTAGTGTCCAGGTTGATTACAATGAAAGCACTCCCCTTCCTTTGCTACACCACCCATTGGTTTCAATGCAGTGAAAGAAGAATTAGCATTGGACTTTCCATTAGTTTTATCTTTCTTCTTGTTGGCTTTTCCCTTTCCCTTGCCCTTTTGAACCATCAAAATGGGCTTAGCCTTCTTAAGGTTTTGCTCAGCAGTTCTCAACATGTTGAGCAATTCAGGAAGTGACTTGTCAAGGTCATTCATGTTATAATTCATGACGAACTGACTATAGCTTTCAGGCAACGATTGCAAGACTACATCAACAGCCAACTCTTTCTGAAGAGCAAATCCCAAATTCTCAAGATTCTTAATGTACCCAATCATCTTGAGCACATGAGGACCCACGGGACTTCCCTCAGACATCTTGCATTGAAACAATGCCTTAGAGGTCTCAAACCTCTCATGCCTAGCTTGCTCTTGGAAAAGCATTTTGAGATGTTCGATCATATCGAATGCCCCCATGTTCTCATGTTGCTTCTGAAGCTTAGATTCCATGGTAATAAGCATGAGGCATGCAACATCCAAAGTATCATCAAAATGCCTCTTGTGAGCATCCCTTTCAGCTCTTGGAGTTGTGGTAGCAGGCTCACTCGGAATGGGCTGCTCTAGGACATAAGCCTTTCTCTCTTGCTTGAGGACTATCCTCAAGTTTCGGTACCATTTGTGAAAGTTGGTCCTATTCAGTTTTTCCTTCTCAAGGATCTATCGCAACGAAAGTGTCGATGTGTTTTGTGCCATGGTTATTTACAACAGTAAATATGCAATGTAAGAGTCATGTATTTTAATTCATTTAATAAGGAATTTTATTAAACGATACTCCCACTATTTTCCTCAAAATAATAACCCTCGATATTATTTCGGAAAACCTCAGCGCTAAGGTATTCTAGTGGGCCAAGATCCATATTTGACCATAACCTGAGTCAGCTTTGACTTTTCTCTCAAGTTACAGCTATTTAGGTAGGCAATTCCTTGCCAATTGCATCCTATGTAACTCTTGGACAGTTGGGTGAACAACACTTGTCCAAGCTCACCTCATGAACTTAAGCCCAAGTTTATGCCTCTAAGTCCCTAATCCTATTAGGATGACTTAGTTAAGTCGGACCCAAAGTTAGCAATTTAGATATCACTATTATCCTATCGCGCCTTACCAAGATGAACATAGGTGCTTTGCTTTGGCAAACCCACCTAATGTTGATCAAAGTCTTCACGAGTGCCAACATTTGGAAGGCATCACATTTAATGACTTAATATTTGTTTGAGGGATTTTTCGTTTGATCTCACCAATTTGTTATCTACGGTTGTCTTATGCATGCATCACATACAAATATAAAACATGCATTTCATGCGTACAAGAAGGTAAACGTGACATGGTTATAGCCTAAACTATGCGATATTCTCAAGCCAATGAGAATATCATACAAGCCTAAGAAAAGAAAAGGGTCTTCACAAGCTCCTTCTCTTCCTTTCTTTGTTGCCCTTTTGTTGTCACCTCCTTGGACATACCACCTTGGATGATGCCATAATGTACCATTACATCAATAATAGAAACCTCGAGCTACATTCGAGGGGAGTAAGGTGAGAAGAGAATGTACAATGAGAGTGACAAGAAAAGGCACGATTCACAGGCCATATTTACAAGTACAACCAATCAAGGGCTATAACCATGCACCATGCTTCAAACACCAATCAACATATCATGTCAAATCTCATTCAACAAAAATGCATTCCAATTGGCGCGTGTTGATTAACCAGTTTTTATTTACGTGGCGCTTCGCATACGGCGGTCCCGCTGGCCGGTCAGTGGGCAGTGGTTTCACTGACCGGTCAGTGGACGGGGTCAAGGGGACCACCCTTGTGAGGGGTTACGAGGGGGGCAGTGCCCCCCGACACAAAAAATTGTCTTACAATTGCTTTGCCCGAGATCTTCTATTTCGAGCAAGTAGGCACCCGAGACTCCTCCATTCAATCCACCAAAAATACCTTACTTTCGATACCTGAGCAGGCCGAATTCGAACCAAGTTAGGGTTTTTGCAACTATTGTAAGAATCCTAATCCATATAGGTATCTCATACCTATCAATTTCGGGTTAATCTCATTAACCAATTATTGTCGTTTCTTCATATATGTCATATGTTCATTACGAGTTCCGGTTTCATGCATCATGAATCAATCTAATTAATCATGGATGAAAGTAACCGAACACATAACATCATGCGATTCAACATTCAATCCTGATTTAGGGTTTCACCAGTAGCTCTGATACCACTGTAGGGTTTCGGGAGCCAAATAGTGCAGCAGAATTTAACCGAAACCCTCCAGGATCCAAGTGAAATGGGGTAAACAGGGTGTTTGAAAATTTTCATACCTAATTTTTGGTTGAGACCTCTCACTCAATTGTAGAGTTGAATCACAAAACCTGAACAGTTGACATGTTCAAGCTCTCTATGATATCCACACGAGCCTCTCGGGATCACCACGCTTCCACCACATCCCGACAGATGTGCTTCTCTTGCGCTCGCAGTGCTAGCTTGTGTCCTCCAAGGAATTACAAAAGAAGAGTGCGGCTTTCCTTTTGGGAGGCTAGGGCATGGAGACCTGCGAATTTCTCACTAGAAGTTGTATTTATAGTGAGACTCAACTTCCAGGCCTAATGGGTTTCAAAGCCTTAATCCAATTAGGCTTTAATTTCGGGCTTAATAATGGCTTAACTCTTGGGTCCATTATTAATACAAAATTAAAGTGAAACCATAGCCCAAATAATTAGCCCATGCACTCTAATGATCCAAATAGCTCTATGTGTGCGACCCAATAGGCTCTTACCACGTTGGCAATGATCATAAATCACATTTATGATCATAAGTAATGAGCGGTGTCTAGCAACACAGCATTGCTACCTAAGTGACAAGATTGTCGATGATTCGACTAAACCTTTATGATCATCATCGATATATGCCATTGTCCCTTTGTCCAAGATATCAAGACTAAGCACGAGACATGGAATGTGTCACTCTCGTATAGCCCAATCTTTGGTTTCTTGATTACCGAGTAGACCAACTTAAACTGATGACATTGATATCATATATCAACTCATCCGAGCATGGCCATGCATTTTTCTAAGTCTTACTCTATCAAGGGGCCCGAAGATATCACTCCCGTTACATAGGAGGGACAAATCCCATCTTGATCATACAAATCCCTCCGCATGATATGTGACATACCCAATGACCTCCTTCAAGTTCACTCAGTTACGAGCAACAAAGGAAAGTATCAAAGTATATGACTCACATGTAGGGAACCTTGATGATCTTAGGTCGAAGGACTACATATACCATGATCACTATGAGAATCACTTATGACACTCATATAACGATCCATGTAGTGTTCTGATGGTGGGTCGGTCTAGTACACAAGTTCTCCAACTTGTACCTATATGCAGACTACATATCTCATATTAGTCTCCACACATGCTAGTCGTTATGTATTATTGCAACTCGCTCCACAATAATACTAAACTAGGGACGTTTGAGAATATCATTATTCTAGGGTTATAATTTTGTTTGTTATGTTACCCAGAAACAAAACAACAAACCATAATTGCTGGATTAATGCCTTAATAAAATATCATGACTCAATGTGGAAAAAATAAAATCATCTCATGATTGGTTTTGGGGCACAACACTAACAAAAGATTGTAGGAAAAGTCCTATAACCAAGTTCATGGTCATGAAAGCAAACCAAAACACTAATGCCCATGAACAGACATCCATGGCTCCTAGACTTGTCCCACAACTCTACACAAAGGCCTGCAAAAATCAAACACATAAGTTTGAGCAATAATCATAAGACTTGCACATTGTACTCATGAGCCAAGCTTTCAGTTTTGGCACATACCTTGAAAAAATGTGCAATAACTTAGCACACAAGCTACACACACAATAACTCAAGCTCTAAGCCTTTTCCTAAAACATATACAGTAAGGGGCCTCAGTTTATAAACTCAGTAAGGTTCACTATAGCTCCAAGGTGCTAATTTAGTTAAGCCCGAAAGCTTAACCTCCTTATGGCTTTACTTAACCTGCAAGGAAGACAAGAAACCACCCAAAACACAAGCATAATAGTATATACACATGATAACCAAGACATATATACGTGATAACAAGAACTACAAAGGGTTAGCAAGCACATCCAAGCAAACAAGCACACAACACACACACCACAACACAATACCCTTATCGGCCGAAACCACTAGCAAGTCCACACATATAGTTTGCACTCCAAGCTTTGCCAATCCAACTCCATTCCACTAGAGCTCCAAGTGCAAAGATAAGGTGGCCTACTTACCTTAAACCTTAGTACTTGCTATTATTGACTAGCTAGCCAAGAATTCACATAAACCCGAAGGTTCCGTATATGCCCCATCTAGCAATCTAAGATCATATAGCTCAATAATACTATCACTTAGACACCATTACTCTACTTGAACATGGAACATGACCAAAATCAAGTATTATTCATGAAACCTTACCAATCACTAGCTTGAGCTCTCGGTTAACACTTGAATCTTCAAGACCAAGCTTGGCAACTCAAGTGCAGGATCCTTAGGCCGAAAACACCAATTCCAAGCTTGATTGTTCCATCCGAGCATCAATCAACACCAATTTGGCATGAACCTAAAGCCTTCACCCAAGAACACGAAGAACACCAAGCCAAGACTTGGTCAAGCTTAACTTGATACTTTGACTTGAAATCATGTCATTAGTTTGAGTGGAAGCATGCATTTTTTATAATAGACCATGTGGCACACAATTGGGCATAATGCCCTTCTTGGTTGCACCATTTGTTTGCATAGTGCCATATAATCCATCCTTAACCTAAGTGTAAGTTTAAGCACCCGGTTAAGAGTACATTATAGCCCTTAAAGTTTGTTTCTTGCCATTAGCCACTTAGTCACTTCCTATGTGCATTTTAAACCTGATAGTTCTTGGTTGCACACATACATCACTCTTCACATTTTCATTTAAGTCCCTTATGGTCTTTAATGTTTTTTTTTTCTTACATTTTTGGCCTGGACCAAGCACTGAGGTAAAGGTCTGACAATTCTGGTGTATTGTTTATACAACCTTTTCTTTCCTTGAAAAATTTCTTTCACAGCTTTATAAGCTTGATACATGCCTTTATACATATAACCCAAAGAAGGCTTCTCATCTGAATCCACTTGGTGCAACAATGTAATCAATGGCACCACAATCTTTACAATCAACAAATAATTATTCTAGAAAATGCTATCAACAATTATTTGTTTTACTTCTTTTGACATGCTTGTCTTGGAGACACTCCACTCATCGAATTCTTCACTAGTGACCATTGGCAACAAAACTTATTTATGGTCATAAACACTATAAAGGGCAATAAAAGTTGTAGCAAATTGAGTATCTCTAGGCTACAAAATTTCTTTCCATCCTTTTGTTTTCCATAAACATGTCAATGCCCACTTATGGTTGTAAACAAATATAGTGATCATGCCTGCAAATTTCTTCAAGTTATCAACATGAGGCAAACTAGCAATGTCCTTTAGCATCAAATTAATGCAATGGGCGGCATAGCATGACCAACTAATATTTGGATAGTTATCATTAAGCAACCTTCTTGTACACATATAATTAGTTTCATTATCAATAATCAAGTGGACAACATTTTGAGGGCCAACCACCTCAACAATCTTTGCAAATAGATTGCATAATGTAGAATCATCTGTGATAAAGTCAGAAGCATCAATAGACTTAAGAAATGCAGTTCCTCTTGGGTAATACAGAAGAAAATTTATCAAAGATCAATCTCTGCAATTTTTTTAACCATCACCCATAACAGTGCAACCTATTTCTACCCATGTGTTTCTATAAGTATCAATAAGTAACTTCACTTCAGCTTTTGCTTCTAACGACAAATTTGCCCTTATGGCATGATATGTAGGAGCTTTATACCTTATCCTATTAGAGGCAATTGCATCCATCATTGGTTGAAAATAAAATGAATTTACAGCATTAAAAGGAATACATGCATTAGAAAAGATGCAAGCTATAGCAAGATCAACCTTATGAAGCTTTTCCTTACTTCGGAGTACGAACTTGATTGTTGGTTAAGATCCAGAAGTATTTCCATTAGGAAAGCAAGAGTCTAAAACTCCTTTCCTATTTCTAAATGGGGCAACCTCTGAGTATTGCTTGGCTGATTGCAATCGATGTCACCATTTGCATTAATGACAACAATATCAACCCGTATTAGAGGCACAAAATATTTAAGTAATAAATAAAAATTTATATAATTTTTTGTATAGTTTTATTTAATTTGTTTATTAACATGTTCTCAATAATGCCTCTGTATACAAAGTAATAAAAAAATCTAAAAAGAACTTGGTAGTAACAAACTCTAATCTTATATTTTCTTATAGTAAATGTAATCACCTTTAGATTCATGTGAATTTCTTCCAAGATAGTGACTTTCTTCATAGTTTGCTTGTCTTTATGTCTTTTGTTCTCCAACTTCATCAAGACTTTGCTGCATGTAATAATGAACATCTGCTAGCATTTTCAACCTATGAATGCCTCCACTTCAGTAAGTCTTTTGACAAAAGTTGCATACCATTACTTTTTTTATTATTCCATGAAATTGCTTCACAAACATGTGCCCATGCAGGATCACTCTTCAAACAGTCTACTTGGTTGTGGATGTTTGTTTCATTAGAATAAGCAGTTGGACAAGGTTGACTCATAATTCTACAAATTTTAGAAAAGAAAAGTAAATTATTTAATATGATCAAGAAAAAAAGAAGATAGACAACTTTTTTAGATTTTTTTTTTCGTTGTTAGGTATGGTTGCTTGAAACAACTAAGAACCAAATGAAGGCAACATTAGGGAAAACCAACAAGGAAATAAATTATAAATTTGGTATACAGAGAGAATTCAAAAGGCAAAGCTTATCCCCCATTTATGGATCACATGTATTTTGCTCCAAACTCTTAATTGTTTCATGTTCCCCTAACAAGAACATATTTTATTTCGAATAAGTATAATTACTCTTTTAATTGTTGGAAGTAGAGCTAAATTAGCTAATTTGCTATATACTAACCATCATCATTTGAGCTTAGTTTTAGATCAAACTTAAGTGCTCTCTCTATCATTAATTTTTTTTGGCACAATTATTATTCACTTCATGTTTGGAAATTCGAAAAGACAGACAAACTACAAGTTTCATCTCTTAAGGTCTGTGCAATATGGAAAATGCAAACAAAACAAGACAAAGTCACAAAAACAAAATGAAATAGAAAGAGACAGAGCAAGACAAAAACAAAAGTAGTCAAAGAAGATGACTCAATACAAAAGACTTATGTGCAAAGTTAAACTAGTCAAAGCTTAAAGGTTGCAACAAAAAGGATAAAAATATACAAAAAAAAAGAACAAAGAAGATAAAAAAAATTCAAAAGCACAAAGAAAAAGAAAGCAAACAAAAGAGATAAAATAGAGACCACCAAATTGACCCTATTCTATATATACTAATACTACTGTTCACATTAGGTGGCAGGCGCAATGCTGCAGCAGTGACAATGAGCAAGCAGGAACAGCAACAGAGACACAGAATAGAGCAATGATGATGATGAGTAGAACAATGATGACAGACAGGGAGAGCAAGGCTGCGGCTGCCACACTTCTCCCTTCAAGAAGTAAATATTTTGTCTCTCACTCCTCTCTACCTCTCTTACATGTAATTGAACCAAAAAGACACAAACATTTTCCTTTTTTTCTTTCCATTTTTTTGTAGTTTTTAAACAAGTATGTTAGATTGATGTTTAGACAGTTTGACAGTTCACTGGTTCTAATCAATTTTGACCTGTTCTTGACCAAATCTTATATGAGTCGGTAATCAAGCTGGAAGGATGATTAGTTCACGATCAAACTTGTTGAATCAGTTAGTCTAATCTAGCTTTGACAACACTAGCTTTGACAACACTAGCTTTGAACTCTCTTGAGTTATCAAGTCTGGTGCATAAGATGAAAGCTCAATGAACTTCTTCACATACTCTACAACAGTTACATCTTTATGTTTCAGCTACATGAACTTTAAAATCTTCTACATTCTATAGGTTTTAGGGAAGAATTGAGTATTGAAGACTTGCTTGAAACTCTTTAAATTTTCAGGCTGCAAAATCTTCCACCAATCCTTAACTTGCCCCACCATAACACAAGTTGCAACACCAACCCTCTATCCATCATTATACTAATGAGATCAAAATACTCTTCCATCATCAAAAACCAATATCTAGCTTTCCTTTGGATTACCGTCACCATTAAATCTATTAGGTAATAACTTTAAAAATTCATTCAGACATTTCTCACCATTCCCACCTTGTAGAGGACCACTTACTTAACCTTGTTGACCAAGTTGCATAACCAACTATTGTAGCAATGTATTAGTCATAGCTGCTACATCTTTTTGTAGAGGAAGAATGGCCCAATTTGCTACATTTTGCTCAGTATGAGCGCCATGCCTTTGTCTTGCTAGCTGAGTGATAGGTACATTGTCATTATTTCCTCCTGAAGATAACCATATTCTTAATTATTGCTATAGATAAAGTGAAGAACACCTGATATCTAAGTCCAACAAAAGCTTAGCATTGCCCTAACCTAAGGGCTCCAAGTTTATCAAACCCATACTTTGATACCACTTTGGTCATACCCCAAAATCCACCCTAGGAGTCTTGGGGTAGTAACATGTTGCATACTCAAGAAAACAAATTTTCCTAAGCATGTAAGACTACACTATTATAAAAAAAATCCCAAACTTATAAAATTCATGAGTGGGCAAAGCAACTACAATCATTGAAATTGGAACATAATTCATAAAATCTCAAAATTCTCAGGAATAAAATGAAATTCAAAGTCTTTCCTAAACATAAATAAATTTCTAGTAAAAGTAGTAATAAAAGATTCCTACATATCTTGAATCACAGTTGGTCTTGTAGTCACTCCTACTAGCTAGCTTGAATTACTCATTATCTGTGTGAAGGGTGAAAATAGGGTGAGCAAAAATACCTAGCATGTGGTGAGTTTTGAAAATAGGAATACTACATACAAAACATATAGGGACCAAAAAAAGGTAATTCTTATAAAAATAATAACACAAACCTTATACAAAAAATATTTGAAGAGTTAGAAAATAATCAATGCAATAACAATTTTGAGAATTGAGCAAATAATATTTGTACATAAAAATAATTAATCAAAATAGAACAATTCAGAGCATAATAACAAAATAGATGTTCAGAGCAAAGTGGGTGGGGTGATGATATGAGCATGGAAGGCACAACCAAGGATGGTAAGGACCCATTGAAGATAACTAGTGGACCTATGACAAAAAATAAGGCTAAGGAGATCATTAGTGCACTTTTAGCTTTTGTCTCAAGCTATTTCATGGAGCATGGGCTTAGATTTTCACAAGGAGTGACTGGAACACTCAAGGAATCATATGGAGATGATGGCCAAGCTTGGTGCTTAATTCTAGAGTGCCTAGACAAGTCAAACAACAAGGAACACCAAGGGCAACCCATAAGTGCACCTTTGGAGCCCCTTGAAGTTTTCCTAGGCCATTTTCTCCCACAAGCTAAATCTTTGAGCCATGAAGTTTCAAGACATCTTTTCAACATCTAAGAGAGGGTCTCAAACTAATGGAACTCAATTATTCAATCCAAAAGTTGAAGATACAAGCAAATACCCTAAAGAGCCCTTAAGTGCACCCAAGAAGAACATTTTGGGGTTTTTAGGGCCAAACTTGTATTGGCACTTTATTTTGTTTAATTTCCTATTTATTTACATTATTTAGGATTTTATTAAGTCCATGGAAGTGATTCAGGTTTCTTAGAATAAGTGGCATATGCTTCACACATTAAACATGTGCAAATTAGGTGAATGAGTCCTAGTTTGACTAGGTTTTCTTAGCTTTTTTGAATTAGGGTTTCCAGCCAAATTTTGGCTTTCTTTTTACCCTATTTTTAGGCTATAAATAGGCATATATGATGTTTGTAAACCACAGCCTTTTACATGAATAATATTTCTATTTTGGGAGGAAATTCTCTTTGATTCTTTGAAGACTACCTTGGCACATAAGTTACTTGTGTTCTTTGGTGCTCTTATACTTCTTGTTTCTAATCATGAGTTAATTAGCGGTGGGGTTATTAAATCTAGTCTCTTTGGTGTATTTCTGGAGCTTGCTAGTATCTTGGGCACATTTCATTGTCTTTATACCATTGGGGTTTGCATCAATTGGTATCAAAGCCACAAGTTTTATCTAAAAGACATATCTTTGTGTTCTTGTTTCTCTTTGTTTCAATTTCAATTTTTCCAATTTTTTTCATGATTTTAATTCTCTGCTTAATCCTTTTTCTTTATGTTTTAGGTCTTCCCCCTTTGTTTCTAGCCTTGTTTCCAATCAAAACAACAAAAACAAAGTCAACTAAGGTTTCCTAGTTTTCAATTTTCATTTGTTTATTCTATTTTGTTTCTTATCCTTTCTTTTCATGTCCATCCTTATTAATCTTTCTTGTTTTCATTGTTTCCAGCATCCTAGAGTCAAGAAAACACAAAAAAAAAAAATGATCCAAATTTAGGAGATTTTGGTACCAAAAGGTTGTTTCGAATTGTGCAAGTTTTAATTGGTTTCTTGTCTTGGCCAAAAAGAAAACTAACTTTTTGTCTTTGGCAACAAGGAACTTCAAGAAGAAAAGTGTTCTAGAAACAACATAGTAATGGAAAAATAGGTTTCAAAAAAAAGGAGAAAAAAAAAAGAAAGACAGAATTTGCAAAAGAGGCTTGCACAAAGTGATTGGTTTTTGCCCCCACAAACCTTAACCCATTCAATTTTGAGCCAAAGCTATTCTTTGCGGTTCCTGTGATCATCAATTACAAGAGCTTCGTAAAGTCTTTTAAAAACTTCTTCAACCCACCTCTATTTTGGGGTCAAAACTTGTTTTTAAAGATTTCAGGTTTTCCTGTGTGCTTTGAGGAAAGGTTTCTTAGAACTTTTGAGGACTCTTTTAATAGCAATATTATCACTAAAAAAATGAGTGTTTTGAGTGTTTATCTTTTGAGTGGAACACATGAGGTGAGTGTGTGAGGATCTTTGATTTCAGAAGTATGGAAGGACAAGAGGATAGGAGGATTGAAGTAAGGCATAATGAGGAGCCTACCATAAGGAAGCTTCAAGAAACCCTTAATAGACTCATGGGGAGGATTGAAGACATAGACTTGAGGCTACCAAGGAGACCCAAACCTATCTTGCAACCAAGGAGAGGTACAAGGAGAGATTACCATGAGGAGGAAGAAGGAGTGTGGCATGACCAACGGCTTCCAAGGAGGGGGGAGCTAAGGGAGGACAACAATCTCAAGTCCATCAAGCTTACCATTCCATCCTTCCAAGGGAGGAGTGATCCTGATGCATATTAGGAGTAGGAGCAAAAGGTTAAAATGGTGTTTGATTGCCATCATTATTCTAAGGAAAAGAAGGTTAAATTGGTTGCTATTGAGTTCACTGATTATGCTCTTGTATGGTGGAACCAGGTTATTACTTCAAGGAGAAGGAATGAAGAGGAGCCCACACACACATGGAGAGCCCTTAAAGCCTTGATAAGGAGGAGATTTGTTCCTAGCTACTACTATAGAGACCAACACCTCAAACTTTAAAGAATAGTTCAAGGCCAAATGAGTATGGAGGACTACCACAAAGACTTGGAAATGACCTTAACCTGAGCCAATGTCATTGAAGATGAGGAGGCCACTATTGCTAGATTCATCAATGGTCTCAACCATGAGATAGCCAACAAAGTGGAGATGGTGCCTTTTGTGAACATGGAGGACTTGCTTCACCATGCCATTAAGGTCGAAAGGATCATCAAGAGGTCCAAGGAATCTAAGATGTCTCAAGGAGAAAGCTCCACGTGGAGAGGAGCATGGAGCAAGGATGCAAGAAAAGCACCAATGCCAAAAATGGAGGCCACCGAAGGAGGCTTGTCTTGGCCTCAACAAGACAAGTCCATACCTTCACTTAAAGATGTACCCAAGGTAAGGGAAATGGTGTGCTTCAAGTGTAGAGGCAAAGGACACTACATGAGGATTGCCTAAACATGAAGGTGATGATACTTAGAGATGATGAAGAGATCACTTCTGAGGATGAAGATGCCATAAAGGAGACGTCACCTTTGGAGAGTGAAGAACGAAACACACTTAAGCCTGAAGAGGGAGACTTTGCCTTTGTAGCAAGGAGAACTCTAAGTGTACAAGTCAATGAGGAGGCTAATCAAAGGGAGTGCATATTCCACACATGGTGTTAAATCAAAGAGCAAGTGCGCAGCTTCATCATTGATGAAGGAAGCTGCACCAATGTAGAAAGCTCAACCATGGTGGAGAAGTTGAAGCTTCTTACACAAAAGCACCCTTAACTATATAGGCTTCAATGGTTGAATGATGTAGGAGAGGTAAAGGTGGTAAAGCAAGTTTTCCTTCATTTGAAGATTCTACTTGCTATGATCAAGTTCTTTGTGATGTTGTACTTATGCAAGCTTGTCACAATTTGATAAGAAGGTCACACATGATGGTGAGAAGAACCTATACTCTTTTGTCCATCAAGGAAAGCCAATCATGCTTGTTCCACTTTCACCAGAACAAGTCTTGGAGGATCAAAGAAAGCTTCAAAGTAAGGTTGTGAGAAAAGAAAAAGAGGGGAAAGTTGAGGGCAATGGTGAATAAGGGAAAGTTGAGAGAACAACCGAGAGAACAAGTGAGAAGAGTGAACTTGAGTGGAAGAAGAGTGGAGAGTTCCTGAGAGAAAAGAATGAGGGGAAGTTGAGTAGAAAGAAAAAGTGTCATATGGGAAAAATAAGTGATGTGAGGAAAGCCATTCAAGCACAAAGACTAGTGCTTCTTTTACTTTTACTTGATATCAATGATTTAACACATCTTCCTAGTGATGTTTTGTCTTTGTTGAAGGACTTTGAAGATGTTTTTCCTGAGGATCCAAGAGGTTTGCCACCCTTGAGGGGCATTGGGCATCAAATTGACTTAGTCCCTGGAGCACCTATTCCAACTAGGCTAGCTTATAGGACTAACCCTGAGGAGACTAAGGAAATTCAAAGCCAAGTGGAAGAATTGTTGGCTAAAGGCTATGTAATGGAAAGAATGAGCCCTTGTGTTGTGCCTGTCCTTTTGGTGCCAAAGGAGGATGGTTCATGACGCATGTGCATGGACTGTGGGCCAATCAACAAAATCACTGTAAAGTATAGACATCTTATCCCTAGACTTGATGAAATGCTTGATGAGTTGTATGGTTCTACTTTGTTCACAAAGATTGATTTGAAAATGGGTACCATCAAATTAGGATGAGGGAAGGGGATGAATGGAAAACTGCTATCAAAACAAAATTTGGACTTTATGAATGGTTAGGAATGCCTTTTGGGTTAACTAATGCTCCTAGTACTTTTATGAGACTCATGAATCATGTCTTGCATGACTTCACTTGTAGGTTTGTTGTCTAGAAGAGCATGTTGGACACCTCACCCAAGGTGCTAAGTACTTTAAGAGAGCAAGAGTTGTATGCTAACTTGAAGAAGTGCTCTTTTTGTGTTGACAAGGTTGTTTTCCTTGGTTTTGTTGTGAGATCAGAATGTATTGAGGTAGACTAAGAGAAGGTAAGGGCCATACAAGAATGGCCAACCTTAGCTAGCTTTTATAGGAGGTTTGTAAGAATTTTTTCTTCCATTGCTGCACCTCTAATTGAACTTAAGAAGAAGAATGTAGGATTTAAGTGAGGGAAAGGTTAAGAGGAGGCTTTCAGTTTACTAAAGAAAAGGTTATGTAATGCACCATTTCTAGCTTTGCCTAGCTTTGCTAATATTTTTTAGGTTGAATGTAATGCTTCAAGTATAGGCATTGGAGCTGTGTTGATGCAAGGAGGCCGTCCCATTGCATACTTTAGTGAGAAGCTAAATGGTGCTACCTTGAACTATCCAACTTATCACAAAGAGCTTTATGCTTTGGTAAGAGCCTTGGAGACTTGGCAACACTATCTATGGCCAAAATAGTTTGTCATTCACGCTGACCATCTATCACGCCAAACATAGCCCCTGGTCCATTTAGGAAGCTTAGACCTCAAGAAAACATGATTAAGACAGTGAAACATGTCTATCAAGTCTATACTAGCAACTTAGTTTTAAGTCTTTAGTGTCTACTAGTTATATGTTCTCAAGCACTTTAGGTGCACTAGGACACAGGGGTAGGGGCATTGGGGTGCACCTGGACACTGCCAGGACACAATGGCATGTACCCAGGATACTTACTAGTGCCTAGCCTGTTAACACTTACAGGTTCTTGCTCTCTGAAACAAGCTAAGTGTCCATATGGGTTCATATGTTGATCTTATCATAACACACTAACTCATAATCAAGTATATGCATGGCAACCAAAACATCAATCCAAGTTTTGAAAACTTTGTTTTATATGCATTAGTCTTGCATGCATTCATGTGTCTAAGTGAGCCACCCTTGAGTACTCCATGCACACCAAGCCCAAAGGATATACATACAACAATCATGCATAAATGCACTCACAAATGAATATAAATCTTGCCACTACTTCACACTTGGTCACAAACATACATTTCTGTACTAAATCAAATCCTTCTCACAAGAACTTCTATGCCTGCACTCACTTGCCCAAGAACATACATGTAACCATTCGTGAATATAGTTCATACTCATAAGGCAATATCTTCACTACAATATTTATAAGCATCAACCCTTCTCACATTCACCTTACATAATCATAATTCATAGTGAGCCAACCATAAACCATCCATACATACAATGACCGAAACATACATACAAGTATATCTCCAAAATGACCTAGACACCCTAGGTGCCCATCATCCCAAATATTTACATAGAGCTTGGTAAACCTACCAAGAGCATCAAAACAAACTACCATCCAAGAGTTCACAAATACATACCCTTACAATTAAGCATATCTAAAAGTGATCATAAACACTTGGAACATAACTAGGGTCTCTAAGACAAGACCAACTACTAAAAACACCTAATCAACAATGCAAGCCACAACACATAAGCTATAGAGCACAACATCCTCACTAAACTTTGTTCCCACAACTCTAAACTCACAAGGCCTACAAAAATGAAATTCACATTCAGTAACTTGTTTCACATGTAACCCGAAACCATTTAGAACATTGAGCCATAACAAGCACAAACATGATACCTTCTTAACTCGAAAGAGTTGTACTACTCTTAAGTTACCTACTTTTCAAGTAATCCTTTACCTACATACATAAATTTAGTAGGGCAATCAATCTAAACTCAGTAAGGACTAACATAGTGTCATACCCCACACAGGCCCCAGCCTGTGCACCAACAGTGCCATTCAATTGTGCTATCAATGCACTAACAAATTTATTCAACTCTTGCACTTATAATGTTTTATGTGCAAGCTTAGGTCTTGGCCATTTTACCTTTTTATTGTTCAAAATGTATAATCTTAAGACCAAGGACTTGGAGGTGCCCTAGGAAGCTAACTAGGTAGCTCTTAGTTCATTACTTGCATTACAAGGCAAGGCATAATTAGTTACTTTCAACTCAAGCAAGATTTCTATATTTTCATGGTTAAGTGTTTTGGATGTGTGCTCATCAAGTGTGGTATTCAAATGCGTGGCAACTAAGAAGGCCATCTCATCTCATGTCTTGAACACACAAACTTTTCATGTTTATGCACACTCGGCATAACAATAACTAAGAGAGGTTTAGCACATTATGGACAAATCCATGAACAAATACTTATGGCATAACTTGGCATTTCATTCATGATACTTACACAAAATTTCCCTTAGTCATCCGAGGCTATATGTACACAAAATAACCTCCACACTAAACTTACATACTTAGAACAATACCAAGAGTACTTAAAATACAAAATAGCCAATAGTTATGCTTTACACATCCATAATCCTAATAGTACCCAAGAGCTACCTTAAGGATGTAATACAAAACCAAAGTTTGTAGGAAAAGACCTACAACCATGCCCATACCCATAAGTGCAAACCACATAACTAAAGCCCATGAGCACACATCCATTGATCCTAGACTTGTCCCACAAACCTACATAGTCCTGCAAAACTCAAACACATGAGTTTATGCCTTAACATAAGACTTGCACTAAGTACTTAATAAGCCAAGCATTCGGTCTAGCACATACCTTGGAAAAACCGAGCAATTACTTATCACACAAGCAACTAACCAACCTCAATCAAGCTCAAGACCTTTTCCTGAAACATATACAATAAGGGGCATGAGTTTTCATAAACTCAATAAGGATTACTATAGCTCTAAGAGCTTATTTAGTTAAGCTCGAGGGCTTAACCTCCCATTAGCATTTCTTTACCTTCAAGAAAAATAAGAAAACACCAAAACCACATGTACAATACTATATACACATAATAACTACAATTATGAAATGTTAGCAATCACAACCAAGCAACCAAGCACACAACTCACACACCACAAACACAATGTTCATCTCGGCCGAAGCCAAACTAGCAAGTACATCCATAAGTTCCATCAATCTTCACCATATAACCATCCATTTCACTAGAGCTCCAAGTTCAAATATAGGTTGGCACTCCTATAATGAACTTTAAGTACTTGCCATTAGTGACTAGCTAGCCAACAAAACCCATAAACCCAAAGGTTCCATATATCCCCATATAGCATTCTAAGATCATATAGCTCAATATACCATCACTTAGAAGCCAAATCACTAGCTTGAACATGGAACAATACCAAAATCAAGTAGTGAACCATAATCCTTACCAATTTCTTACTTTAGAACTCTCGGCCAACTTGAATCTCCAAGACTCCTCTTGAAAATTCAATCACAATGTCGCCTAAGGCCGAGAACACCGATGTTGAGCTTGATTCTCCAATTCAAGCTTCAATCACCACAAATTTGGCTTAAACCCAAAGCTTTCAACCCAAGAACATGAAGAGCTCGGTTAAGCTCAACAAGAGGAAGCTTTGACCTGAAATCATGTCTTAATTTTTAGTGGAAGCATGCATTTCCAGATAAGTGCCCAATGGCGCTAAAAATGGGCTAATGCTAGCCCTAATTCACCCATTACTTGCATGGCTCATTATAACCCTTTCCATGCTTCTTTGTGTCATTTTTAGCACCCGAAAGAAGGTTCAATTTGGCCCTTAATCTTTGTTTCTTGCCATTAGCAATTCAAGCCATTTAAATGTACATTTTGAACCTGATAGTTCTCGATTACACATATACATAACTTTCCTGATTTTCACTTAAGTCCATCATTGTTTTGATGTATTTTTCTTGCATTTTTGGCATAGGCCAAGTAGTGAGGTAGGGTCCTGAGACAACCTCCAAGACATAAATATAGGTTAAGCTAATGCTTAACCAAGATCATTCCTCAAGCACCTACAAAGGAAACATGAAAACAAAAGAAAATACGCATATATATACATAACAACTAAGTAATATAAGGGGTTAGAATGGACAAACAAACAAAGAAGCACACAAGTAGACACACACACCACTTAAACACCGTCTGAAAGGCATAGCAAGCATAGTTCCATATGAACATAGTTCTAGTTAACCTTATTAAAAAACACTAAACATATTTGAGAGCTCCTTAGCTTGGGAATTGAGTTGGCGTACTCAATTCCTAGCCATAATGCTTGCTAACATAGCTAATTAGCACAAAGAACATAGTTGCTAAAGCAACCCTAGCCTTCATAGTACGTAGGATCCCTTGGCCGAAATTACCATCACCCAAGCATACCTAATCCACTAATTCACATAGTCCAACTATGAATTGGTTAGTGAATGCATAAGTCCTTACCTTAGGTTGGCAACCCTTTAATGGCCGAAGCCCCTCAAGCTTAAATTGGCCCTGACTTAGCTTGTTGATGTAAGAACCAAGCTTGCTAGCTTAATTGATGCATAAATCTGCCATGACCCACAAGAAAACTCCTTAATTAGCTTCGGTTGCACTTGAAATCACCCACCCTCAAGAAGAACATGAGCTTAAGCTCTTTTCCATGGAGGTTCAACCGGCCAAGCTAGGAGAAGAGTTAGTGGAAGGCTTAATCGAGACATGTCATAGCCAAGAAGGACAACTGCCCTTAAACAATCATCATTTGCATCACTTTTCATCCCGGCCAAGTCAAGTTAAAACCTGAGAGTGATTAACATTCAAAATTCATTCAAACTTCATTTGACACATATATTTTTTTTCAAGTTCAATAAGCTCAAGTCCTAAGTCATTTACATTTCTTAAGCCTTTAATCTTTATAGCGCACGGCTTAATCACTTAGGAATTTAAGGGCACTTCACCATCAAGCCCTTAAGTTTCTTAATGGACAAGGTATGTCGAATAGGAAGCATGCTAAATAGGTAGAATTCATTGAGTCATTCCCTTATGTTATCAAGTACAAGCAAGGTAATGATAACACAGTGGCAGATGTACTTTCTAGGATGTATGCTTTACTTTCTACTTTAGATGCTAAAGTGTTGGGTTTTGAGCATTTGAAGGATTTGTATGCTTCTGATCATGACTTTGGTGAGATTTATACCAGGTGTTCTAAATTTGCTTTTGAGAATTTCTATCAACTTAATGGGTTTTTTTTTTCAAGGAAAACAGATTGTGTATTCCCAATATATCTTTGAAGGACCTACTCACAAAGGAAGCTCATTATGGAGGACTTATGGGACACTTTGGACAAGCAAAACCTTACATACCTTGAAGGAGCATTGTCATTGGCCGAATATGGTAAAGGATGTAAGGAAAGTTTGTGATCAATGCATAGCATGTAGGAAGGCCAATTCTACTCACACTTCACAAGGGTTATACACACCACTTCGTACATCTACTCATCCATGGGTTGACATTTCAATGGATTTCATTGTTGGATTGCCTAGAACTAAAGGAAATTGAGATTCTATCTTTGTTGTAGTTGATAGGTTTTCTAAGATGGTTGACTTTATTCCATGTAATAAGACAGATGATGCTATATATGTTGCTGAGCTATTTTTCAAGGAAGTTGTTAGACTTCATGGAGTTCCAGGGACCATTGTTTCTAATAGGCAGTTTAAGTTCCTACGCCACTTTTGGAAGACTTTGTGGGGAAAGCTCAGCACTAAGCTTTTGTTTTCTACTTCTTGTCACTCACAAACTGATGGGCAAACTGAGGTAACAAATAGGACCTTAGGCTCTATGCTCAGAGCTATCATTGGTAAGAACTTGAAATCTTGGAAAGATTGTTTGTCTCATGTAGAGTTTGCTTACAATAGATCTATGCATTTTACTATTGGATATTCAGCTAACTTAAAGATCGTTAACCTATTTAGCTAGTCCTTCATGATATCAACTTCATCAATCTCAGGACTTTAAAATTGTGTGAATAGGGAAAATAATTAGAATAGTGTCTACAAAAATACTGTATATTTATAAAATATTTATATTAGTATAACGTAATAACTGTAACAAGTTTACAATGGCAATAAAGTAACAACTTCTAGTAAGTCCAAATTAGCGTGAAGATTAGAACCATATGTAGATGTAAATAATATCTAGTTGCATATTTAATAAGACATATATGTGTAAATTGATGATAGCAAGATGTATGACTACAAATTAGTTAACCATATTCATGAATACATTTTAAGGAAGACCGACATCATGCCATATAGCTTGACATACATACATGAAACAATTAAGACCACATGCTAGTTAAGCTAAAAAAGTCATCAAAAGAAAGAAAGTGAACTTTATCACCCTATAGTACAACTTGCATTTCAGCTCCTCTAAAAAAAATATATGTAAAAAACTAATTAACAAAATATGAATAAAAACATGAAAATAGAAACATACACATCATTCTTCAACCAAATACTACACATTGGTACAACAATTCCATCACCTTTCTTTTGATCACAAACTGACTCACACAAATAGCATTTCAATAATATCTGTTACTTATGTTGCATCATGATAATAAAATAAATGGGTATTTGATTAGTACTTTATTTGTATAAGGTGTAAAATGACATGGTTGCACGTTATTAAGCATTAATGAAAAAAAAATCATGTGCAAATCTTATTATCAGGATACCTCGAATGGATATCTAAGTATTCAACAGACTCAAACCTATACCGACTAATGTTGACACATGCACTAAGGTTAATAGTTACATATGTAAAGCGGGAAAAATAAATCTTGAGTTGACTTGTCATAGAATTAAAGCTTGTCGAGGCATGTGCTACTATTGAGTTGTTAATGTTATATAACCCTCCTACAAGCATCATGCAGACCTTTTCCATTTATGCTGGTGGAACCCTTGCATATATATGATTATTCTACAATACGTTGTATAATCAAGTTGAAAAAAATATAAATTAATTAAATGACATATGAATGAATGTGACTATTGTAGCACTTACATATGTATTTAAAATGATTATATTGATCCCAAGTATGCTACCATTAAATGACCTAATAAAATCCTAGATCCGGGTAATGCGAACCTTCAATGAGCAATTAAAATGAACTGTTGTAAACTGATGAATAAGATGTTTCTGTGCCTCATTTATGTTGATCACACCTATAAAAAAAACATCATAATATAATAGCAAAAAAGAATAGGGTGAATATAGAAGTCATAGTAAATATC
Source organism: Aquilaria yunnanensis (assembly GCA_039654915.1). NCBI lineage: Eukaryota > Viridiplantae > Streptophyta > Magnoliopsida > Malvales > Thymelaeaceae > Aquilaria > Aquilaria yunnanensis. The sequence goes on along the minus strand of CM077600.1, from coordinate 86,481,734 downwards.
ATAAATTGAAAGTTTACTATCATTTACTTGGTTATAAGAGGGTTCATGCTTAATCTAATAGCTATACAACTTGTTAACTGCTTCAGTATATACAATATTTTGTGTCAAAGTATTATATGTGCTCTTGATGCATATCGACACTCATAACCCTTCAGGAGAGTTTACACAGGAGGTAGTAATTTAAAGTTGGCCATAACCAAAAACTAGCTTAGGAAGGTACAACTTAACATCTTTGAATAATTTTTATTTTTATTTATTATCATGGAGAAACATGGTTTTGCAAGAAATTGTTGGTAGGCAAGATTAAAAAGAAGTTGAGTACTAGAATGAACCATTTCAATATGTGAAATGAAGCAATGCATGTTTGCATTGCTACCAGTCAATACCTTAGGAACTCTTTCATCCAACTTGGTAACTACAAGCCTAGTTCCATTACACCACCCACTTGCTTGATTTATGTTTCTCAAAATAATAATAGGAACACCAACATTGAACTCCAATATATGATTCAAAAGTCCAAAAAACTTCAAAGTGTTTAAATACTCCACTAGGTATAATAAATAGTGAGCATCAACATTCTCAGATGTAGTAGATATACATCTTGCACTCAAGAATGTGACAATGCCCCTAGGTGAATCATTTATAAGGTGACTATTCACAATATCAACTATCTTATTCTTTGGAAAAAAGTATTGCCCTTTCATTCAAGTTGAAACAACCGCCCTTGGCCCCTACCTAGGAAGCCTGTGAGAGCTAGTCTGACGGTGATTACAATTAGCTAGCTGTATATATGTGCAGATTAAAACTCCGTGCTACTAGTTGATTAACCTATAATATGCAAAATGCATGCTCTTCTTACTTTGACTTAGGTTAACAAAATCCATAAAACATTGACTTGGCCAAGATATTTCCATAGAAGAAAAGTTCAAACAGCTAAAGCATACAAAATCAACATTTATGTGAATTTACTACACATAACAACTGTGTGGGAGCATTCATACATAAAGTAGAATAATGCCCACACCCAAGACCAACCTTAGAGTCTAGGACTCCTCAAAACATAGACAATGAAAGCAACTAGGAGTACTATATACACAAGCCTCAACTGAGATCTTCTTGAACTAACTCCCACCTTGGACGCAAGTCCTAGTGGCGAGTCACAAAAGTCCTTGTCCACATGCTGCTAGGCTCTGCAGCCAAAGAAAAACTGTAGTTAGTACTGTTACTTAACCAACAAGTCACCCAAGTAGACTAGAATCAGAAATATTCTCAAGCAAGGTATCTATAGTAACAACAAACTACCATGACAACCCTCAGTGGTTATCCGGTCCAACAACGTCAGAATTTGCACAATATAACTAGGGAGTGAGAATTTAAGAATTCTCGGAAAGGGTCTTCACTTCACTTGCAAGAAAAGTTACTAAAGGCTCCACATATGAGAACATATGTAATTTGCTATGAGCTCATACAACCTGAGGGTCTAATATATGCATATATCTAGGTCCCTTGAGACCACTCCTCATCCTAGTTCTTGAGCTACAAGGCATAGCCTTGTCTTCTGGCAAACTTAGCTTACCACCCTAACTAGTGATAAATCACCAGTTGAACCTCTCCCTTTTATGTTGTGCAGGGGCATTATGGTGGGACTATTGTGGACTAGGCCATAAAGATCTTGTAGACTAGGTGCACTGAGGTTTTACATTGCAACCTCATGGCCAACGGCATGACTAGGTTGCCAAGGGTTCTAAACCTTTCACCCAAGCTAGTGGCACTTAGTTGTGCTCTTTTGAAAACTGGTTTCCTTGCTTATGGTAAAAGTAACTATAAAACTCAAGGAAACTCCTAGGTCTCGAAGGAGTTTTGGAAGACTTGGAGCACCCCATAATGCTTGGATCCCAAGGTACACTAAGAACCCCCTTAGGTCTCCCTCCAACCTCTCTAGCAAAATTGGAAAATTTTAGTCATTATGCCTGTAGCGGTGTGTTGACGTGTTGCCTATTTTTGTGGTATTGGCGACATGTCATGGGAATTGGTATGGATTGGCAATGCGTCGCCAATCCTATGAAATGCCCAAAAAAATCTAGTTTTACTGTTGTGAACTTTGGACACTTTCCAAACATATCAAACATGCATGGATAGCCTTCAAACTTCACATACATGTAGTACATGTTGCATAGATCACAACCAACCATCACATGCCTTCCTATGATGCATTATAACATCATTCCAATCATCACAAACCTCATAGTCCACCATGATTCAGCCTTGCCCATTAACTAATGCCATTATAGGAACTACTTGTACTCATTAAGCAAACTCATTCCAGTAGCATTAATTAAGCTTCAAAACATAACTCCCTTACCTTAACATCACCTCACAAGCAAGAAACAAGCAACCCTTCCTCAAGAACTCAAGTTCTACAAAGCTCCACCTAGTTCCAAGCAATCAAAGGCACAAATCACATAATTACTACCTTCTAACTAAAACCCAAGCTTCCAAACATCTAATAAACAAGAATCTACCAAGAACATAAGTGTTACCTCGCATCAAAAACAGGGGATGGTGGAAAACTTGGTTCTAATCTTCAAGAACATGAAATCACCCTAGAAACAAGCTTTTCATATCATGTAGATCCTTGGTGGCTCCCATTTTCATCAAAATCTTTTGGTTCCGGACTTGGATTGATGGAGAATTGGTGCAATGAAGGAGGAACTCGGGTTTAAGCAGAAAATATGGCCTCCTCCCTCACTTTACCAAGTTTTATAGCCTCTTAACCAAGAAGCCATCCAAGAATTTAAAAAGTTACAAATAAGTCCCCTATTTTAGGTAACCTTAGTCAAACTTGGTCAAATCTTGTGTATTTCAACTAAGTTTGGGTTAAAGTTAAAAGTTAGGTTATCAAAAACTCATTTTCAACACTCGGGACCTATCCCGACTATTTGGGACACAAAATTACCATTTTACCCATGAACCTCATTTAGTGCCCTAATCTCCTTGGAACTTAATGAACTTTGCTAAACTTACCCATTCTTGCTAGGTGAATGTGAATTTAGGTTAAAAATTTAATTTCAAACACCTTACCTTTCTCAAGAAAGCCTTCAGCTAGGAGAGCCATAACACAAGTACTGCTTGTCTACAATGTTGAGCTGTAAGTCAAGATACATTGGTACTATAAGATTAGCTACCAAGTCCCCAATAGATGTGATAAGAAAAATGTCAGGCATCTTTGTCCATGTTGGCTCTTTTTCATTTTCATCAAGCCTTTCAAGTGCAATTTTCCCTTTCTAAGCTATAATATTCAATCATAAAAAGGTACAACACCACCAGATGTGGAGTTAAGACTCATTCAGTCTGACAATGTGTAATGTACATTGCAACCACAATGAAAAGGTGCAAACAATCACAACAACAATATCACCCATATTACTACAATTAATGATAGGAAAAATTTGTTTGAAGTCATTAGCAAGAACAATTATTTTTATACCAAAAACCTTGAGTTCAACACTATGATCATGCATGTGCATAAAATCACATAGGACCTAGTCCAAAGCTTCAAATGCAAATCAATATGCCATCAGTAGCGCATCCTATATAATCAAGCTTACCCTGCATATAAGTTCCACCCCGAGGTAGATTGCTTCACATTATACACTGAATTCTTATCTAATTTTAAAAGTATTTTAAAGCATGAATATCACTACTAAAATCTCATGCTTTTCCAATGGCTTATGTGCCAACGGCTACGCCGTTGGTAGTTACCAACGCGTAGAACCATTGGTATTTATTTTCCAACGTGCACGCATTGGTGAGGGTGTGAACTTATTTTAGCAGGTTTTTTTTTGTTTCCAACGTGCAAGCTGTTGGTAATTACCAACGGTCAAGACCGTTGGTAAAATTCCAACTTCCTAGCAGTTGGTAGAATAATTTTTTTTTTAGGGTACTTTACCAACGGCTAGCCGTTGGTAAATTTTTAAATGAAACGCTGCTAGGCGTTGGTAAATTAGTTTTTAAATCGACTTCTCCGTTAAACAATTCCAGCTGCCATTTTCGATTCAGTTTCGGGAGAGAGAAGCTCGAATAGGTTCCGGGATGCCGACGCGTTGGTAGCCGGCCGATTTTCGGCCATTTTCCGCCGTGAGTGGCTGCGAATCATAGATATGGTGGAGGCGAGCTCGGGTATGGGTTTTTTTTGTAATTATATTCTACTTTAACATATATACTTGGGAAAATCGTGGTATTTGGTTTTTATGCATTATTCTTTTAGTTTCAGCTCTTATTTGAGGTGGATTATCTTCTCATTGTTGTGATTCCGTGGCTGGGCAAGTTGGTTGAGGTAAGTTATTAATTTTTTTAATTATCCGAATTAATTCTTTTTTTGGGGAAGAAAATGTATTTTTTTATTTATGTTGTAATTAAAATTTTAGTATTATGACTGTGGATTCTACATTTTTCTGGTGATTTAGTTGAGTGTTTCCCATTTATTTTGTGTTAATTAATTTTTAATTATGGGTAATTTTAGTGATGTAATTAAAATGTTTAGTTTGAGTGATTTATGCCGTGTGTGTGAACGAGACCGAATCCAATTTCTTGGAAGAGAGTAGAAAAATTTCCGAGTCATACATTTTAGGAGATGCATTTGGTTTGATTTTGCAGAGATGCATTAAGGGAGCAATTAATTGTTGAAATGGATGCTAAAGTATGGTGCATTTAATTGGTTATCTCCAAAATGGTGGATCATCTCTACTAAGTACCTGCACAAGACTGGACTAATCTTATGTTAGTTTGTGAAGTTACTCTTATTTACTCATACTCTTAGGGAATGTTAGCTCCAAAATGGTTACTCATACTACTTTATTTTCGGACCCTCTCTTCCCCAATTCTTGGTTTTGCTTTATTTGCTGGTATGGTAATTGGAGTTTAGTGGCTCCACCTCTATTTTAATTTTGTATATATATATCTTTATAGAAGATAATGGTTTTCTCGCACTCTAGGTTTTGTGTAGTGACTTTTGGGCCCTCATACTTAATTATTAGGATGTTGGTGGTAGTAGCTGTGTATTCAAACGAAAAAACTTTGAAACCAAAGAGGAGAATGATCTCCATGTAAATGGCACTTACACATGAACTGGTTGATCCTAAGATCTCGAACTTGCTGATCCAAAGTTGCATATGATCGAGGCTGGGCTAAAAAACAAACGTTTGATTTGTAAGTAATCTGAGGAACATTAATTTTATTAAATGAGCTAGGCATTAATAACACGTAAGTTTACCTATATAAAATGCAAAAACTGAAACTTGATTTTGAAAAGGGAAAAACAAAACCGATCAATTTTGATGGCTACAAAATTGACCTACTTTCTACCCTTTCTCCTCGCACTCGATCATTTTTTGCTCCAGCAGCACTACCAGCCTTGCCAGGCTGAGTTGACACTACATAATCTTTAAACTATATAAAATGTTATATATTGGTTCGTAATATTAGGCAAGACTGAGTTGACACTAAAATCTAATTTATAGCGATGAAAAATTGATAATGTTGCAATATTCCACTAACTATTAAAAAATTATAATACAATTTCAGTTTACTAGCTGATAGTTATCAAATAATTTTAATTCGTTATCTCTTGTAATTTTTAGTGTCAATATAAACTGCTTAGTAATTATCTTCTCATAAAATTAGATTGTGGGATAATTTTTCTATGGAAAAAATAACAAACAAACCACTAATTTTTACTAGTTTGCTCAATTCGATCACTAATGTTTTTGTCTTTTTGTATTTATTGGAAGACAATAATAAAAATACCAACTTGGCTGATCTCAAAGTTGGAAGACCAAAAGATATAATCATAATTAGAGGACATTATTATGTAATTAGGATCCAATTTAATTACCAACACTGATTGTTTATTTCATTTATTTTTTACAATATTCTTTAGATCATAATTAGTTGACTTAATTTTAGTTTGACTGATTTAGTGTTGGGGTTTAGTAACAATAATAAAATGATAATAATAATACTAATATTTATTATTATTTTTTGTACCCAATAATATAAACATAATAACAGTAATAATAATAATTATTAATAGGAAATAGTAGTAGAAGTAAGTTAGAAAATAATAATAATGAAATTTTGTTAGTGATAGTTGAAATAATATTCATAATAATATTACGTCCAAATAATACAAATAATAATAATTATAATAATACTAATAATAATAATACTAATAATTATAATAATTATTACAATTATTCTAGTAATAATAATCTTTCTAACGTATTTTTTTTAAATTATGCGTGTAGATTAACGTTTCTTTGTTTGATTTTCAGAAATTTCTTATATTACCAGGATTTTAAGTTTCCCCCCCCCCCTTTTTTTAGTTCCTCCCTGCATCTGTGAGCCTGAAGACGTACCCATTGTTTTTCCTCTTCGTTCGAACTCGTTCGAGGTAAGTTTCTATTTTTTTCCTTTCGAATTGAAAACAGGATTTGTGAAGGGAAATTGTTTTTAATTATTAATATTGATAATAAAACTTATGTGTTGTCACTGTGGTTTAAACATAGTTGTTCATATTTGAATTTGCAGTTTATGTTAATTATTTGTTATCTGTGGATATTTTTCTGATGGATTAGAGTGAATATGTAATTTCTTTGTGTGTTGTATAGCTTATTTTATGGAATGGTTATTAGTATAAGTGTATGGTAATAGGTATAGTTATGGTTTAGTTGGAGTGATTTAGTGTAAATGGTTAGATTATGTCATGGTCTAATAATAATAATAATTATTATTATAATAAAACCATGTTCCAATAATATGACAATAATAATGCAGAAAAATTTAAAAATTGATTTGGAGACCAATAGAGAAAATGTAAAAACTTTAGGTATTAAGAGTTTAACAATTAACTTTGGAAAAGTTAAGAAAAAAAAGTCTTATTTCACTGAAAAAATTAATTAAATCATGGTGACTTTGGAAAATAAGACATTAAAAAAAATAACCAAGGAATTAAACAAAAACACTATAATTTATTAAACTTAGGGTCTAATATCATAAACGAAAATAATATAGGGACTGGAAATGTGTTTCACAAAAAAGAAAAGTGAAAGTCACAGAATAGCGAAATCGACAATCGAAAAGATATTTTCATTCGAATTTGTCACCAACCTTCCAAAAGAAGCAACCAAACCCAACAATAAAAAAGAACAAAAGGAAAGGACATGCAACAGAGCGGGTCACAACCCAGCCTAACACCGAAGTACAAAATCATTTCTAAGATCTTGGTTTGATACTCGTTTTCAGTAATAATTGACATAATCTGAAGAGGAGGAGTCACCGTCCTTCGACAAAATCCAGCTAGCCTGATTGTACCAAACATGACTTGAACGCAAACCTAATCCTAACCCTAACCTTTCCCTTAGACCATAAATATAAACTTAAACCCAAGACCCTAATCCTAAACTTTAAAACCCTAAAGACAAAATCTAACCTAAACTATAAGTCTATAATCCTAACAGTATAAACCGTATACCTAAATCTAAACTCTAATGGACATAAACTTAGACCCTAATCTTAACACTAATTTTAACTTTACCATAAACCCTAAATAAAATATCTGAACCCTAATCCCCATAAACCCAAGACTCAAACCTTAACCTTAACCTTAACTATAAACTCTTACTCCAAATCATAAACCCTCAAACCCTAACCTTAAAACCCTAAACCATAAAGTATTAACGCACAGTTTTAACCCTCATCCTAAACATTAACTTTCTTTATTCATTACCTTTTTTACTTAGTAAAGCCTATATGTAATAAAATATAATGAAGAAAATATGGAATTTAAATACTAAGAACAATAAGAATAATAAGAACAATAAGAACAATAATTTCCATACGTTAATCATAAGAACAATAAGATTGAGAATAAACTTTGTTTATCTGACAAGACTTTTAAGTTACTTACGTAAACATTAATGAACTTTTGTTATTTTTATTACTCAATATTAAACTTCACTACATATATGATTTAATAGATTGAGGTGTTTATGATTATGAACAGATTTTGTTTGTTATGGAATCCGCCCGTAGTTGGATGTACAGTAACCGTTTCTTGCTTGGCCGAACGGATTACACACAACAGTGGGAGTCCGGGGTCGAAGAATTTATATCATTTGCTGTCTCTCACCCTGAAACTATGAGCGGGTTATGCATTCGCTCTCCTTGTCGGAAATGTAAGAATTTGCGGTTTAAACAGTCTGATGAGGTCAGAGTTCATCTATACAAATGGGGGTTTAAGTCTTTTTACTTGAATTGGACCACTCATGGTGAGCCATTTAATGAAGCATCAGATACTGATCCGGGTGTGGGTGGGTTTAATCAGTTTGACTAGGGGTGTTCGATGAATCCATATGAAAGGATGGCATTAGATGCCGTTGGCCCTAGTTACTCACAAATTCCGGAAGACAATGTTGCAGAGCCAAATGAAAGTGCAAAAAATTTCTTTAATCTTTTGAATTCAGCATCAACTCCTTTATTAGATGGGTGCGAAAATCATTCTGAGTTATCTGCTGTTGTCCGTCTTCTCAACCTTAAGTCTGAGTATCACATGTCACGAGCATGTTTTAATGGCATTGCCCAACTAATGAAGGAGACTCAACCAACAGATAGTAAGATGCCCTCAAATTGGTATGAAACTAAGAAATTAGTTTCGCAATTGGGTTTGTCTCACGAAAAGATTGACGTCTGTGTGAATGATTATATGTTGTTCTGGAAAGATGACAGTAGTGTGCGTATTTGTAAGTATTGTGGAGATGAGAGATATAAGCCGAAAAAGGGAGGTCGTGGTAAAGATCGACCGAGAAAAACCATGCATTATTTACCACTTAGCCCTTATCTGCAACGCTTATTTGCGTCATTGTCAACAGCTGAGCAGATGAGGTGGCATAAGGAGCAAACACAGGTCCCAGGTGTTGTAAAACATCCATCAGATGGTGAAGCTTGGAAACATTTTGATCAAACCTACCCATGGTTTGGTTCGGAAGCACAAAATGTCAGATTGGGGTTGTGTGCCGATGGATTTACACCTTTTGGACCATCTGGGAAACAATACTCTTGTTGGCCTGTGATCGTTACTCCGTATAATTTGCCCCCTTGGATGTGCATGAAAAAACCCTATATGTTTCTTTCGTTGCTGATTCCAAGTCCACGTAGCCCAAATCATAAGATTGATGTTTATCTACAACCTCTAATCGAGGAGCTACGGCATCTGTGGTTTGATGGCGTTGAAACATGGGATGTGTCATTGAAACAAAATTTTATTCTGCGAGCAGCATTAATGTGGACCATAAATGACTTTCCGGCTTATGGCATGCTATCAGGGTGGATGACACATGGGTGATTGTCTTGCCCTATTTGTATGGGCGAAAGTAAGGCATTCCAACTTAAGTATGGCGGGAAAATTTCATTTTTCGACTGTCATCGGCAATTGCTTGATCGGAACCACCCATATAGAAGGAATTGTACTTGCTTTAAGAAGGGGAAATCAGAGAAGTCATTGCCTCCTCCGCGCTTATCAGGTGAAGATATATTTGAAAGAATCTCATGGATTCCATCAGTTGGTAACGATTGGCCACAACATCGCCCGTGCGATTATGAGAAATCACATAATTGGACAAGGCGAAGCATTTTCTGGGAGTTACCATATTGGGCACGAACATAATACGACATAATCTTGATGTTATGCATATTGAGAAGAACGTGTTTAAGAATATATGGAATACTGTGATGGATGTTAAGAACAAAACGAAAGATAATGTGAAAGCACGGAAGGACCTGGAAATTTATTGTAATCGACCAGAGTTAAACATGGCTCCACTTGATGATGGTCGTTCTTTCAAACCAAAGGCGAGGTTCACATTTGATGTTAACCAAAGGCAAGATGTGATCGCTTGGGTAAAATCTTTACGACTCCCTGATGGATATGCCTTGAATCTTGGGAGATGTGTTGATACAGCTGGTTGCAATATGTATGGCATGAAGAGTCATGATTTCCATGTTATGATGCAAAGGCTTCTCCCCATTGCCCTCGAAGCGCTACCCGAGAATTTTTGGAAGCCATTAACGGAGTTAAGCCTATTCTTTAGAGACTTGTGCTCTCCAGAGCTGCATGAGAATCACTTGTTTGCGTTGGAGGCCAATATTCCAATTATAATTTGTAAGCTTGAGAGAATTTTTCCTCCAGGGTTTTTTGATGTCATGGAGCATCTCCCAGTTCACTTGCCATTTGAAGTAAGGGTTGGAGGACCTGTTCAGTACCGATGGATGTATAAATTTGAGCGGTGCATGCATGACCTAAAAATGAAGGTTTCTAATACTGCTCATGTTGAGGGATCGATATGTGAAGCTTACCTTATAGAGGAGACTTCCATCTTTTGCTCTCATTACTTTGAATCCCATGTTCCCTCCATGATGAACCGAGTACCGAGAAATGATGATGGTGGTCCTGTCCCATGTAATGGTGACTTGTGGTCCATATTCACCTTTCCGGGACGTCCATATGGTGCAAGCCGATATAGATTCCTCACGGACGATGAACTCAGACTTGCAACCACATACGTTCTTCTAAACTATGCTGAGAGCAGGCCATATCCAAAGTAAGTCATCGTTCATGAAAAGGGATTATTACTTTGATTATGTTGAAATTCAAGACTGTTCACTTGCCAAAACTAACATATTTTCATTTATTCTGTTATTGGCCACAGTATGTTTGTGGACATGGTCAGGGAAACTGCACCCGAGATAACAATGTCTGAGATGGACATACACATTGAAAACAATTTCTCAACCTGGCTCCGACACTATGTACGTGTGCTTTTAGTCAGTATGTATTGCAACATGTTAAGTTATAAAAGTCTCCATATATATTGTCCTAAATTGAAAATGTTTTACATAGGTTGATGACCCAGGTAACAATATTGTCCATAACATCTTGTGGGATGTTGCATGTGGGCCCTCACGTCGGGTTTAGACATGGCCGGTTTATTTCACAAATGGGTACAAGTTTCACATAAGTGAATGGGGGAAGGACAAAGCAACATTTAATAGTGGAGTCTGCATACGCAGCACGGGTGCAAGCGAAGGTGAATGTGATTTTTATGGTATATTAGAAGAAGTCATTCAACTCGAATATCCGTGCTTTCCACATAAGAATGTTGTCTTGTTTAGGTGCAACTGGTTTGACCCAACACTTGAACGTGGAACTCGAATGCATAAACAGTTTGGGTTAGTTGAGATCCGGAATAGCCGCAGATATCAGAAGTTTGATCCTTTCATTCTAGCATCACAGGCTGACCAAGTTTACTACACACAATATCCGAGTAAGTCACGTGAAAGAAACGGGTGGTCAGCTGTTATGAAGATAAAACCTCGATGGATAATATAGTATGCAATTCTGGACAAGGATGACGTGTATCAAGACAATAGATCCGTGAATTGTCAAAGAATTGAAGATGACCCAGTTGAGGAGTTAGCTGACCCGGGTGTGGGTGATGATATTGAAGAAGATGAACTTGAGGAGGGGGGATCTAATGGCGAGACAGAGGATGAGGAGGAGTTTGTATCCGATGACAGTGACACTAAAGAGTCTGAGGAGTTTGACGAGAATGAAAGCAGTGGGTCGAATGAATGATTAGATAACATGTACTAGGAATAATGATAACCTGTCATTTCTAATGTGTAGAAAATATTTGGTAAATTTATGTACCCCTAATACTCCACAATATATGTTATGTTTAATTTACCTGCTTAGCTAATAATAAATGCAGATGCCTCGTAAAGGGGATAACACCTATAAACGCCGACCTGGGAAAGGACCATTTGCGCAGTTTAAGGAGGTAATTGAGCCAATACTTAATGAACGACATAGGATGGGTTCTTCATCCCGGGCACAAGAGGATGTCGGTGTAGAGACGCCGGACACAACAGTGCCAGCCACGCACATCCACTCACATGAGCACCGATCTGACGGCGGTGGAGGCACGCCATCTGGACATGGATCTGGTGCGCGCCACGTTAGGCACCCCATAGTCACAACTCATCCCTCAGATGATGATATACATATTGATGACATCCCATCATCGATGTCACAGACAGCAGGCCGACCGCGGATGAGGATATCCCCACATGGTAACACGTAAATGATAAATACCAGACACACGTATTAATAATAGTAAGAGTAATTACTTTACATGGAATCATCAACAAGTCAGTAACTAACAATTTGAACGTCGCAGATTCATTCAAGCTGCAGCGACACGGTTAGTGACACCATGTTTCATCACACATTTCAAACCTTATTCTGATTGGTCCTCCGACTCTCCATCAGACCTGCAGCAATGGTGGCGTGTTTTTGAGGTATAACAATAATATTACTATGATAATGATGTAATAATGTAATAAGATTAAGAATTGTTTTTTCCATTCTAATAGTTTAAACATATTAACGTGTATAAAGGAGCTGTGAGTGGGATCCGATACACCATAATGAGGTGTATCGGGTGTGGAATATCTTGGGAGCACAGCATTACAGAAGCATGATGTCAGAAATTCGACGTGTGAAAGATCCTGTTAAACATCGAGCGAAGGCAAACTTTATGTCAGATGCTGCATATGCAAAAATGGAGGCATATTGGGCGAGTCCGGAGTTTATTCAGAAGTCCGCTAGGTTCAAGGCAATTCGAGCAACAGTGACTGACGAGGATTCACAGTCTAGCTCTTGCAGCGCGACATATGCAGAGGGATCTATCTCGATGTCTGCACATCGAGAGCAAATGGTATGTATCTCGGTAATGCTCTTTCATTTTACATGTCAGATACTAATGAAATTAAATTACATATTAATGTTACATTTCATTCAATTAGAGAGAGAGAGATCCTGAGAAGAAGGACCCTGGCTTGTTTAAAGTCCTTCAAGCAACACATAAAATGAAGAATGGGAAATATGTTAGTAAGCGCTGTGAAGAAGTTGCTGTAAGTATTATAACTGTTTGTTCACAATTCATTCTTAAGAAAATTACCATGTTTTACAAATAATGACTGGCTCAAATGTATTTTATTATGTTTCTGTAGACTCGTATCAGTGCAGAGATTGAGGAGCAAACACAACAAGAGGATGGAATAGAGGCAATTGATGAACTAGCAATCATTAGTACTGCATCTGGAGGTAGAAGGAGGGGCCGTGTATTTGGATTAGGATCTGAGCAGTGTGTCATACCAGGATGCCGACAGCCAGGTGCCATCCCGCCTATCGACATCACACAGAACTGCAATTCAACAAGCAAGTACAGAAGATGATGGCGGAGGAGAATGCGTGAAGGGATGCGGAGTACGAGAGGAAGCTCGAGAGAATTAAGAGAAGATAGAGAGCAGAGATGGAGGCTCAGAGAGCCGCATTGGAGGCAAACCGGGCTCAGTTGGAGATTATTTGTCGTTCGCTAAACCTTCCGTGCCTGCCGGCTCAACCATTTCCATAGTATCCTGCTGACTCGGACTCGGAGGATGAGGAGATAGTCGGGACTCCGTGATGGCCGTCATGAACAAGTTAGCGCATTTCCAAAGTTCTTATGTTATCAGACTAACATAATAATTTTTAGATATAATTAAGACTCAGTTGAAATTACTGAAATGTGTAATCCGTTGAATGTTGTATGCTTTCTTCCAGACATATATGTTCTTGTTTTAATTATGCTGTATTTGAGAATATTTTATTTTAATTACGTTTGCATAGCTGTGTAATGTTTATTGCTGAGTAAAGCTGGGGGAACTTTTGAATTGATATGTTAATTTTGAATGTGTATTCAAACTGGGAAAAATACGAAACAACCGAAACCTGGAACGTTTAATGTACATTACTAACGTGCAAACGGGGAACTTACCAACTTGTGCGCGTTGGTAATTACCGCCTGTCATCCTGTTACCAACGCGTATGGAAGTTGGTAATTACCAACGGCTTCATAACAACTCCCTTACCAACTGATGTAAGTTGGTAACTACCAACGCGGGTTCCTACCAACTGTCAGGCAGTTGATAATTACCAACTGCCAGGTAGTTGGTAAGTTACCGACTGCTAGCCGTTGGTAACTACAACTACGCTTTGGAAACCAAGCCTGGTTCATGACTGTTGGTAATTACCAACGTGAATTTTACCAACGTCTACACGTTGGAATTTACCAACACGTTATTAATTGCGCGTTGGTAAAAAATTTTCCAACGTATCGAATACCAACTGCCATTTACCAACTGCTGCGCATTGGTAAATAGCAGTTGGTAAAGTCCTATATTTTAGTAGTGTATGTAGTATGGCCACTGGATAACAAAACAGCTATAATGTCAAATAATACAACCACCAATGTTACCTTCCCTTTAGAATGACACAACCTAGTATGGTATGCCATAATTTGTTTTATCAGTTCCTCCAGCACCGTACACAAAACCGAAACCACCATTTCCCACGTCAATAAATGCTGAAATTAAGCGATACATAATTTTTCTACCATCATTTAGTCCACATGACAATAATGCATGCTCATTTGCTTGGGAAGCTAAATCATAATTAAGCTCTTCAATAATCTATGAATTCTCTTGAATTATCAAAATGCTAAGAGCTAGATAAGGCATACCACCAAATTCCTTCAAACTTCTTAATTTTATAAAGTGCATAATTATACTTCTCTAAATCTGACAGCACCAAGTTAGGATCATTCCTAATAGTACATTTGTACCATTATCATGTTATAAGAAAATGTTTCATGATGTCAATTCCATATATCAAAAGGGTAAACAACCTGGCAGAATACAAGTGATGTCATAAAAAAGTCTCATAGTTGTTTGTCTATTATCTATTTTGAAGTTTTACATGGCACCTGATGCCACTCTCCATCACCTTCAACCAAACCTAGAGCAAGACTTGTCTGCTTAAAAGTAGGATACACAATCGCTCAAACTGTGTGTAGAGCCTTATGTGATGTCGGGCTTCATTGCATGTTTAACAATGTTCGAAAGTAATAATTGTCACTAGCTGTTGGATAAACGTAAAAGGGCCTACCGACACTTGTCCCTCAAATGCACTTTTTCCATTGATTCAATTTGTCATCCCAAACATATTTCGTTGGAAACTCTAAATATGTAAACTTCCAAGTTGTTCAAATTACAATGCATCGAAACCTGAAATTTAGTAACACTTTCTAGTTGTCTCCACAATAGTCAACCGATTTTGCTCATCAAACAAAAAAAAAATGATAAACACTCAACTAGTGGGTTTTATTTGTGAATACCAGAAGTAATAATTTTCTAGCATACCTTAGATATAAAAATGTACCTATAATCTAGATATTGTTGGATTTCATTATTTTGACCGTGAAGTTCTTTGATTACCATGATTGACAAATCAGTCCCCTCTAAGGATGTCAACGGGCTGGGTTTGGGAATGGTAGAGTCATTCCCATTCCCTACCCGTAATTTTAGAGCCATACCGAAACCCTACCTGACACGACTGCCCTCGGCCTTACCCAAGAAGCCCATGAGAATAGGTCTCACAGTGGTTTCAATTGGCTAGTTATATGTGTGCAAATTAAAACTTCATAAAACTAGTTGATTAACCTAGAAATGCAAGATGCATGCCCTTTTAGCTTTCCCTTGAGTAATTGGAAACCATAAAAAAAAAACTTTCACTTGGCCAAGATACATTTCATAGAAACAAGTTCAAATAGCCAAAGCACACAAAATCAACATTTATATAACAATTGTGTGAAGGTATTAGAGTGAAGGTATTCAACATAAAGTAAACTAATACCTTCACCCAAGAGCAACCCTAAAGTCTAAAGCTCTGATTATAGAAATAGGAGGAAACTAGGCATATGCTATATACAAGCCTCTACTGAGATCCACTAACTCCCACCTTGGAGAAAAGTCCCAGTGGCGAGTCTCAAAAGCTTATCCACCTACTACAAACCTTTGTGGCCAAGAAAAATACTATGGTTAGTACTATTACTTAATCGACAAGTAACTATGAAAACTAGAACCACAAGGGTTCTAAAAGCAAAGTACCTGCAAAAACAAACTATCACAACAACTCTCAATGGTTATCGGGCCCAACAATGTTAGAATCTGCACAACATAAGCTAGGGAGTGAGAATTCAAAAATTCTCAGTAAGGGGTCTTTACCTGCAAGAAAAATACTTAGGACAACAAATATATTATCATATATAATCTACTGTGAGCTTATACAGCGTGAGGCTAAACCTATGTGCATACATTTCAATCCCCTAGGACTTGTCCTTAACCTAGTCTTTAAACTACAAGGCAGAGCCTTGTCTATCAGCAAGCAAAGCTTACTAGTCTAACCAGTGATAAATCACTATTTGAAACTCCTTTATGTTGTATAGGGGCTTTATGGTAGGACTACTATTGACTAGGCCATGAAGACCTACTAGGTGCATTAAGGTTTCACATTGCAACCTCGTGGTTAACTGCATGGCTAGGTCGCGAATGGTATTAAATCTTCCACCCAAGCTAGTGATACCTAGTTAAGGCCCTTTATTACCTGGTTTTCTTGCTTATGGTGAAAGTAACCATAAAAACCCAAGAAAACTCCTAGGTCTTGGAGGAGTTTTGGAAGTCTTGAAGTACCCTTAGAATACTTTGACCCCTAGGTACTATGGCAATGTGTCGCCACAATGGTAAATACTCAAAAAAAATTTGGGATGTTGGCAACGCGTCGCCAATACCTACGGTTGCCCAGAATTTTCAATTTTGCTGCTATGACCTTTGAAGACTTACCAAATATACTAAACATGCTTGGATGGCCTTCAAACTTCATATACTTGTAAAACATGTTGCAAATACCACAACCAATTATCACAAGCATTCCTATGATGTATTATAACATTATTCCAATTTCCATAAACCTAGTAGTCCACCATGATCAAACTAACCCACTAACTAATGCTATTGCCAAAACTACTTGACTTCATCAAGTAAACACGACTCAATAGCATTAATTAAACTTGAAAACATAACTCCCTTACCTTAACTTCAACTCACAAGCAAGAAACAAGCAACCCTTCTTCAATAACTCAAGTTCCATAAAGTTCTTCCTAGTTCCAAGCAATCAAAGGCACAAAACATACAATTACTAACTTCTAACAAAAACCCAAGCTCCCAATCAACTAATAAACAAGAATTCACCAATAAATCACAAGTTACCTCACAAAAAAAATAGGGGATGCTGTAAAACATGGTTCTAAGCTCCAAAAACATGAAATCTCACTTAGAACAAGCATCCTTATGCATAAGCACCCTTGGTAGCTTTAGTTTTCACAAAAATCCTTTGGTTTTAAGGTCTAAATCATGAAGGAATAGTGGAGGTGAGGTTGAACTCGGGTTTGAGCAAAAATGGCAGCCTCCTTTACATTTTACTAATTTTATAAGCTTCAAAACCCCAAGCCACCAAAGTTTTTAAAAAGCTACAAATAAGTCCCTTCCTTTAGGTAACCTTAGTCAAACTTACTCAAATCTTGTTTATTTGATTTAAACTTGGGTTAAAGGTAAAAGTTAAGTTATAAAACTCATTTTTAACACTCAAGAATTAGCCCGACTATTCAGGATGCAAAATTATCATTTTACCCCCAAACCTCATTCAATGCCTTAACCTTCTCAAAACTTAGTGAACTTTGCTAAACTTACATATTCTTGCTATGTGAACTTGAAATAAAGTTCCAAACTAAGTTTCAAATACTCTACCACCCTCGATCAAGCTTCCCACTAGGAGAGCCATAACACTACCCCCTACTCGTGGTGGGTATGATTTCTTTGGCCACACCTTCCCCACATTAGAGCAGGTAGGGTTAGTTATTTTACTTGTATTACCTGTACAAATAATTAAAAAATAGAAATTAAATTATATAATAAATGGATACATGCATAGGATATGGTATGTAGAAATTCAGTTTCTTCCTTATAAAATTACAACAAAAAATTCACTCAAATAAACAACAAACACTACACAATAAACAATAAAAAATCAAAATCAAAATCAAACATCCAATTAGCCTACTAGAAATTCAGGTTTTAAGTCATCCTCTTCAAATCTCTCCTGCAATCAGCAATCATTATAGATACACACTGCAATCAACAATTAAAAATTTATAAGTATATACTGCAGAAAATACATATACCAAGCTTGGAAAATTGGCAATGAACAATAGAAAGAAGACATCCACAATAGAACTCATTATAAATCAACAATCACCATACTACAAGCTTGGAAAATACATACGCTTAAAATTTGGAAAATACTTATAAACCAGCAAGATTGAAAAATAAAAATAGCTAGGATAAACAACAATATAAATAAACAATCATTATAAATCAAAAAGTTTGGAAAATACATGCATAGAAAATTTGGTGGAGCCACGATCTTACCTATTATGTGGTGATCAATCAACACTAGCATCAGTCATCCTCACCATCATTATAAAGACATCTACAATAGAACTTTCCTCCCCATCTACATCCATGCCATCATTAATAAATAAAAAAAAAAGGCGAACAGGAAGATTCTCCACACCGTCAAGTATTGGAACAACTGGAAAAGAAAATCCTAACAACTTATATTATACTACAATTGTTAAAGAATAAAGCAAAATAAGAAGATATGATTTTCACCTATTTTATTAGCAGCCAACCAATTTTAGCAACAAGCTAATGCTTCAACAGTAGATGGAAGCAACCTAGTTCGATGTAGACTTATCAACCTTCCACTAGCTCTGAATGTTGACTCAAATGTAACTATAGTCATCGGAATAACATAGATGTCCTTTGCAATATGGGCAAGGTTATCATATTTTCTGACATTTAGGTTCTACCATGTTAAAATGTCAAAGGATGGTGTCCAGTCAATTGTATCATCTTCTAAATATTGATCTAGCTCAACTTTAAGATTTGGCCTCTTCCTTTTCTTGGAACTTTGAAGTAGCAAATAGTCTTACATTTCTATTTCTTTATCTGCTCCACTGTGACTTTGAGAAGGCATTCCCTCATTACCCATCTTTAAATTTTTCCTATCATACTCTTCAAGTAATCATAACAAATCTGAACAAGTTCATCCACTTTCTATGTTGCACAAGTAGGAAAGATTTTTGCAAAATTGGAATTTAGGAAAGACAACTTTATATCTTCGATCCAAAAGTGTAGCTACACCCATTCCATGAATTTTTTCCCAATACTTGTTGAATTTTTCCAACTTCTTTTTTGCTGCCTCTTTCATCACACCAACTTCTTCTTCAACCCAAGTTTTCAATGACAGCTTGCTGTCAAATTTTCTTTAAAATAATGATTAGCTGTACCACATCTTATTCCAAAAAATAGCTCAGTCACCACATAAAATACTCTCAAATTTTGACAAATATTCCTAGCAACTTTCCACTCCTCATCAGTAGGACAAGCTTTGTAGTTCTTGTCAAACCTCAACAATCGAGGAAATACACCCTTATATATCAAAGCTATCTCAAGCATCAAGTATGTTGAATTTGAATGAGTTTTACAATTCAATGCCAATTTTTTGGTTGTTGGAACACATATTTGCTTTGCTATCTTCTCAAACACCTCCACCCTCTTAGGAGATGTTGTCCAAAATATGACACTTTCACGAATCTTTTCAATTCAACACTTAATAACCTCCAACCCATCTTACACAATGAGATTAAGAATGTGAGCACAACACCTCATGTGGAAAAGCTTACCATCTGACAATGGCGCTTAACTCTAAAGCTTTTCCATAAGTGTCTCAACCACACCATCATTAGTGCTACAATTATCAATAGTAAAAGTGCATAGCTTCTTGTTAATGTTCCAATCCATGAAGCAACTTAACAATTTGTTAGTAATCACCTCCTTTGTGTGAGGAGCTGACACATAGCAAAATCTATATAAAAAAAATACACACAAACATACAACAAGCATTAGTTCAAGTATCAGTATGCTTAATTAAAAAATAAAAGCTTTGAATAATATAAATATATCGTAGAAGTCATTTTTGTAAAGTTCATTCACTATCAATGTCATGTGTAGTAATGGCTATGTATCCCTTCTTTTGGTGCTCTATCATCCACATGTCTGTTGTTATCGAAATGCGGTTATTAAGTTCATCAAGCTCTTTCATTTGCATTGCCATTTTTCTTTGAACAATTTCATAATGTCGCTTTTTATTGTGTATTGAGAAGGAATTTGGAACAATGGTTGGGGGCTTGCCAAATAGCTCCTAAACCCCTCATGTTTGACAATGCCAATAGGATATTCATGAACAATAACCATTTTAACAAGCTCTCTCCTTGAAACATCTTGATCAAAACTATGAGTGCTAACTCTCACCTTCCTATCTTCCCATGAATTTCTAGTCAAAATCAGTTGCCTAAGATCCTTTTGATGACACTTAGGACAATGTGTCTCATAATGATCTTTCAAGTGTTTGTTGAAATGCCTTCTCTAAGGGTCTCCAATTCTAATTCACGTTGCGAAATTACTTGCAAGTGGTAAGCGTGATTGAGAATTTTCATCTACAACACCAACATTGGCAACATTTTCAACACTATCTGCTCCTCTGTTCTCCATTGCACTACGGAATAAAAATAAAATGTAGAGACAGTGGGTAATTCTAAGCATATTCTGAGCACAAAGCAACTACTAATTCATAAATCTTTAATTACATGAATATACTCCAACTACAAAAAAAAATCCATATTCTAATCGATGGCTATTACTACAATTAACCAAAATCTAAACTCAAAACAATAATTAACTACCAACATATTAACATTTTTTTCATTGAAAGCCCCAAACTCATAATCAAAATAGCTATCCTTATTATGAAAAGGGCATCTCTAATTGTAAATTATAGAAAAGTTTTGCTCTTATTGAATCACAAAAAGCATCTCTAGAAAGCTTGTATGCATTCCTAGCTCTTTTTGTTGTGGGTCAATTGCTTTTTTTTTTTCTACATAGAGAGATCAATGAAGAAAGGTGGAAGACAAGTTAGCTTAAGGAATTTTAGCCTATTTCATGAGAATAGTGAAGCTTAGTGAAATGTGTTTTCTAAAGTGTTTTTCTAATGATGAAGGAGCCACCATTTTTCACTGTACATGCTTCATCCCCTTGGTAATGTTTTGGTGGTAGCTGTTCATTTTTCTGTGGAAATAGAAAATGCTTAGGCGTGTTTAGTTGTTCAAAATTTTCTTCTTTTGGCTTTAATTTTCTTAAACACAAAGTTTTTTTGTAAACTCAGACTATGAAATTCTTCTTTTTCTAATTTCGTAAGTCCTATAAAATGGAAACTACTTTTAATTTTTCAAGAATAAAGAAAAGAAAAAAAATATGACTCCAAATCTATAAAATATTAGCACCCCTTTCATCGCTATACTATGCTTTTACTAGGAAATTAGGAGTAGAAAAATGAAAAAACCTTTCCTGTGCCCTTGAATTAATAATTATTCCAACTTATTTGCACTATAATGCAACATTTATACTAGGCTCCAGTTAATTATGTGTGTCTCCAATGAATAGGGCTGCAAATGAACCAAACGAATACAAACAAGCTATGTTCATATTCATTCATTTAATTTTTAACGAACATGAACACGAACATAAATAATAAACAAACGCACCTTTCTATTCATGTTTGTTCATTTATTAATAAACGAACATGAACACAAATATAAACAATTAGAGCTAATGGCTACCATCAATCTTAATTGGAGCAAGTCTAGCAAAAATTGACAAGGTAATAAATGATGGTAAGAGAAATTATGGGTTAGGGCTATGGGACTTGTCCTAGTGCTGCAGCAGGTTCATACTATGAGGAAAATGACTGATTATGTTTTGGGAAACAAAGACAATAAATTAAATTGAGGGAGATTGAATCATAATTATGTGTATGTGGAGTAGGTTGACACTAATAAAAATATATGATATAATATATAATAATAATAATAATAATAATAATAATAATAATAATAATAATAATAATAATAATAATAATAATAAATGTGCAACCAATATATAAATAAATAAATAAATGAACATAAGTGAACAATAACCAAATAGTTCGTGAACGTAAATGAATAAACGGGATCTTGTTCGTGTTCATTCGTTTAACTAATTGAACAGAAAAATTTCTTTGTGTTCATTCGTTTAACTAAATAAATGAACATAAATGAACTTTTGCTGAACGGTTCACTGAACGCTCTGTTCATTTACACCCTTACCAGTGATTCCAAATTACTGATTTTAAAGATAAAAATATAAGAGCTACTACACCTTATAAATACCAAAATCAAGGTCGTGGTAGGAAAACAATGACAGCAAAAGGCGGTGTAAGGATGGTGCTGGTGTTGATGGCAGTTGTGGCGGCACAAGACGATGGTGGGAGGTAGGATGAAGGTGAATGATGTGGAAAAAAATGCGGAGGTTTAGGATTTAGGAAGCTCCAAGCAAAGGAGCTCAATCAAAGACGTAACCATTTTTCCGAAAAAGGGCACCACTAGTGTTCTCATGGGTGGTGGATGTGAATAGGTAAGAGCATCAGTTTGGATAGAGAAGATGCTAAAATTGGAACTAGTTAAACAGATTTTAGGGTTTACTTATTTAAAATTATATTATATATTTGTATTTTATTATTTATAAGCTTTAGTATACATATAATATATGTGATATTGTATATACTTAATATTATATACTCCATCCCAAATTCTTTATACTATTCACTTTTCAGCAATTATTTTATAATTTTTTATTTTCAGCATTTTAGTATATAAATGAAAAAAATTTATATATGAATGATAAATAAAGACCTATGGTTTCTAAATATATTTTTTTCAATTTTTTTTCTAATGAACAATAATATGATTAAATTCAAGTCAAATTAGTCAAAAAAGTCAAATGGTGCAAAAATAGTGGGACGACGAGAGTATAATATAGGGATAGGGTACAGGCCGGGTTTGGGGAGGGTAGACCCCTAACCCATACCCTCCCTATACCCGACGGATACAAAAGCAAACAATACCTGAACTCGACCCAAACCTACAAAAGTGGGGAAAAAAAACCTTCCCGTCAGATAGGGTAGGGTAGGGTAAGTGCAAATTGACATCCCTAGTCCCCTTGTGCATGTATTTACACAAGTAATTTCTATCTGGATTTTTTTGAACATTTATGTGATAGTTATGTTTTACAACCAAGTCAATATTATATGGAACAACCAATTGATTGTCAAACTTGATTCAATTCTTTTTAACTGCAGTTGATGAATGCCTTCTTCTGTACAATGGAAATCCATCATTAACAATAGATGTTTTTGACTGAAATGCACGTGGGTATTTCTGCTTGCATCGTCGATTCACCATACACAATGACCAACTATTGGCTAATCCATATGGGTCATGCATCATGTGTTTAGCTAAAGCTTTATATCTAATAGGATCTCTACCTTTGTCAAGTAATAAAAAATTAGGGTCATTGATTTTATCATCAGAATGCAAAAAAAGACTGATTTGCGTATATGGGAGCCCATGTTTTTTTTGTTCTGTTGTAACAATAACTACATCATAAAAACATCACGAGATGTTATCACTGACAAGAGCTTTATAGAAAAGGTGAACTATAAAATCTGACAACTGAATTACCTTCTACTGATCTTCCAAAATGTTGTCCTTTTGTTACATCATGGAGCAAAGAGTGTAGCCTAATCTCAAACACATGATCAATAATATCAGGTCTATCATCACCGATTTATCCTGGTATAAATTTCAAAAATTTGGTGATCTCGTTTCACTTTAGGTTGCATGCCATTATTATAATTCAACAGATAGCCATTGCATTTTGATTGTTTTGAATCATGTATTGTAGATAGCCCATAAATGATGATGACAAAATACATAGTTTACTTGTGTGATAGTTGATTGTATCTTTCCTACTGCTAGCATCCTGTACCCCACATAGCAATACTTCAATTTGTACTAAATCTTGATGAGATCTAATACAAGTAAACCATTGTTCAAGGACACAATAGTATGCATAATGAGATATTGTTGGAAAAGTCTTGTACCATGTAGCACTATAAAATGGATAAGGAATGATGCTAAAATTGAAAAACATAATACTCACACATCATAACCTTATTATAAATGTTTGAATCAATTGAACTATACTAATGTAAGATAGCTTTTTGCCAACCATCTGACCGATAAAGAATCAATATTGGAAAATGCAAAGACATTAATTTTGGGTGTAAAACATTAATCCTATGGATGCCATGAGAATGTGCGTAAACAACAATATCCCACTTGTCACATTCCTCCTCTTCTAGACCAACGGTTAAACTAGATTTTAGCAAGTTATAACGATGACCATCTCTAGATCATGACACTAACAACCTCAGATGTACACAATTATTATTGAAATATTGAAACATGTCACAAGGGTGCCTAAACTTTATCACCAATTGGTCATAGTAATCAAACATATATGTTAGGCTTTCAATAATCGTCCTATCCCTATCATTGGCATTGCTACTTCCAAAGCACCTGATGCAATTTTCTATTTCATGCTCTATAACATGTATGTACAACTAAACAAATCTTGGTGCATTTCCTTAAAAAGGCACTAAAGAGCCTATATAATGGTGATTCTTACTAAAGAGCCTATATTAAAGAGCCTATATAATGGTGATTCTTACCTTTGGTTTGGAAAACTAGTGGACCACCTATATAATTTATTTTCATATTAATTTTAATGCTAGTAGAGGTGAAGGAAAAGTAACAAGTGAACTCCCAAATATTTCTATGAAACCCTTATGGTCCTCTAAGGTGTGAAGGGATTTTGACATAGGTGCCTTATGTGGCAGTTGTACTTTCTCTTTCTGATACCAAATAGAAAATGTATGACTCCTTTGATATTGAGATTGCATACTCCTCTTGCCATACAATACAATAGCATAATAATGATTAAAAGGTCAAGTACAATCTAATGGTCCAAAATCTTTTCATTCCATAAAATGTCCTCATCAAACCAAATGACTTATTAGATGTTTATAAAATGAGTTTGTGATTAAATTGGAAATGATATATGATGTGAATCTTACTATTATGTTGTATGGTACTCTGGTAAACCATTTCTTCATTTTGTTCCTTGAGGACACATACATTACATTATCTAAATAGAGGATTTAGTTGGTAAGATAATGAAAGAAGTATCAACATATTCTGAGGTCAGCAGCAGCAGCTGTACCTATAGTGGCTTCTTCCAAATCATGTAGTTCCATGATAGATATGGGTTCAAAATTTGCAATGGGTTCTTTTCATCTCTTTAGGGAGATTTGTCAAGAATTTGAGAATTGACCAATGTTGAAATTCATACTATTTAATTGAAAGAGGAAACCCTAATTTGTGATTGATGAAAGTTGTCCAATAGTTGCTGACCCATGAATTCAATGCACTACGGCATTTTTCTCAAGTCTGGACATTGTTTTGAATTATACAAGGTGTTATACGAGCAAATAACTTATATATTTATAGTGATAGGTGATATAAGTACATGATTAAGGGTCATAGGATAATTCAGAAAGTTTATTCTTTTACTTCAATTAATTAATTTCAACTATGCATATCTCACCATGCCATACACACATATATTCCCAATATGAAAATTACCAACTTCATAATTTGGATTTTGGGAATCAAATCTTCATAATTACTTACGTCCACCTCAATTAATTAATTCTGACTATGGATATATCACCATGTCATACACCCTTATCTCACTTAAGCTTGAATTACCATCTTAATAATTTAGATTTTGGAGTATTGTATCTTCGAAGTTAAATTACTTCCCTTATTATTGCAATTTCAAATCCTAAAATATTCTATATGAGAATAGAGAATATACACCTGGTGTATATACACCAATTAATGATGTTAACCCGTCTTCCGTTATGAAATTTGAAAAAAGAGATAACACGCGAGAAATTTGGGATATAATGAGGCTGCTACCTCTTGTGAGTCCAATTTCCATACAAAAACCTCCCCATAGTTTCATAACCCTAAAACCGATGAGCCTTCATTGAAATCAACTGTCGCTTTACCAAAAGTCAGAAGATTAGAGAAGATGCTGCCCTCTGGTTGCGACTTAAGTCTGCCGGATGTTTCTGTCATCTACGAGGGCACTGCGCAGGTGGGGAGCCATCGGGAAAGGGAAGACGCCACATCATGATAGGGACGACAGAGGCTCACGATTTTGTGAAGGTGAGATTCGAAGGTTTTTTTGTATAATTCTTGGATGCTTTTTGTGTTGTAAGGTTGGGTCAACTAGTGAGAGTTGTTAAATCGGGTGAAAGTCTATGGATTCATCAGTTGATTTGCGATTTCTTTGAAATTAGTATGTATTGTTCTGAATCTGAGATGTTAAAGATGAAGGAGGAACACAATGTCTGAAATTAGTGTTGTGATGATCTAAATCTGAAATGTATGAGACTGAGTGGGATATGTATCGATCTAAAAGACAACAAAGGAGAAATGCAATGTCTTATGCGTTAATATATTTGTATTCCAGTTCGATGCATTGGGAATTTATTGTTGGGTTTTCCACTATGATTAGTGTATGTATGTTGTGATATCGCAGTTTAGTATAGGGGTGTGTGGAATGGCACAGTACACATACAGACTAATACAGTGGATACCCAGAATGATACATTACATTTCCAGTTAGATATGTAGGGTTCCATGAATGATAAATTATGTGTTTTATATAAAGCTGTTATGTGTGGTTATGATTATGATTAGTGTTTTATATAATTCTGTTATGTGTGGATTTTATTGTTGGGTTTCCATTATGATTAGTGTATGTATAATGTGATATCACAGTTTAGTAAAGGGGGGTGTATGGAATGGTACATTACATATCCAGATTAATAAAGTCAATATCCAGAATGATACGTTACATTTGCAGTTTAATACGTAGGGTTCCAAGAATAATAAATTGGTTGTTTTATATAATATTGTTATGTGTTATTATGTTATCAAGGTTCATGAACGATGGTTTTATGGTGTTGTTGATGGGTAATGTATGTGATTGTGAGGTTTCCTTTGGCATATACAGATTAATACACTAAATTCCCAGAATGATACATTGCATTTCTAGATAAATATGTTTGAATTCCAATTTAATACACAAAGTTAATACATGGAGTTACCCAAATAATACACTGGCCTTCTGAGGGAATACTATTACAATGATTATCAGTAGTGATACATGTACTATTTTCACATGTGCATGAGATATAGTGGCTAATGTTATTTTGTTGTAAATAATGATAGCTTCATGACGGGCAAGGAAGATGGAAGTTGTGACTCCAATTAGGAGGGAGCAAGGGAGATAGACTATTCACAGTACCAACTGTATGGACAAACCTTTGAATTCATTTTGTCTTACCAATTTTGGTGTGGAGGTCCATAGCCACAATGCAAAGAATGTTTACAAAAAGAAGGTCCTTCTACACTATTCTTTGCTAACTTCTTGAATCCCTGTCAGTGACAACAGTACTCCACAGAAATTACTTGATTTTGCCTCCAATGAAGCTTATTCTGACAAGCCTTGAAACCATTATTCACTGCATACAGACTAAAAAAGGAATATGATGCTTCCGCACTCTCAAAACCAATACCTTCGAAAGATACATCCTCAAACCCATTATCTCATTTTATCATAGAGTAGTCGACAATATAATCTGAAAATAGATAAAAAAAAAATCTACAGGTTCATAATGCATAAAATCATTAATGTACAACTACATCACATTTTAATACATAATATTTACAGTTAAATACATATGTCACACAATTATATACAAAATTGCACATAAAGTTGAGAATAATTTCACACAGAATTCAAACACACTATCCCAAATTGCAAGAATTTAAACACTGTTTAGTTTAACCTTTGTCAACTCCTACTCCCTCATCACCACCATCGACATCCACTCCTTCATCTCCTTCAGCATCGAATGCTGCATAAATAAAATATTCATAATGCCATTACGAAATTACAGTGTAA
This sequence comes from Aquilaria yunnanensis, assembly GCA_039654915.1. Lineage (NCBI taxonomy): Eukaryota > Viridiplantae > Streptophyta > Magnoliopsida > Malvales > Thymelaeaceae > Aquilaria > Aquilaria yunnanensis. The sequence goes on along the minus strand of CM077600.1, from coordinate 86,453,582 downwards.
CACAAATATGCATATCAATTAGATAAAAACCTCTTGATTCTTCTCCATGATTCACACATTCATCAGCGATCTTTTTCCCCTTTCCGAAAGCTTGAATGTTTAATCCGCAATTGTTTTCTTCATCAAATACACAATTTACTTCCCCCTTGCCTTTCTCCCGCTCAGCATCAATATAGATGTCTTCAACTGCTGGACTTTCATTCAGGTCAAACACCATGTTATACGAACTATTAGAATACAAAAAAAGAAATGATAAAACTATATCGAAAAAAAATGATCTAATGGTCGAATAGAGTTTGAGCTTGGTGAAGGAGGGAATCCCTGCAATTCAAACTAGTATGGATAATATCCATTTTAAATATTTTATTAATGGTAAATGGACTACACTAATCATGGCAAGTATCCTAACTGAACCATGTTTCCATAATATCCCAAAAATAACCGTGACTTTAACGTTTCTTAACCGAGTGTATGTCCACCCAGTGCATCCAAGAATTCTCAATTCTATATAATTTACCTTATATTCAAATCTAGGGGATAATATTTATTGCAGCAACCACATGGGAAAATGTGACATCATACACCTAATAAGTTTTCTAATTCAAAAAACTTCTCATATCATATATATATATGTATATTTGCATATATTTTTTATATTCTACATCTGAAATGCATGTTTTCTAAAATGTTATTGTATGATTAAAATTTGTTTCCATGATTGGAATTTTTGGTTTTTTTCAAGTAACCAAGGTACCATATGTCTGAAAATATATAATCATCTGTACACTTTATTTACCAGCATATGACCCGAAACAAGTAGTTAATAATTCAAAATTGACATCTAAATTGATTGTACTTGAAGGGTATATCATGTGTGCAAGAGACATAACTTTTCATTAATAGAATTTTTAGAATTTTCTCTCTAAATTTATTGTTTGAAACTCTTTATTTTATTTTGGGGTTAAACATGTTCTATCCTTATTTATGCAACTCACTGTGTCAAAAACTCAGATAGAGTAAAGCTAAACGGCCACACTAGGGATTACCAATGGCTCTGATACCATGTTAGCAAAACAATATGTATTTCTTATGTATTTCACTTGGCTTGATTTATACATAATAGGCTTATATATACAAAAAGCTATGGACTATACAAGGCAATGCGCAAAGTGAACAATATTACAATTAGTGGTGGGCAATGGGCCAGGTTGACCTTAGCCCGACTTGGACCCGGCTCGAGTAAAACTCGGCTCGGCATAGTCAAACCCGGGCTTGGCCAAGCACGGATAAAGGTTGGGAGGTGGCAGAGCGATCATGGGCCTGGAAAAAGATGGAGGCCCAAACTAGCACGGCTCGGCCCAACTCGCTATTCAACCCATATCGGATTGGACCGGACTGGGCCACAACTCTGTCGAGCCGAGCTGGGCCTGGACGGGTCAAACGTTTCAAGAAATTAGTTGAGTTTTCCAAAAAGTTTTAAAAATGGGAACCTGACAACCAGGCCCCCCAACGGCTCCAGACTATTTTTTTTTACCTCGGCAGACTTTTTTACCATTACTCAAAGCCACTAACGGCTAGTTTTTTAGGCAAAACCAAAATTTCCTTCCCTTATAAATAGCCAGCCTCCTTCCCACACTTCCTCACACCAATCCTCTCTTCTCCAATCTCCTACAATATTCTCTCATTCTCTCTACTATCTCTCTCCAAGTTTCTTAATCTTTCACTAATATTTTCTTAATTTCCTTCTAATCATCTCTAAATCTCTTCAATTATTTTCTTCCACTAATGGCTTCACGAGGGAAGAACTATAGCAAGGGCAAGGGTGTTGCCTCCTCCTCCTCCTCCTCCTCCTCCACCACGAGGGTCGGTGCATTTTTACAAGGACATTTGTTCTGCAAAAATCAAGGCCCGCATTCACCGCAAATTGACAACAATTATCCCAACATCGACATAGTGGCGTACGATCTAGGCCTTGACGATCAACTCTCCGATGATGACGTCGAGGAAATTCCACCAACCCAAGGCGGTCTTAAGGGGTCCCTATCGACACCAAAAAGTGAGCAACCCGAGCAGACTCATGTCAAGAGCGAGAATTTGAAGGCTTCTGTTTGGGCCCATTTTGAGCAAGTTTGGGAAGATGATACGGGTATGCCAAGTGCAAACACTGTGACAACAAAATTGCACACAAATTGAACTCTGGGATGGGCACCCTCATGCAGCACTTGAGCAAAGTCCATGGAGACATCGGCAACATATCTGGTGGACAAACACAATTAATAGGTGTTAGGAGCTCCAATGGTCCAGGTATTTTTTGATTTAATCCAAAAACTGATAGGCAAGGTTTACTTAATTGGATGATAATTACGGAAAAACCATTTAGACAAGCTGAAGGTGAAAGATTCATCCAAGAAAATTTAAATCCTGCTTATAAAAAATGTCTAGGCAAACAGCTAGGAGAAAAAGCTTTAAATTATATGAAGGTAGGAGAAGTAATTTGCAAGCATATTTTTCTACCATTGATCATTGTCTGTCATTTACATATGATATGTGGACATCTCCAATAAGACAAAACTATTATTGTGTCACTGCTCATTGGATGGATGTTGAATGGGTTTTTCAAAAATGGATCATTGCTTTTAAATTTATGGAATTTGATCATATGGGTTGGAACATTTTCAACTGCATTATTGAAAGTTTGCGTGAATTTTTTGTTGCTGATAAAGTTTTGTCCATTTGTTTTGACAATGCTTCAAATAATGATTTGGTGATGAGAGAATTGATAAAAGAAATAAAACCACCGCTTGATGGAAAAAAATTTCATGTTCGTTACTTGTGTCACATTTTGAATTTATGTGTTCAAAATAGTTTACAACAACTGCAAAACCAAATCAAGCCAATTTGGAATGCTTTACTTTTTGTTAAAACAAGGAACAAATTGACTCGTGAATTTAAAATGTTTTGTATTGAAAATGGGGTAAATTTTTCTTAGAAAAGGTTTAAAATTGATTGCCCCACTTGATGGAACTCAACATTTGAAATGTTAAATGACGCTTAACCATGGGCAAATCTTTTGACTCGATTTGTGAACTCAAAAGTGCAAGGTGACTAGCTAACGGACAATGTTTGGAAAAAATATTTTAAGTTTGTTGAGTTGCTTAAATAGTTTTATGAGGCAACAAACTTTTTGTTTGGGGTTTATTACCTAACAGTGCTCCAAGCAATGTTATATTTTGTAAACATCGTCTCCATTTTCCACCAATACAAGGATGATGAGTTTTTGAAGCCAACTTGTTGAAGCAATGCAAAAGAAATGGCTTAATTATTTTCAACAAATCCCACAAATTTGTCTTGTTGCATGTGCATTAAATCCAAATGTCAAAATCACGGGTTGTCTATAATTGTTAGAAGCATACTATCATGCATATTTAGGTCAAGCATAAGTTTCTGCACTTGTTATTTCTACTAAAGCTAATCATAATTTGAGAGAGTTATACAAACTCTACTCCGTTAAGCATTCTGATAAGGTTAGATCATCTGATCCAACACCCGTTGGACATTCCATCTCTTCCTCATCATCAAGGTTTAACCCAGCAACAAATATCCTCAAACAATCGAGACCCACAAACCTGGGATTGGCAGAATGGGATGATTACCTCCGCACTTCATTTTGACATCCTCGAGTGGTGGAAGAACAAAAAAGGAAAATTCCCGATCTTATCCGTACTGGCCCAAGAGATCTTAGCAGTTCAATTTAATGCGGGGAAACGAGTCATCTCAGAGAAATGAGCAAGGCTCACACCTAAGGCCGTTGAAGTTTGCATCTGTAATGGGGATTGGGCCTTTGCTACTCAAAGGAAGCAAGATATAAAAAGCTCGGATGATGAGGTCCCTTCTGATGATAATTGGCCAGAGTAGATTGTAGGTTTCTTTACAATTTAAAGAATGTAATCGATCTGATTATGTTGTTAAGCACAGATCTTAAGTTTTACCTTCCTTTTTTTTTTCCTAGAATGTTTCGCCATTTCCAAGTGTAATGCACGTTTCAAATTATGTAAGTACTGTTTGATTTTTTCATTAATAAAAATGACACCGATGGTAGTGTTTCTTCTTAAAAAAGTATGTATTTCATAAAATTACTATTGGAGAACAATTGCAAACATATTAAAACACATTTTTCATTAATCGCACAAACTCAGCCCAGCTCGGACCTGACCCTCCTCGGCCTAGGCCTACCCCATTTTGATGCGGGTCGTGCCCGGGTCTAGAAAAGCCGACCCAAGCCCGGTTGGGTTGGCCCACCGGCCACAACTAATTACAATAGGAAATTAAATAAATGTTTATTTGAACAATCAATACAAATTTAATGCATCTCAAATCTAGATAAAATTATCTTTATTTTAGACAGATGTATATCAAAACTAGATAAATTTGTCTCTTCACTAAGTAAATACATCTCAAAACCAGGTAAATTATTATAAATGGATGTTATGCTGATGGTACTAAGTTGGGAGAATATACTCTTAGTGGATGGTAGACAACCTCTTTTTGATGATCACACAAATACACAAATAGGGTGAGTTATAATTTGGTTTAAGTGTCTGAGTTAACAAAATTTAAGGGTTAAATAAATGCTTTGACAACTAATAAATATTCCTTCTATATGAATTCTTTGAAGCATTTGAAATTGATGTTTAGATTATTTTTTGATAATTTTTTTCCAATTTTCCTCACATGAAAATATAATAGTTTCTTTTAACAAAGGATGAAATTTATGCATTGACCAAATGCTGCATTTTGAACTCAAAGTTTGAAAACAGAAAAAATATGCATAATAGAAGCAAGTAACATGTTAAAAAGAAACAAGAAAGATAGAAAACAATAAAGCACAAAAAAGCAAAACAAAAAACACAATATAATGAGGTGTGAAACTTGAATAAATAAATGCAACATACCAAGATACAAAGTTAAAACATGCAACAAAATATAACAAAACTAAGGAAGATATAAAATACAAATAAACAATAGACATAATAGAGCAAAATATAACAAAACTGAGGAAGATATAAAATACAAATAAACAAGAGACATAATAGAAATGAGTCATATCTAAAAAGTAATTTTGAAACTAATATTAGATCTTGAAAAGAGAGACAAAAAATTGAAGTATAAGCAAGATATTAAATACTAGGCAAAAGGGGTAATTTTGCCATTAAAGTATAGGGTAGAGAGTAATTTTTCCACTAAAGTATTTTTCCAAAGAAATTTGCCACTAATGTTTTTGAAATGGGCATGTTTGCCACTACTGTTAGTAGCATGTCAAGACATGTTGATAGAGCAATAATGTGACTGTATTTTGTCGACGTGGAGGCATAGGTTGAAATGGTAAAAAGAAAAAATGATTGTATAGCCACTTAAGCTATATTTCTTTCTTATTCTTCACCATAAGCTTTCATCTTCAATACTAAAGTCACTATCTCCAATTTGTCTTCCTTAATCCACTGGAAATTGAAGGCCAAATAAGTGAACCGACGAATTCTTCCATCACAATTTCCCTTCAACTAGCTCACATAACAACTACAGTCTCAACCTCAACTATAGTAACCCAAATCCATGGATTTGCTTAACTTCAACTGTAGTAATTATTGGGTAATTGTCACTTGCCAGTCGTAATTGGCAAGTAATTGTTGCTTGTCATGTCTTGTGCACGATCTACAGTCATTTGACAACCTTCACTTTGTTTGCTCCTCTTAGATATCACCACCATCATTAGTGTTAAAACTTGATAACAAATATACCCATTTAGAAAAAATTGATGGAAGTTTCAAAAACAATGGTTACAAATATACCACAAAATGGTTGACATGGCCGGCGGGATATCCAACTGACCCCCACGTCTGACAGAATTTTGTTTGTGATAATAGAATATTTCTACCGTTAACTGCAATAGTGGTACATATACCCCTATTCCAAAATATTGATAGCAAATATGTCCATTTTGAAAATATTAGTGGCAAATTTCTCTGGAAAAATATTTTAGTGGCAAAATTACCCTCCGCCCTATACATTAATGACAAAATTGCCCATTTTACCTTAAATATTGCTATTACTAGGTATGCTGCTCCCCATAATTTCAGGGTATATAGCATGGTATACTGCAGTACATATCGTTATATTTTTTACAAAAAAATATTACAATATTATTTTGAAATAAATTAAATAAATTTTTTTCACTTTTTTTTATATGTATTCTAATTTTTCTTATAATAATTTTTAAAATATAAATAAAATATATATGAAAGATGATATTTTTATACAAAAAACATAAAAATGTTATATATAAAGAAAAATAAATATTATTCATAATTTATTAATACATGAGGAAAGATAAGAAATAATACTCTAATAATAAAAATACATTTTTCTAATACAACATTAAGTTCTTAGGTGGCTCAAAGTATAATACTTATGTTCTAACGTATTTTGCAAAAGCAACACATTCATCTTATGTCATGGAATTTTGAATTTAACTCAAGAAATTCTGCAAATGAGAATAATATTCAATTGAGATAGTGTGCACTAGACAAATATTTTACTACTTTACATATGATCTGCAAACAAAAAATAAAAGTAAATATTTATATTAAAATATGCGTATTAATTATATTTTATTGTTTTACATATTTATGTATAATATTTTGATTTAAAATGGTAAAAGAAATATCTCACATATGTCCTACAAAAAATAGGATATTGTAGTATATACCTTACTATATTTTGTAATATATTGTGATATATTTTGTAATATATTGTGATATTTTGACAAAATATACATAAAAGATGACTGATATATAAAATATTGTGGTATATTCAGCATTTTACACAAAAAGTGTGACAAAATATAAAAAAATATTTATACAATGCTCACCCATACCACCACACCACGATATTAAATACTATGAGTATTAGTACATATTTTAAAAACCCACAAAATATGTAATTTCAACTAAAATCAATAAGCCCAGAGAATAAAACAATAGACACTGTTATCTTTTTGTGCCTTTTGGATTATTTAAACTAAAACAAAGAATAATAAAATGTACATGCTCACCAATATGCGTGGTTCAAAAGTCAAAACCCTCAAAAGACGTCACCTCTTACATCAGACACATTTCTATAAGATTCCATACCGATTTACAAAGAATAAAGTCTTCCACCAAATCTATCTACCGCACATCTCTATGGACCTAAAGCTGGCAGACCCGAGATCCTTATACGGACCCGGGTCTGCTCCCAAACCCGTTTCCGCTTCTAAGAACCGTTTAACTTCCCTCTTCCTCCTCCACATGTTGTAGCCCCCAAATCCAACGGCCAAGATCAGACACAGGACGGCCCCACACAGCAGCCCGATCAACACCGCTAATCCCACATGGATTTTATTATTCCCTGTACCCTCCCACACCTTAACATACACCACCTTGCTCTCGTCCCTCGTACCCAACAGGGTCTGGATCGGGTAATCCACTACGTAACAGAACCCGGATGCGTTACTGTACAGCGCGCCGTAGCAGCTACAGTTCTGCTGGCACAACGTCTCACACTGCGCCGGAGACGGCGTCGTTTCGAACCTCATTAGCTCTTTAAACGGCAAGTCCACGCCGCTCCGTCTCAACACCTTGACGCCGTTAGTTGCCCCTCCGCTGCAGAGATCGTGATCGTTAGCATACGATGAACCGCAGCCAGCGGGGAAGAATGTCGTCCGGTTGTCCAAACAAGAGCAACCCGACCCGGGAGTACACAACCCGTATGAACCACATGGGTTCGGCAACTCACACGTGTCGGTAATCGCTTGGTAATCCAACACCCACTTGGAACCGTCCCAGTAGTAGCCTTTCAGGTTGCCGTCCGGCTCCAAACGGATGATCAAGAGCCCGCCGATCCGTCGCTGGAACGTGGTAAATGCCTGAACGTCGACCGGGACGTTTCCGTTTTGGTACATTCCGAGGAACCCGTCCGAGCTGACTCGGGCGAGAATCGGGCCGTTTCCGTCCACGATTTCAGCTTTCGCTTCCATTGGTCTGTGTTTCCAATAAAGTTGGTCTTGTTTCGTTCCGAACTTTGCGTACAAGCCCATGAAGGCGTTCCCTAAACGCAGCGTATAGAGCCCGTTGGATGAAACGAGGGTCATGTTGGTTGTGAAATTCTGGTTCTCGACGAGGGTAGTTTGGGGAAAGTCGAAAGTCTGCCACAGAACACTTGTGGTATTGTCGGCTTTTTGTATCTGAAGATTCGAAGTGTTGAGAAGCACAACTTTGTCGCCCGAGGTTCCGGTTGACCAAATTACCAGTGTACGATCATCGGAAACTACGAGACTGCCATTGAAGATTAGCTTGGTTTTGTCGGACCAGCGGGCTGAGCGGGCTGCGCCAGCGAGCCAGAGAGGTTCCCGTGATGGCACGTGAACGACTGCGAGATCGAGTTGGGTAGAGTTGACTCGGACGAAGGAAAGGGAAAAGTTGCCGGATGAATCGTTCAGGAGAGGCTGGTAAGACGAGACTGAAGGATTCGGCAACGCCTCGAACCCGTTGGAAAGCTCTTCCAGTGCCTCTGAGGAAGACCACAGGAGCGAGGCGGCGAGAAGGAGAATCGGATACCGAGTCAGACGAGAATGACTCGTCCAACCAATGGACGGCTTCATACTGGAAGGTAATGAAACAGGGAAAAGCAAATGCAGAGTGGAGGAGCCAAGAGACAGTGAGAAAAGTCCATTATATAGTTACAATTAACATTATACAAACTTTTATAGAAATCCTTTCCGAAAAGGCAAAAAGGAGCTTTTATTTCTCTCACTACAGTTGGAAAACAGCCAGAGATGGCTCTCAGAGTATCTTGAGGATGGCTCTTTGCCCATTGAACTTTTTTTTTTGTGTTAGTCATCTGCGATCACACTTTCAAAACTTTTTCCAATTTGGTCACTGAGTACGTATTCAAAATGTTTACAGAAAGTGTGATTCTTCAGATTTAATAGCACGTAGAGGAAACGGTAGAAAAAGAAAACTAACAACATTTTCAGTTTTTGCAACTACTCTGCTGTTACAAAAATGGTATGTCTACAGCTCTAACCTGAAAATTAGTCTAACCGAATAAATAAACCCATTGTCTTTATCCTCTTTATTTTCCAAGTAGATTAACTGCACGTAGATACTCTAAGCAAATTATTCCCATAATTTTGTGTCATGTGTTAACTGATAGAAAAAGTAAAATCATAGTAACTTTTTGAAATCAACCTTTTAAAAAGGGAAAATTAAAAAAACCCTATGTGATTGGTCTAACCTACACTTTACTCCTTCATTTCTTTATAATGTCAAACAATAACTTATGAAACTTTAATTTAAGCTAATTAATAATCATATTCCAGTAATTTCAAAATTTTTAATTTTTTTACATCTATTTAACTTTTAAAAAATATTGATATAAATTTACACAAAGAAAAATGTATATACAGAAAGGAAAAATTGATAATTTATAACGTCCATTAACTATAAAAAAAATATATGAGAGATTGAAATTATTGAAAGATGACTATCGTATAATGAAAATTACAATTTCAGAAATTGTTATCAAACGGTATAAAAGAAACAAGGGGCAAACTGTAGGTTTTAAAAATAAATAAGGCAAACTGTAGGTTAGGATAAATCTCAGGGGCAATTGTAAGCATCCCTTTTGAAAATTATAGTTTGACGTTTAGTAACTGTTTTGTAGTAAATGTATTATCCAATTTATTTTAAATTAAGTTAATTTAACACAAAATGGGTTATTTTTATTTTTACATATTTTTTCTTGAACCAATTTCATTTGAAATCTAATCTTATATAGGTATAAAAATTCATTGAAAATAAAATTTTTTATAATGTTATCAATTTTTTAATGTATAAGAAATAAAAATTTGTAAAAAATAAGTGAAATATGAAAATTTTCACTTTTAGTGGAATAAAACGCCTACATAACATATTTGGATTTTTAAATAAAATTAATTTTTGATAAAAAAATGTAAAAAAAAAATTAAGTCATTTTGAGTAAGTTGTCTTAAATAAAAAAAATTAGGTGTAAACTATTTAATAATTTTTTACAGTTAATGGACCATTTAAATTTTTATATTCTCATCTCTATAGATCTAGTAATTGCTTTCAAATAAATCTAAAACTAACAATTAACACCCTAGCAAAGTTTATCATTGATTTAGAAATAATAAGAAGTTTTAGGATTGAAAAGAAAATGTGAAACAAGCTTTAGGACAAAAAAATGTCCTCTCCAACCTATTCCAAGTTAGAAAATCCCACTGGAGGTTTTCCTAATCTGCTAATCACAATTACCCCTCCTATTTTGAAAAATATATTATTACTCTCTTAGATTTCTAGAATCTACAGTTATATCTTTACTTAATTTATTTTAACTTAAGTCAACTTAATTAAAAATAAATTATTTTTATTTTTAAATTTTTTTTCATGGTACAATTTAATTTAAAATTCAATATTATATAGGTGTAATAAGCTACTTGAAAGTAAATTTTTATAATATTATTAAATTTTTATGATTTTTATTTTTTAGGCATTAAAAAAGGAAAAATCTATAAAAATTTAATAACATTATTAAAATTTTATTTTCAATAAATTATTATACCCACATAATATATTGGTTTTCAAAAAAAAAATTATTCTAAGTAAAAAGATGTAAAAATAAAAATAAGTTATTTTGGATTAAGATTACTTAAATTAAAATGAATTGGGTTTAGCTGTTTATTTTAGATGTTAAATACCTTCTAACCAATTTCTCAAATGTCAAAGTACCAAATACAAAATGTTTGAATTTACTTGTCTTTAAGAATTATAGAACATAATCATTTTTAATAAATCATCATATTCAACTTTTATATTTGGTGAATCATCATATTTAATTATCTGTCTTTTGTTATAGGCCTTTTTGGGTGTATACTGTTTTTTTGCCTAGAAGCTGGTTTGTAGGTTTTTTAATATACAAAATGAACAAAAGGTGTAACTTTATGCTATAGAAAACCAGATGAGAGAGTAATCATATATTTCTCAAAAGGGCATGGATAGGGTACGCCCAGGTTGAGGACCCCAACTGGAGATGATTGCAACATTATATCAAGTAAATGGGGCAGTTCTCGACAGTTTGGTAATAGTGGTGGAATGGTTGCGGGAGCCTTGTCTAAAAGGCTATGGGGCGGTTCAAACCACCCTACACACCTTTTTGTGGTTTTTTCCGTTTTCCTGTGAATTGGAACAAGAAGATAAAAATCGGGAAATTAAACAATAAGAAAGAAGAAGAGAACAAAAGTTTTTCAGTAAAGAACAATAACTTATGTAAAAAGGAGTATGAACAAATCGCAAAGAGAACATGTAGCTCTAAAAGAGTGGAGAAAGATGAGATAAAGGAATAACTAAATTTAATTAAAGAATAAAAACAATTTGACAAGAAGCAACTTCCACAAGCATAGTAGCAAGTTATTAACTATTAAGATGAACATGTAGGTTTAACTTGGAATAACAAGAATGAGACAAAAGAACAATTATATTCATTAATAAAATAAAAAGCAAATGATAAAGATCACCTACTACAAGTATAGCAAACAATTATTAAATCTCAAGAGGAATATATAGATTTAACATGGTATAACAAGATGAAATAAATGAACAATTATATTCAACAAGAGAATATAAAATAACTATTTTGGAACTTTTAAAGGCATGATGATTAGTTATTCACAAGGAATAAATGAATTTGTCAAAGAACAACAAGATGAGAGAGATGAGCAACTATATTTAACAAAAGAACATGAAGCATCCAATAAGGAATAACTACTACAACTATCACAAGTAGTTATTAGATATCAGAAGGAATAAATAGATTTATCAGAGATCGCAAAGATGCAACAAAAAACAATTATATGCAATAAGAGAGTAAGAATTGTCTGACAAGGAACAACTACTAGTGTAGGCATAAAAAGCATGCATTAAATAGTAGAAGAAACATGTAAACTGTTAGGGAATAATAGTATATGCCAAAAGAACAACTAAATTTAGTTAGAGAACAAGAACAATCAACAAGGAACAACTTCAACATAATGATTAGTTGTGGCATTGTAACATTGTTATAATTTATGAAAGCTTGTTATGCGACAACAGTTTCATAAATAATAAAATGTTATGGTATATCTGTTGTACCTAAGTACATGATACAATTATTCTTCTCATCAAAATATGAGGAGGTAAATATAGATTACGGCAATATGAGAGGGTTTTTATGAGTTTCACGAATAATTAAAAAGACTAACTTGAAGCTGGGCGAGTTTTTTTTTTCTTTTGCCTCCAACACCACTCCCTTGCCAATTGCTACTAAAATAATTAGTTTTCAAATTCGAAATTATTAGTCATAAAAGAAAAGTCTACTCCACACTATGCAAGTTGCAGGAATTTGTCCACTAAGCCTCATGAGCAGGGGCATATGGATAAAGTTTACCCAAGGAATTTGTCCACTAAAAGATGGAACCTGGGAATTTAAATCGCACCTAGAATTCGGAGTTGTTGGTATGTGTTAGGCTAGAGCCTTCAGGTTAAATCATGAAATGGCTCCATCTTGTCGTGAACTCCAGCCAACAAATAAAGCATAAAGTCAGACCTAAACTAGAAATGGAAAAAAGTTAACTTTTGATTTCGCTTAACAAAACCCTTTTAAGTACATAAGAAAGAGGTTAAGGGAATGTGAAAGATTAGTAAAAAGTATCAATTACGTATTGTTAATATAGACTTGCAGATGAAAGACATATGTTGATGAACCATATCGGGTTATTGATTAATGTGGTCCTTAAGAACTGCTGGACTCGATTTATCAGCCATTCAGGCGGCTATTCAAACAATCTAGACGGTTTCTTTTTTCTAGTACGAAAATAGTAGCCAATTGGTAAAAGGGCAACCTTTTTTCAGCTATACAAGTAAGGAAATTGGGAACCGAACTCTGTCCAATAAAGAGTAAAATGGTTATTTTTTAGCCAAGTTGACTTGTGAGAATAAGGGTAACCATGGGGCGGCGGATTGAAGGAAGGTTTGACAAATGAGTATTGGTATAGATGGGCCAACCAATGACAACTAGCTCATTTGCCATTTATGGGAAGCTGTATTTTACTACTTATTTTGTTTGACATTGAAAAAATATTGTTGAAGTCTCACGTGTATCATAAATGGGCCAAGTATTCATCAATAACATCTACATGTGCTTTTACATAGTCATACTACTAGATAAATTGTTCTAGGTTTAACTTGATCTAGATTGTATTTATGTATTCTTTGTACCTATGATTTATGTAAGGCCAAAATGCACCGTTATTCCTCTAACTTAGTCCCATGGTTGTGGGGATGTAAGTCGTGACTCTAAGCCCAAATATGAACCCGACCCTAGTTATTGTGTTTGGCTCAGGTTATGGCAGTGAAAAATGTGAACTCAGGTTGACTTGACCCAATCCATTTCATAAGTTTCTGAAAATGAACTGAGGTCAGCTTAACCCAAAATACCCGACCCAGCCTGATTTTTATATGTTTTAATGTTTAGGCTCATTTATGTGGTAGCCCATCACACATTTATACTCACCACCCATCCTATATTACCTTATATAGACCAACTCAGCCTCATTTCTAACTCAAAAATCGACAAGGCACAATTCCCTATTATTATGAATATCATGGACATATGTCTAATTAGACATAGTGGTTAATTTACAATTTTACCCCCAAAATTAAAAAAGTCCTTTTTTTCTCTCATCGTCGTGCCTTTCAACCCTTCTCATTGCCGCCGGCCAGTCACTCTTCGATCTCTCGCCATTGGCCAGCTGCTCTTTGATCTCTTGTCGGCAGCCTGCTGTTCTACAATCTTTCTCCGCCTGCTCAGGTCCAATAAGAATCACTTGCATATACTCCTCGCAAAATATTTGTTGATCCCCTATTTTCTCCAGCTATATTTCTTTTCCTCTTAGATCTCGTCCGAAGCGTCTTGATAAATGCCTTCAACCTCTTCCTCCCTAGACGTTTTTGCTTCATTGCTTTCGGCAACAATGAGAGAGTGCATTTTGATCCACATCGGCCACGCCGAGATTTAGGTTGGCAACTCCTGCTAGGAGCTCTACTGTCTTGAGCACGGGATCCAGGTGATGATCTCTCATTATGGATCTGATGGACTTCTTTCTTGTTTTTCATCAATTTTCGGGTTTCTCTTTCGAATCCAGGTTCTCATTTTCTCAGATTTGGAGTTTTATCATTCATAGCTTCGATCTTTTGTTTGTCTGGATTTGGATCTTTTGATCATAAGATGTATAGACACTTCTTTTTTATTATTATTTGTATATTGCTTCATACATTCTTTAATTTTTATTTAAACACTTTTACATATTTATTCATATATTTTTTATTGTTTAAAATAGTTATTTTTAAAGAGAATAAATTGTTTATATATTGACTTAAACACTTTTAAATATTTCTTTAGAGAGTTTTCAATATCTACTTAGACACTTTTTCATTGTTTTGGACACTTTTTACTTTCTTATAATAATAAACTATTTTTAAATTAATTCAAATATTTTTAATATTATTTTAAAACACATTTGCTTTTTAATTCAGACACTTTTACTTATTATTTTGGTAGAGAACAAATAGTTTGTATGTTAAATATTCTGCATATTATTTCAAACATGTATATACTTGTTCACACTCTTTCCCTAATATTTTTAGACACTTTGTACTTTTGTCTTTACCACTTATGCAAATGTGAGAAATGACAAAAGATCTGGTGGTGATAACGGTAGCAGCAGTGGAAGGATTAGGGGTAGGATTTTTAAAGAGAGAGAGAGAGGTTTGGTGAGGGACAATTTTGTCTATTTCTTTTGATGGAAATGACTAATATATAAAGAAATAAGAGTGAGCTAGTATGTCTAATTAGACATAGGTGTATAGTATAATAATTAATTCCCAATTTCCCTAAATTGCTAAACCTATCTATCCCTAACCCTACCCTTAGACTTACCTTTTGTCCCAAATGAATAGAGAGAGGCGCACTTGCACTCGCATGCCTGGAGCAGCTTGCATCCGGCCTCCCTGGCCCCTTCCTTGTCACCGCCTCCTCCTCATCACCTACAGTGCACAGAGCACAACTTGCAGTGCAACGAGGCCTAAGCGACCCTCTCCTCCCAAACACCTTTTTATTGCCTCTTTCACCATCTAAATGTAATTTTTGTAAGCACAAGTAGAGGCGCATGCACACTTATTCTCAAGCTTATAAACAGAGGAAAAATAGATAGATAACATGGATTCATCGAGTTCAAGTTTAAGTTTCTAATGTTAGTTGAGAGCGGACATTGAATTGTTAAGTTTGTTCTAGAATTGTGTAATTTTTTCGAGTATATGTTGTGTTAAACCTTTTAGTTTCCTACTTTAAAGACATGTATATGGTCACTTTATGGTTATTTGTTCTAGAATTTTCTGAAAAGTGGCTAGGAGTGTTTCTTTAGATTTGTCAATGTCTGTTAGGGAAGTTACAGAAAGCAAAAGTAGATAGTACATTCTTTATTTGTATAACTAAAATCATAGGAAGTGTTTGAATGCTTGGTGTATATAGATTCTTATTTGCTTAAAGTAGCAAAACAAAAGAAAATATGTGTTTAATTTGAATGGTGGGATGTTGCAACAATATACTAATGGTATCTACAAGTTACCACAACATGTGTCACACCCCACATAGGCCCCTGCCTATGTGTACTTATCATTAGCAGTAGAAACTGCTTAGGGTGCCTATCAGTACACTGGTAGGGATTTGGTAGCAAGGTACTAAGACATGTACCGTGGGCATTGGGGAAGGCTTGCCTGGGTGCTTAACAGGACAAAGGTTCAAAACAACTTAAACATAAACAAACATAAGCTCTTGCGCTTGTCAAGTGTACATACATAAATGCATGACATCCAAGAAATCCATTTCTTTAAGATTTTAAAATCATTTACGAAATCTTCATGAACATGCTTATAGGAGGTTTTAGGCACACACTTTAGTATAAGTCAAAAACTTTTAACACCACCTCATAAGCCATTACTCATACACTCATTCCACATACAAGTTTACTAACATGAGAGGTTCAAGGTAAACCTAATCATGTACCCAAAACATCATTTACATCATCTCTCACAATGCTTCATCCATTAACACAAACTCTTTACACACTTAGGCAACTAAATCATAAACATTATAACTAGCACAATTACATGCTTGGAACTATACCAAGGCCACTACCAATACTTGTCATCTGAGAGTTACCTAGTCTACAAGGTGACACATACAAGTAACACCAACACAACACCCTCAAATTTATATATTCATGGTATGTACAATCTTAAGCTTGGTACCATGCCAAGTTCATCTCATAGCACCTAACCAACATCTCCTCTCAAAAGTAAGACACTTACATGTCAAGTTTACTTACATATTCACAAAAGCTTGGTAAGCTAACCAAGAGTACTAAAAATACACTACAATCCAAGGAGAGAGGTTTAGGCATATCCATACTCTTACATATAACCAAAAGCTACCTTAAAAGTATGAAACAAGACAATAACTTGCAATACAAGTCCAACCATTAAATTCATGGTCAAAAGAGCAAACCACCACACAAGAGCCATTGAGCATGTATCCATAATTCTAAACTTGTCCCACAATCTACTCACAAAGCCTGCAAGTACTAAAACATGTAAGCTTGCAATACATAAGACTTGCACTTTAAACTTGTGATTATACTTATTGAGTTAACATACACTTCATAGTGCACATATCTTATAGTACTTGAAAACACTAATTAAGTACTCAAGCTACTCGAGCTCAATGTCCTTTCCTATAACCATATAAGTAAAGGGTGTGAGTTATATACATAACCCAGTAAGGGTTCACACAGCTCTTAAGAGCTTATTTAGTTAAGTCCCAAGACTTAACCCCCCTTAATTTGCTTAACCTGCATGCAAAGATAAGAAGACACAATACACAATATACACATATAGATATACATGATTAACAACTAACTATGAGGGTCAGCAAGCACAACCAAGCACCAAAGCACACAACACACACACCACACACCATGTTCCTGGTCTCAGCCAACATAATACTAGCAAGTACACACACAATCACTTCTGTTTCATATCACCCTTCATCATCATTGCACATAGAGCTCCAAGTTCACCTATAGGTTGGCCCACCTATGCTAGAACTTTAGTACTTGCCTTTACATAACTAGCTAGCAACCATAACCAATATACCCGAAGGTAGAACATAGCCCCTACGGCATTCTAAGCTCATCTAGCTTAATATACCATCACTTAGAAGCATAAATCTCCCTTGAACATGGAATAATACCAATATCAAGTAGAGTTCATAGAGAATCCTTACCAATTGTAGCTTTAGGTCCCGGTGAAGCCTCCAAATGCAAGAATCCAAGCTCAGAAATGCAATGCTAGGTTTACCTAAGGCCGAAATCCACTAGAGCAAGCTTGATTCTTCAATCCAAGTTCAAGCCATCAACAATTTGGCATAAACCTGAGCCTTCTCCTCTCAAGAGCTTCTTGCTAGCTCAACAATGGAACATTGACTCGAAATTGGGTGTTTTGACTCAAGTGGAGGCATGCTATCCCGTTAAGTGCCAGATGGTGCAAAAATGGGGCTAATGCTAGCCTTAGTAATCCTGCTTCTTGCATGGCGCAAAATGGTTCTCCAATAAAAGATACCCATAGAGTTAGGCATCCACTTGTGTGTGTAATTAAGTCCTTGAACTTTATTTCTTCCACAAAACCCTTTATGCCATTTATGCCATTAAGCCATTAAACATGTACATGTGTGTACCTGGATAAACCTACCATTGATATCACCTCACATGTCTTTGAGATATACTAAGTATAACACTTAGTTCTTAGACTATGCTTTATTTTTTTTCTCATTTAACTTAGGCTTAGCTTGAAAAAGAGGGTCATGACAACATGCATGTCATGTTGGTTGGTTGTTTGATTAGTCGATTAAAGATTTGTAAATACAAGGGCACTTTGGGCCGATATGATATTTTTACCTATAAAAATTCCAGGCTTTCATTATATTAGGGAAAATGATAAAGTATTAAAGATCATGCAATCAATGCTGAAAAATGGAAATTCTCCGGCTCTTGAAGGAGTACATAATTTTTTCCTTCTCTAAAACGATAGAGGGAGGAGAGACGATGGACGGAGGAGAAGGAGGATCGAAGAGATGAGAGCAGAGAGGGAGGAAAAGTAAGCTGGCTGAGAGGGGGGAGAAATGAGATAGGTTTTATATGGGTTAGGTTAGGGTTATGGGTTTTTTTTTTAGGCTTTATGAGCTTTTACATAATAATAATAATAATAATAATAATAATATATTAGGAATATTCAATCACACCATATACATTAAAACCATAATTTTTAATTTCACTATATAAATATGTTCATATATATGTTCATACACATTATAAATTGTATATATATCATTCTAAATTTGTAAAATAAGTATGATGAATATGATATATATGATACAAATTATGATACAATATGATTCTTAATCTCTTTTTTGTTGTTTTGGTCCATGTCTAGGTTAAATTTATTTAGTTTCATGTGTGCTTTTGTTATATATAAAGTATCATATAATTGATAGTTTTTGTCATATACAAATTTTTTTATATGAATTTCATATGATAATTGGTTTGTTATATACATTAAAACCATTAATTTTAGTTTCACTATAAAAATATGTTCATATGTCTATTCATATACATTATAAATTGTATACACACACACACACACACACATACATATATATGATAAATATGATATACATAAATATATTAAAAAATATAAATAAATAAATATATTTATACATATATAATTAAATATAAATATTATTTTAAAATGATATAATTGACTATATCAATATGAATGTATGTATGTATCATATATATAATGTATATAATTGACAATATCAATATGAATATATATATATATATATATATATATATATATATATATATATATATATATATATATATATATATATATATTATTGTTATTTATAATAAAAAATATATAAATATGATACATATGATACATAAATATAATATTTAGTGTATATATATGATATATTTTAAAGACATATTCTTATATATGATACATTATATTATTATTATTATTATTATTATTATTATTATTATTATTATATAAGTGTATGATAATATATATTTTAAATTATAATTATTATTTGTAAAAAATGTTTTAAAAATTTTAAAACTTTACTTTCTAAAATATATAATTTTATATATGATTAAT
This sequence comes from Aquilaria yunnanensis, assembly GCA_039654915.1. Lineage (NCBI taxonomy): Eukaryota > Viridiplantae > Streptophyta > Magnoliopsida > Malvales > Thymelaeaceae > Aquilaria > Aquilaria yunnanensis. The sequence continues at coordinate 86,434,158 of CM077600.1, read as the reverse complement.
ATCATTATACATTATAATTATATGATATATTTTAAATACATATTATTTTATTTTTAATAATAGCAATAATAATAAGTATTATTTTAATAATAATAATAATAATAATAATAATATAACTGTTACCAACAGCCTACGTATTAGTAATTACCAACACGTCATTTACTAATGGTTTGACGTGTTGGTAACTTACCTGTTGATATTACCAACGCATAGGACTGTTGGTAAATTACCAACACATAGGTCCATTGCTAAATTTTAATTCTTTTACCAACAGTGTAATGCGTTGGTAATTACCAACGCGCAGGCCATTGGTAATTTGTCCATTGCAAAACCTTGTTTTTTTAGTAGTGATACAAACAACATCTTAGAGGAAAAAAAAAAAAAGATGGAGCAAACTCCTCAAAACCCGAAAAACCCAATACTAACAAAAGCTTAGAAAAATAATCAAGCCCATGACCTAAGTGCAGATATTGCCTAACAGTTTGCTTATATACAATTAATAAGGGGAGGAGAGGACAAGAAAGAAATAAGTTATATCCCCAAAATTGGAGTGAAAAAAAAACATATAAAGCAGAAAAATTTGGGCATAATAACTCTCCGTCCTCTTATATTTCCTCCTATCCAAACAAAGGAGTCATATTAATTTTCCTTCCTTCCCCTCCCATCCCCTTTCCTCAATCCAAATGGACCCATGAAAGGTAGCTTTGTTGTCACTAATGCTCCCCCAGGTTTTTAAGTACATCTCCATTAGGTTTATTTTTTACATTTACCCTTGGATCGATCTTCTCATATTTGGATCATCTCTACTAACATGGGCAAAGCCCAAGTTTTCATTATCAATATGATCTAGGGTAACTAATCCACCTATTTCACCTTCAATTTGTTCCACGTCCCTTTTTTCAAGATTCAATCCTTGCATTCCAAGACAATTAACACTAGTACACGCTTGTGTATCTTCATCTACCTGTCCCTTAATTTCAGGCGTTGAACGTTGATTCATTAAACCCACTTGCTTTGGTTCTTGCACTCTTTGCAATTTCCCACACAAACTTTTGAATTTTCCTCCATGTTCTTCTCTTTTAATTTTGTCCAGTATTGACCTGTTCATATCTTCCCCCTCATCTTCTTGGTTTAACGAATTTGAAACCATCCATTAATTTGATTCATCATCGTCATCCGATACATACAAAGCCAAATAATTTGAATCTAACTTCTAGCCAAAGAAGTCTGGTTCAGATTAATCCTAAAAAACTCTTAACTCTATACAATCTGCTGTCAGCATTAATATTGGTTGTACAACACTTTTCTTACATTCATGGTCTCCTTCATTTGTGTTTTTTCTTCCACATTCAGGACTTTCCCCCCATAACACACCTATTCCTGCAAAATTTTGGGTATTCAACACGTGAATGGGCACTCACTTTGCTTCTTTAGAGGGACATTATAAGATAACCCACATCCCTCTAGCATACTTCACTTTGCAAGGTTCAACTCTCTCTGCATCACATAGCTCTTAAGGATTTTAAGATATCCACTTCCTTCACATCTTCAATCGTGCACCATTCGAGCCATCTAAGTTCTTGTTCATCTAAGTAATTTCTATTTGGCCAAAAGGCCCTTTTGCCCCCTGGACTTTATCAACTCAAACTTTTAACCCCCTAAACTATGACTTGGTGCCAATCGCTCCTTGAATTATGTAAAATAGGACCTTTTACCCCTCAATGAATCACGTGATGTCACATGTGAATCACTCAATAATGGAAATGTGTATGTGACTTACATGAGGACTGGAATGAACAAAGTACGAATAATCAAGGGGTATGTAAATAGTTTGTCAACTAAAAACAAATATGTGCCATTTTAAATGAAGGACCTGGGTTTGTTTCAAACAGGGCGTCGCGAGGGGTGGCTGAAGTGTTGCTGTCGTGGTCAAAATTTCTCCAAGATGAGCATGAATTCAACTGGTTCTTCAAGATCTTTGGCAAGGACGGCATGTCACGAAGGAGATCCGCTGCTCTACAAGTGTAATTTGGTGGCGGAAACCTGGACGATGAAAAGGGGGCAAAACATAGGGCGAAGGTTTTACGATGCCGGAATTATACGGATGAGGTAAGTGCTTGATGTTCTTTTGTTTTGGTTTTATAGTTAGATTCATGAAGTTGGTTTTTGGTTTGGTAGTGTGGTTCATCAATTCGGCATTGATAGCAATAGGTAATAATCAATTATGTTTTGGCTGTTCTGATCGTAGATTTGGAGGAAATAAGAAAAGCAAGCAAAAATATTAATTGGCTGCTGTAATCGATCCTCTTACAGTGTTGGTATACATGCATATTTTCCCCTAATCTGAAATCAATTGTTTTTTGGGAGTAGATGTTTTCAAGCCAATATTGTTGGCTAGTTTGTCATGCATTGTTTGTTATCTGATTTCCTATTTAACTGGCTAAATTTTTAAGGTTTTTAACTCATCAAAAGCAACTAGATTTCATAGTTGATTACCACACATTGTTGAAAAATAGAGGTTGGTCAATACTATTATTGTTTATTTGTTTAGTTTCAATTTTCAGATAAAATGTTATATATTTGTTATACTTAAGATAGAAAGATACTTGATACAACATCTAATTCTTATGGGTTCCCAAAAGTTTGACAGAAATTATAGTTAGGTTATAGTGTTATGGCTGTTTGTGGATATTGTTGAGATTATTGAATCAGAACAAGAAACATATATCATGAATCATTTCCTCTTTGATTTACAGGAAGGGAAGTGTTCATTTTGGGAATGGATTGATGATCCATTCCCACGCCAAGCAAAGGCTACTATTATGGAACAATATGTTAGGTCACAAGAAATGGAACACAAGGCAGCCAAGTTAGAAATGCAGTTGAAAGAGGCATTAGGAGCAGCAGCAAGAAGGATTCAAACTGATAGTGAAAGTGAAAGTGAAAGTTCACCCTTGGCACAGTTGATTGCTTATCTTTCATTGCAGAAAAGTTGTTTGAATGAGATTAGAGGATATGTGAAGTGTAGTTGGGCTGTTGTATGGATTATGTTTATTGTACTGTTTTTTTTCACTTTTATGGAGAAGTTATATTTAGGACGAAATTGAATGTGCAGTTATTGTAACTCCTTGATAGGAAGATCTGTCCAAGTGTTGCTATTGTTATTACTCCTTGACAGGAATTGCAATGAATATTTTGTCTGTGTAATGTGCAATGTTCACTTGAGATATATTTTTGAGTTAATGGAATATCTCTCCAAGTGTTGGTATTGTTGTAACTCGTTGATAGGAATGACTATGAATTTTTTGTCTGTGGAATGTGCACTGCATATAGTGAACATAAAAGAAGGAAGCTTCAACTATGCAGATAAATAGGCTGGAATTGAAATATAGTACAATTGAAAGAGTCAATTTGTTTCCATAGTTGATAGGGCTATAGTATTTGATAGTTACAAAATAAATGTAATTCAAACATGACCAGCCATTAAAATTGCACCAAAAATGCTTTTCTTACATCAAAATTGCACCATTACCAGCAGCCCTAAACAATTATAGCCATTACCAGTAGCCCTAAACCATTAATGTCCTTTCTAGATACAAACATTTGGCTGACTAAGAACTTTGTTTCTTCTTTCACCCAATTTTCTCTTCCTTCCTAGCATGCTTGCAGGCTGTGTACTTGTCCTCTGTACTTGGTGACTTGAAGGTGCCTACAAAAGGGTCAGAGAAATGTAAAAAAAAAACAAAATAGAGGAACCAAGATACCTACACCAAGCATGATATCTACTATCAAAGATTGCTTAAAAATCAGCTATTCCGGACACACAAAGCAATTCAGACATGCAACCAACAACTTTCATCAACCATCTAATGATGCAATATTTCCAATCAGATTTTAACAAAGTGAAGAAATCAGAGTAATTTTCTTCTATATATTTCTTCTTTAAAATACGTATGTACAACCCTAATATATATAACTAATGACTAACAAAGAATAGGAAAATTACAGAAGAAGGAAAGCTAAATGGAAAGGAAAGCTAATTACACCTTAGATATTAAAGGAAATAAAATATCCCCTTTAATTCTAGTTTCCCAATCTTGTTTAGTCACATTCTACAGCTAGAATACTTTCCAAATCTGAGAGATTTGGTCCTCGAATTCCAACACTCCCCCTCAAGCTGGACAGAAAATATCTTTCATGGCCAGCTTGCCAATTAAGTTTTCAAATTGCTTTGTTGGTAATCCTTTAGTTAGAATGTCTGCAACCTGTTCTGTAGTTGGGATGTAAGGCATACAAACAAGTCCTTTATCTAGTTTCTCTTTTATGAAGTGCTTGTCAATCTCCACATGTTTTGTTCGATCATGAAGTACTGGATTGTGAGCGATTAGAATGGCTGACTTGTCATCACAGTAGACCTTCATCATAGGTAGTTGAATCTCCATTTTTAATTCCTCAAGAAGCTTTTTAATCCACAAGATTTCATAAATGCCGAGAGCTACCGCTCTAAATTTAGCTTCGGCACTACTCTGTGCCACCACACTTTGTTTTTTGCTACGCCAAGTGACTAGATTTCCTCCAACAAAGGTGCAGTAGCTTGAAGTTGACCTTCTATCTGTAACACTTCCAGCCCAATCAGCATCTGTATACACTTCCACTTGAAAATTGTCATTTTTCCTGAATAGTAGTCCTCTTCCTGGAGTACCCTTTAGGTACCTCAGTATTCTATTGACTACATCAAAATGTTCTGCTCCTGGTGAGTGCATAAACTGACTTACTACACTCACTGCAAAGGCAATATCTGGACGGGTATGAGACAAGTATATTAGCTTTCCCACTAGACATTGATACTGTTCTTTGTCCACATGTTCTCCTGAACTTTTGGGTTGAAGTTTTAGGTTGGATTCCATGGGTGTTTCTGCAGGTTTACACCCAAGCAACCCCGTTTCCTCTAGTAAATCCAGTACATACTTGCGCTGAGAGACAACTAATCCTTCTTTCGATCGAGCAAACTCCATGCCAAGAAAGTACTTGAGGATCCCAAGGTCTTTTACCTCAAAGTCTTTAGCCAGTAGCTTCTTTATTCTCGTAAGCTCTGTATGATCATTACCTGTCAACACTATATCATCAACATATACAATTAGTACTGCTACCTTGCCCTCCTTTGAGTGTTTGTAGAACATGCTATCATCGGCCTGACTTTGGGTGTAACTGTTAGTGTTGTACCCAAAAGCCAATCATGAGATGATTGTATTTTTGCACATTGAGTCATGATATTTTATTAAGGCATTAATCCAGCAATTATGTTTGTTGTTTTGTTTCTGCGTAACTTAACAAACATAATTGTAACCCTAGAATAATGATATTCTTAAACGTCCTTGGTCTAGCATTATTGTGGAGCGGGTTGCAATAATACATAACGACTAGCATATGTGGAGACTAATATGAGATATGTAGTCTACATATGGGTACAAGTTGGAGAACTTGTGTACTGGACCGACCTACCATGAAAACACTACATGGATCGTTATATGAGTGTCATAAGTGATTCTCATAGTGATCATGGTATATGTAGTCCTTCGACCTAAGATCATCAAGGTTCCCTACATGTGAGTCACATACTTTGATACTTTCCTTTGTTACTCGTAACTGAGTGAACTTGAAGAAGGTCATTGGGTATGTCACATATCATGCGGAGGGATTTGTATGATCAAGATGGGATTTGTCCCTCCTATGTAACGGGAGTGATATCTTCGGGCCCCTTGATAGAGTGAGACTTAGAAAATGCATGGCCATGCTCGGATGAGTTGATATACGATATCAATGTCATCAGTTTAAGTTAGTCTACTCGGTAATCAAGAAACCAAAGATTGGGCTATACGAGAGTGACACATTCCATGTCTCGTGCTTAGTCTTGATATCTTGGGCAAAGGGACAATGACATATATCGGTGATAATCATAAAGGTTTAGTCGAATCATCGACAATCTTGTCACTTGGGTAGCAATGATGTGTTGCTAGACACCGCTCATTGCTTATGATCATAAATGTGATTTATGATCATTGCCAACGTGATAAGAGCCTATTGGGTCGCACACATAGAGCTATTTGGATCATTAGAGTGCATGGGCTAATTATTTGGGTTATGGTTTCACTTTAATTTCGTATTAATAATGGGCCCAAGAGTTGAGCCATTATTAAGCCCGAAATTAAATACTAATTGGATTAGGGCTTTGAAACCCATTAGGCCTGGAAGTTGAGTCTCATTATAAATACAACTTCTAGTGAGAAATTCACAGGTCTCCTCGCCCTAGCCTCCCAAAAGGACAGCCACACTCTTCTCTTGCAATTCCTTGGAGGACGCAAGCTAGCACTGCGAGCGCAAGAGAAACGCATCTGCCGGGGCGTGGTGGAAGCGTGGTGATCCCGAGAGGCTCGTGTCGATACCATAGAGAGCTTGAACACGTCAACTGTTCAGGTTTTGTGATTCGACTCTACAGTTGAGTGAGAGATCTCAACCGAAAATTAGGTATGAAAATTTTTGAACACCCGGTTTACCCCCGTTTCACTTGGATCCTAGAGGGTTTCGGTTAAATTCCGCTACGCTATTTGGCTCCCGAAACCCAACAGTAACCGTGTCCTTATATTGCCTTACCAAACCGTTCAAACCAAGCCCATGGTGATTGCTTCAGCCCATATAGAGACTTCTTTAACTTGCACACTTTTCCACCTCCATTTTTTTCTTCAAATCTAGGAGCTAACTCGAGGAATATTTCCTCTTTTAGCTCTCCATTAAGGAAAGCATTTTTAAAATCCAACTGGTATAAAGGCCAGTTATGATGAACAGCTAGGGACAGCAGGATTTGGACTGAGTTCATCTTGGCAACTAGTGAGAAAGTTTCTTGGTAGTCAATCCCATGGGTTTGGGTGAAACCCTTTGCCACAAGCCTTGCTTTGTACCGCTCTATACTGCCAGCAGATTTACATTTGACAGTAAAAACCCATTTGCATCCAACTATCTTCTTTTCTTGTGGTAGGTCCAGAACTTCCCATGTTGCATTTTTTGTGGAGAGCTTTCATCTCTTCCAAAACTGCTAATTTCTAATCCGGGTTTTCTAATGCTTCCTGAATGTTTCTTGGAACAAACACATGAGAAATATTGGCAGCAAATGCTCTATGGTTCTTAGAAAGTATATGATAGGATAAGTATTTGGCAATGGGGTGTTGAGTACAGGAGCGGACTCCTTTCCTAAGTGCTATAGGTAGATCTAAATCAGAATAAATAGATGGACTTGAGGTTTGAAAAGGAGAGATACCTGGGTCATTTAAGTGACCAGACCTCGGAGCCTATGATTGAGTTTGGATGATCAGCTGATCTTTATTATTGTGATGAAATCTTCACCTAGTATAAACACGGAGCTCAGGATTATTTGGCAGTATTTCTTTTCCTGTTTGTATCTCAGTTGGAGAAGAGATAGGCTCATTAGAAAGAGGTTCACTAGGAAGAGTTGGCCCTGTATTTTCTGCTGAAATATAATCAGGAAATAGATATATTCTAGGTGTAGGTGTAGTGGTATTTAAATCCCAAAACTGATCTTCATATCCTCTCTCCCCCTAAAGATGAGTTTTTTCAAAAAAAGGTTGTTTTTCTAGAAATATCACTTCCATACTGATGTGTGTTTTTTTAGTCACTGGATTCCAGCATTTGTAACCCCGTTTATTAGGTGCATAACCCAAAAAAATGCATTTTTCTGCCCTAGGATCTAACTTGGAGCGAAGATGTGAAGGAAGGTGAACAAAGACAGTACATCCAAATATTTTTAAATCAAGTTTTGAAGTCAAACAACTTGCTGGAAACAGATTTTGAAAACACTGCAAGGGAGTTTGATATTTCAAAACACGACTAGGCATTCGATTTATCAAGTAACATGCAGTCAAGATTGCATCACCCCACAAATACTTAGGTACATTCATAGAAAAGAGCAAAGCTCTACTTACCTCAAGTAAATGATGATTTTTTCTTTCAGCAATACCATTTTGGTGGGGAGTGTCACGACATGTAGATTGGTGTAAAATACCTTTAGAGCGTAAAAAATTTCCTAGACACTCATTGAAATATTCAGTACCATTATCAGTTCGAAGGATACTTATTTTAGTTTGAAATTGATTTTCAATCATTTTGTAGAAATCTTTAAATAGGTTTTCTACCTCAGATTTAGTATTCATTAGATAAACCCAGCATAGACGAGTATGGTCATCTATAAAGGTTACAAACCATTTTTTTCCGGATAGGGTAGTAATTTTTTAAGGTCCCCAAACATCACTATGAATTAAGTAAAAAGGGTGACACACTTGGTACTCAAGAGGTTTGTAAGAGATACGATGACTTTTAGATAAATAGCAATGTTCACAATAAAGGGATTTCCAATCAACATTTTGAAACAAACTAGGAAATAGATGCCTCAAATAAGGAAAACTAGGGTGCCTTAATCTTTGATGCCAAAGCATAATTGTCTCACAAACTGAAAAAGAACTAATACTACCACTCAGACCTTGAGCTTGTTTATTCTCTAGAAGATTATCACCAAGATAATAAAGTCCATTGATCATTTTAGCACTGCTAATCATCTTCCCCGAACTCTGGTCCTGAAATTCACAGTGAGAATTAAAGAAAATAATACGATAGTTAGAATCTTTGGACAGTTTGCTTACCGATAAAAGGTTACAAGATAGTTTAGGGACATGAAGGACAGATTTTTTAACTCAATATTATCTGAAATTTTTACAGTTCCTTTCCCTACAATAGGTGAAAGGCTACCATCTGCAATACGAACTTTGTTATGGCCAGGACAAGGAAAATAAGAATTAAAAAAGGTAGAGTTATTTGTCATATGGTCAGAAGCACCTGAATCAATGATCCAAGGTGCAAGTATTAAAGAGCCAGATAGAGCACTTGAATTTCTACCTGTTAGAGCCAAGGCAACATTGGAAGTACTAGATTGTGGATCGGGTTTTAGCAGTTCCAGAAGCTGGTCGATCTGCTCTTTATTGAAAACCTGATTTAGACTGGTTGCTTCATGTGCTGAAGGTGTTGAACGGCTGCTTCTCTCCCCACCAGGCTTTCTGCTCTTCCAATCAGCAAGTTTTCCATGGAGTTTCCAGCAGGTTTCACGGGTATGTCTAGGTTTGTTGCAGTAGTCACACTAGACACGAGGTCGTGCATTTGAACACTGCTGATTAGCACCAGCAACAAGGGCAGAAGTTTCTATAAGACCACCAGAATTCTTCTTGCCCAGCATAACATTCCGGCGGCTTTCCTCACGCCTTACTTCAGAAAATACTTCTCCTATTGGTGGTAATGGACGCCTGCCGAGGATATGTCCTCGCACATCATCAAAATCATCTTTAAGACCAGCAAGGAACTTGAAAATCTGATCACTGTCCATAGTTTGCTGATGATGATTAAAGTCATCAGCATCCTTCCACTCATAGTCATTAAAGAGGTCAAGATCCTGCCACATCCTTCTCAGCGAGTTGAAGTATCTTGTCACATCATCATCTCTTTGGTGAATGCCTCCAAGCTTCAATTGTAGTTTGAATATTTGGGACTGATTTCCTAAATCTGAGTACATTTGGGTTACATTATCCCAGAATTCTTTGGCTGTGGAATAACACATATAGTTTGCACTAATGTCTTCATCCATAGAGTTCACCAACCATGCCATGATCATGGAATTTTCTGCATCCCAGGTGGCATATGAAGGATCTGTTGGTGTTGGAGCTTTGGTATCTCTAGTTAGATACCCGATCTTGCCTCTTCCACGGATATACATCCGTATTGATTGAGACCAACGTAAGAAGTTCCCTCCATTCAGTCGAATAGTGGTGATCTGGACTGAATGAGCTTCAGTATGAGTTATTTTGGTTTCGGTGGTCTTAGAAGATGCAGTAGGAGTAACAGGGGTGGATTCAGATACTTCAGACATTTTTTTGGCTAGAGGAGAAAACTGGACAGCAGTTAGGGTTTCAAAAAAAGACAAGGCTAGAGAGAACCCAGCTCTGATACCATGAAGAAATCAGAGTAATTTTCTTATGTATATTTCTTCTTTAAAATACGTATGTACAACCCTAATATATAGAACTAATGACTAACAAAGAATAGGAAAATTATAGAAGAAGGAAAGCTAAATGGAAAGGAAAGCTAATTACACCTTAGATATTAAAGGAAATAAAATATCCCCTTTAATTCTAGTTTCCCAATCTTGTTTAGTCACATTCTACAGCTAGAATACTTTCCAAATCTGAGAGATTTGGTCCTCGAATTCCAACACAAAGTGATATTTGGCTTTAACTTAGCTTAGCACTCAACATCCCAGATAAACGATCCAAATTCTACAGCCTCCAAGATCAGCATTGTCCATCCAACAAAGGTCATTGAAATCATTTCATTAGTAGACTAAAAATGCAAATACATTATAAACATGTATAGTTGGGTACAAAGCAAAAAACCTATAGCCATAGGGCATTCGAATCCACTAACCTAAACTGAATGTTGGCTGTTTGGTTAAGAAACACTACATTCTCTACAGTAAGACCTCTTGTTATGGCCAACTTGATCACAATTTTTGAAGTGTATCTCTCTTCCATGCCTTGAAAGCTTTGAATTGCCCTTCTTCAGTTCACTTCTAGCTTTTATTCATTACTCACGAGACCTACCAAGCTTCAACTTCGATGATATCGGAGGTAGAAGAATGCCTTGTCCACTTTCTTCCCAGAAGTCTTCACTGAGAATTGGTTCAAGTGAATGACTATATGCCTTAAAAAACATGACTTTGTTGTAGCAATCCTTTAGGTACTTCTTCAGATCCTTTCCCATATCTCGAATTACAGCAGTAGCTTGTACACATGGTACACCATTAGTGTTCCAACCTTTATAGTTGCATGTCTGTAATCTTAAACTCACTGCATATTGTGATCTACCAAGGCTCACCTAATATCCCCCAACACCATTGCATATAACCTTCCATGGGTAACTATCTTTAACATTTTCACTCACCTTCTTAATGAACAAGTAACCATATTCTTCCTTCCACTTGCTTGCAAACAATCTCCTTTTCATGTTTCTCTCAAACACAAAATTTTTGATTTCTTCTAACATGGAAATAATAGGTTTGCTTCGTGAAGAAATCAAAATAAAATTGAAGGCCTCAAAAGTGTTATTGTCAACAGAATCACATTGGGCCATATATATGATAGCCGAAGTGCCCATCACCTTCCGAACCCACAGGCTCGAACAAGGTACCAACCTCGGAAGAGAAACCACCTGCTACGGAAAGGAGGACATTTGACCCCCCGAATCCGACCTCGGCAAATCTCCGTTCCATGAAACGACAGTGCCAACCTCAGAGGGACGATTAAACCATCCTCGGAAGTGAGGGGTATCCCTGAGAAAGACCACCCTCGGGAAATATGCTCCTGCGATACTAAAGTAACCTCAAGAGACAAGTTCTTCTCCGAAGAGGTCTCTTCTACCAAAGGGACCTCGGGAGTACGACAGGAGCAATTAAGGAGCCTCTGACACATCCCCGACATGCCGCCCCCAGACACACTCTGACACACCGCCTGCAGAAACACTTTAGTACGCCACTCTCGGGTTGCCTAGGCTCCTGGCTAGGCGGCCTATGGTCGGCTGGATGTTCCCTTTTTCCCCGAAGACGTGGACCGCATCCCACCGAACACGTGCCACGATCTGGGCCGGCCACGTGAGGAGAACTACTACTGTTCACCCCTCTATAAATACTCGGTAAGCACCTCAGGTAAAAGGGTTGAGCACTAGAGACCATACTTCTCCGCTCTTTACTACCTCCATATCTCCTAAACACAGACTTGGGCGTCGAAGGCTCCTCCCCGGAAAAAGACTCCGGGGACCTCCTGACCTCTGTCTTCTAAGCCTTTCAGGTAACCTCTCCTGGGAAATCTCCACTTCAGGCGCTCCTCCTCACCGGAAGTCCCCCTCGCTCCTACCATGTCACATGATGAAGATGCTACCGGGCATCAATATGAAAAATATGCCCTACACCACAAATTTAAGGGCACCCACAATATGGCTTCTCTTATTTTAATTTGTTCTATTTCATCTAACATTTTCTTCAAAGTTGCTTCATTTGGAGACTTTGCCACAACATAGAAGGCAAGTTTAAGGTCCTCACCTCAAAATTTTTGATACCAATTAATGTAAATATGTCTGGCACATAACCTATGTTCAGCTCTTGGGAAAATCTCCATGACGGCGTTTAAAAGTCCCTACAAAGTTAATATTCATAGATCAGTAAAAAGCTGGTTGTTATAAAACTATAAACATGCTTTCATAGTAGAGTGTTATAATATCCAAATACTTTACTTTAGGAGTTTATGCTACAGATTTTATGCCTTGAAACCGTGTGCAGAGTTAGTGGTACATAAAATAACTAGTTATAAACATCAAGAATTATTATTACCTTTTGTTGGTCAGACATAAAAGTCCAATACAATCCATCTATGGTTTGGATAACGGCCCTTAGGTGCTCTAGAAACCAAGTCCATGATGAAGTACTCTCCACCTCAACAACAGCCAATGCCAATGGAAACATTTGATTGTTGACATATTTTCCAACTGCAGTTAATAATTGGCCCTTCACCACTCTTTTTAGAAAACAACCTTCAAGCCCTAAAAATTTTCTACATCCTACTAAAAATCCTTTCCTTAATGATGCAAAGCAAACATAGAACCTCTTGAAATAAGGTGGAATTCCAGGACCTCTACACTCCACTTCAACGTCAACACTATTTTCGGGATTTGAAGCAACCAAAACTTTTGCATAATCATGCAATTTTGGATATTCATTATCAACATCCCTTTCTAGCTTTTTTGTAACTTTTTTATTTGCCTTCTTGCATATGTTTCTTGACACTTTAATCCCCATCACTTGCCAGATAGTTTCCTGTAGGAAACTTTGCTTCATATCAAGATATTTTGCCATGAATAGTTCAAAATTTCTAGCAATCCATGGTGCTGTAACTTTTAAAATTTTATACAGTTTATTGCACCCATGTTTCTTCTTATACGTTTTCACCATGAAATAAACCTTCCCTTGGAATTTCTCTTTAGATGCATATAATAGCCATGGAGAACCTTCTAACTTACACTTCACCCTAATTCGAGAAGGCTCATTCTTGACATAATCTCAGTCTCTCTTCTCAGTCACACAATACTTTAGCAATGCCTCTTTAAACTCTTCATGATTTATGAAACTTAGCCCAATGGAGAAATTAACAATGTGTGAGTTTGGATCATACCTTTCAAAATGTTTTTCCCTCCTCACCACATCATGCTCGGCATCTTTTTCTATTTCTGAAATAAAGATGCGAAGATTATAATTATCCAATTTGTTTGATTTTCGACTGCTTCTCTCACTGTCATTGCCATCATTCTCTGTAGTTGGTGTTTGTTGATGACTACAACAAAAATTTGGTAACAGCCCCACGACACTAGGATCACCCAAAGCAACACTACTATAGTGATTCTTCACCTTTCGTACTCCATCCAATACCTCTTCATCAGCCACCCCTCCAATTGTTTCATCAAAATGATTAAGCTATTTTTCTAATGCACCATTTTGGTCCTCTCCTTCATCGACACTGTCACCAACCTCACTACCATCATTGTCTTTTGTTTCTTGGTTAGAAGAGTCAACCTCCAGTTCCTTCTCTTCCTCAACTTTCCACCGTACATCATGACAGTATTGTTCATCTAACCATTCTTCCTCTCTTTTATTACACCCGCCATCTACCTCCTCATTAAAACAAATATTTTCATCCTCAAACACATAACTACCTCTTGGATTGTTAAGTGAATGTTTGTCTTTTTTAATACCATACAAAGTGTGCTCTACATAAATTTCAACTACCTCATCATTTATTGCACAACCTACCACATCCATGAAGCTAGCGTCATTATGTAATGCTTTAAGACCATCAATAAGAGATGTTTCCGGTACTCGATAATGAATGGCCTTAACATCTTTACCATCATACCCAATTTCTTTTAGCATATCCATAAAGCACCACAATGTCATGTCTTCACTTTCAAATTCTTTGTCACATACCAAGTAGCCCACATATCTAACACTTGGACTTTGCAACAACACTCCACCAAAAAATACTTTTACTTTGAATTTCACCATCTACAAACATTATAAATGTCATAAGTTAAAACACAGCAGGCCACCATATACACCTGAATTACTATTACTAGGCCAACATGTAGACGACATACATATGGCCAACATGTAGACGACATACATATGGCCAACATATAGTTGACATATAAATTCACACAATAGGCCAACATGTACATGGCATTGGAAATTTTGAATCATTGGGAACATATAAATATTATATAGGAAATCCCCACTGCCAATATTTCAATTTAAAAAATCCCTCCTCATCCAAAACCCTTTATTTCACAATGCAAATTTCATATTACAGCCACCTAAATAGTTGCCCAACAGAAGCATTATTTTTTTCTCATTTTTGTTTCAAATTCAATTCATTTACTAATCACCTTCCACCACCAACAAACTGCAAAAGCATTAATAAAATTTAATTTTTCTCCAACTGTACCATCTTATTTACTCACACATGGTGTTGGAAACAACTATTGTTTTATCCTAACCTTTACACTTGTGAATTGGTGCTGAAAGAAGGCCAAGAATCTTCAGACTGTAGCAAATCCTGAGGCAATTGTCTACCCAAAAGCTATTCCTAAAAGCTTATTTTCCACTCTCATTGTCTCATTTAGGACAAATTGTCTCTTTTTGTGTGTTTTTTTTCGATGTGAGTTAACTCAATAGGCGGTAACATGCTGAGTTTTGTGCCAACAAACATAAGGGTTCAAGTTTTTACCTTTTCTTAGGAAAATTATTTATTTTGTCCTTCACTATGCCTTTTTGGTTCGTTCTACTCCTCATATATGTCAGATGAACATTTCCATTATCGCAGGACGCACACCTGATATCACATGCTTCATTAAACTGAGTCCAGGGGGTAAAAAGTCCCATTTAACAAAGTTTGAGGGCTGATTATTATTGAGTCAAAGTTCAAGGGGTTAAAAGTTTGACTTGATAAAGTCTAGGGGCCAATAGGCCTTTTTGGCCATTTTTATTTTGGCCAAATTCTCTCGCTTCTGCAAATATCCATTATTTTCCTTTTCTTGTCTTGTCTTCACCATAACCACCTCTTTGTATTGTCTGCCATCTCTCCACGACCCATTCCTTAAACCTTCAAAACGAGCAGATGTGTTGCTAATGACCGCTACACTTTCTTATGATTACTTTGGAGATATCTAGCCACATTCACCCTAAGTTTATGGCCGCCAATCCAAATTCCATTAAGCTTTTCTTCCAAATCCATAACTCCTCCGTTCACTTTGTATCTTACAAAGCCAAGTTTCTGCTCCCATCTTGTTCTCTTCTTAGCCACACAGACATCAATGATTACTCCATATCTCTAGAGTACTACCCATAACTCTTTCGAGCCCCATTGCTTGGTGAAGGAGAAGGTTGCTGCTACACGATAAATAACCTTGGTAACATCAATATCAAATCCTCTGCCTATATGCCCCTTTTCGGAATAGAGTCTTGTTAACTTTAACCTTGGTAACATCTCTCTTTCCCTTTCCCTTTCTCTCTCTCTCTCTCTTTCTTTCTCTCTCGCCTTCATTAACTTATTAAAAATCAAAATTTGTGCACTGTTCGCTTGCTCTTTGTTTACTGATAATTCAAATAGCTTAACTTAGTTCCATTACTTCTTTGTTAATCAAATTGTCAACTCATTGACTGTCTAGTTAAAGTTAGGTCTACAAATTATGGTAATTGTGCAATAATACACATTTATCCTCATGGGAATGATATCTATTTTACCTTATCTATATGCATATGTTTGTGGATAGTTTGGTTTTAAAGCTTGCAACACTAGGCAACATAAGCTCACCTGAAAAATTCCTAAACAAACAAAAGTATATTATTTTGTTATGTTATTCTTCAAATCCCATAAGACCCTTAAATGAAAACTATTTTCAAAGTATTTTTTAAGCTTGTTGGAGTGTGTGGTCATAATTGATATGCAATTTACATAAATACCCAATATATAAATACACATAATTATTTAAAATCTCTATCAACCACATATTCTATGATTATTTAGGTTAAAATTGCATTTTGTGGGGTTCAGAAATAGCACTTAAATTAGGTTAAATTAGCTTGGGTACAATCGAGTTCGGGTTTAGGTCTAGTCAAATTGAGTCAGGTTCGACTTGGGCTTAGATGGGCTAGGCTAGGACATTAGGTTTGGTCCAATTTTACCATCTCTATCCATAGATAATGTTCCTCAACATTACTACCACATCAAGAAACACACGAGGGGAATGATTTGAGCGAATACTGCTACTAGAAAAGGAATACATGAGCTGTGATACTACTTATACAACTTTAAACTGTCCAACTTGAAGAATCTGTGATTAACTTAATTATAAATATAAATTAACCTAATACACCAAGTTCTTCCATAATTTGAGTCGGACATGTTGGGAAAAAATTCCCCAATCATCTATCATGTGCAACGGATAACAAACACAATCAAACAAACACATACAAATTTAACGTGATTCGGCACTTAACTAGCCAACATCCATAGATTAAAGAAATTCACTTAAACAAAATATAGAGATTATACTAGATGTATGCCCCTAGTATTCACACTGGCCTATGGATCTCATATACAGAATTGTAACCCTAATATCTTACTCTCACATAATTATAAGATATGAAAATCACAAACGGCTTCCCACCTTAGCCCTCATTGGCCTCCAGACCTCTCTCCCCTTATGAAACCATCACATCTTGTCTCTTAATCACATTGAATTTTTTCTCATGCTCAAAACCTTACCACAACATGCATTTTATAGGCCACACACAAACCCATGTCACATCAAAATAGGAAAACTAAATCCCAAACAAATAGGAAAACTAATACCAAATCCTACAAAAAATCAAAATCCTTAAGTTTTTTAAATTTAAGCCAACAAAACCAACAGAACAAATATTATGTTTTTTATAAACACAATCATGGGCGAAAAATCTACAACATCAATATATAAATGCTGTAACAGACCTCTAGTTAATGACCTATTTTGACTAGGTAAGTAAGTTTAATTTAAGTATTTTTATTTAAATTCCTCAAATTAACTTTCTAGTAACCAAGAAAAACAAGCCAAGTAAGGTTGTATTAAGTTCCTAAGTGTGAAATGACACCTAAGGGTAAAGAAGGTAAAATGGTAATTTTAGCCCAAGTCAATGGAATGACTGTAATTTTTTTGAAATTAATTTCATTTGAGTAATTTTGACCAAATAAGTCAAGGCCATAAGTTACTTTAACCATCGAAACCAATAATGAAAGTTAGGGCACTAAAATGCACTAACTAAAAAATTAGGGCTTTTGTGCCACTTATGGCAAATAGGTAAAAAGGCTAGGGGCAAGGAAATAATTTTTCCATGGGAAAAGTGGGATAGTTGAGATAGGTGGGTGGTGAAAAAAAAAAATTAAACTTGTCTTATTTGGTGGTGGAAGTATGACAAGTATAAGTGGGAGTAGTTGGGATATTTCTTAAGGGGCTTTTCACCACTATTCATAATCTTCTTCAATGCCATTTTCGTAGTTCCTTCTTCTCCATTTCTCTCTACCAACATTGTTTTCAAAATGGCCAAAGTTTCATGAAATTTGAAGGTCCCAAAGTCATCCCAACAAACCCTTAGCTCATTTTTTATGGAATTTGTGCATTTGAGCTTGGTTTTGCAAGTTTTGGATATAAACACTAAAGTAAGCTTCTTTGCTTTTATTGGTTCGGTTCTAAGCTCAATAAATGGTTAAAAATGGTCATAAATTTATGCCATTAGTGTCCAAATTGGTTCAATTTAGGCTAGGAATGCAAAGGAAGCTATATTGTACAACATGGGGCTTATGTGTGTAGCTTGCTTAGCTTGGATTTGAGGTAAGGGATTGATGTTATGGCATGATTAAATGATGCATAAGTAGTGTTAGAACATTCAAGAGTTAGTTAAAATGAGCTAAAAGTTATTAGAACTAGTTTGGGTAAGATTTGGAGCGAGATTGGCCAAAAAAGACATGAGGAAATGTAGCTCTAGGGGCTCAACGGTCGTACAAAATATTTGATGTGATTGCGTTGAGCTCAAGAGGAAGAGCAAGTTGCCTGAATATGTAGTATAGTTGCACAAACTATGCTAGTGTCATCACATCATTTCCAGCAACTTCTATAAAATCATGATTCTGTTGCACCATAATATGCAATGCTATAGGATTGTGCCAACCTTGTTTCTCAATGTCCCAACTCAATTCCTAAGGCCTAGTTGGAATCCAAACATGGCTCAAAAGTGCTCATAAGATTTAATTATACATCAATTAGTGGATAATAACTGGGTGGTTAAGAGGGCTAAGGAAAAATGGATAAGTTAGATACCTTAGATCACAAGTAGGGTACTAAGGTGGGACTAAGTATTGTATGAGTCCTACAATGGCCAAAGGGTGTGGTCATGAACCTCTAGCAATGAAAAAGGACCCATAAAGGGTTTGAGACCTTTAATGACCTAATGGTAGATGCCAAGTACTTTTAGGCATCAAGTAGTACTCAAGAGGTCCCGATAGAGTTGACAGGCTCAATAATCATATCTACTAAGTTGCCTGAGTCGAGTTCAGGGGAACTTGGTAAAGTTTGACCACTAAGTTAAATTAATTGGCACAAAAATAAGGGAAAGTTATGGGTAAAAGGTAAGTAAGTGATTATTTACTCTAAGTAGCCTGTAAATGGTGGGTAAGGGGTGAGTAAGTAAGAGATGACTAATTTAAGGCACTTGTAAAGAGGACTTCATGGCGTTTAATCAAGTGCTAGCATAGGATACGAAGGCCAGCATCTAAGTACCCCAATCGTATGAGCTCACAACAGTTAAGAACACCTTTGGATGTAAGGAAGTCCTAAGTGCATAAACTTGTGCACTCACTCATCCATCCATACATCACATTACATTGTTATTGTGGTTCATTAATTTCTTGTGCTTATTGTTTGTTGTGTTGCTTGATCACTCTGTTGGTTGTATATATATACAATTCTTTGCAAGCTTGTATATGTTTTCCTTGTAGGTGCCAAATTCTTTACTGAGTACTTTTAAGTACTTACCCCTTAAGTGCTATGCAGGTATTTAGAAGGCTAGTCCGGCTTAACAGTTGGTGATGGGTTACTGTTAGTACTAAGTTTTATTTGTTTGAAGGTACTTTCAAGTATGGATCTTCTAGTTAATGAGTGCTTATAATATAAGTTAGTACTAACCAAAGTGTTGTCTTTTGTCACTATTGTATGTATTACATTTTTCAGGCTGTGTGTTACCTCTACTAGTTTCCATTAGTGTGTATAACACTACAGCTACATTTAGGTACATATAACATTAAGATGTATGCACACAGTTATTACTTAAAGTTAAGGTAACTATGATTTTCACGTCTTAGCTTGTTTTAACTTATGTTTTTTTAACTAGCGTGCCATGATCGTCTTTATAGTTTTATTTACTTGTTATTGCATAGCCAGGATGACACATGCATATTTTCATTGTAAGATAGGCTCAGTAACTATTTGAATGTAATGATTTAAGTTACTTTTTGAGTAATAGCAAGCCAATTGTAACCTAGGTAGAATTACAGTTCCCTAAGAGCCAACCAGTGGTTTTAAATTTAGGGCACTGGCACCCTGTTCTGCCATAGATGGTATTAGAGCAAGTCAATGGTCTTAGTAAAGGCAATAAATGACAAAGATCCAAGTGTGTCCTTGTGCTTTGTCACACCCCACATAGGCCCCAGCCTGTGCACTCTCAGTGCCACTCACTAATACTACCCAGGAAGTTATTAAACACTTGTGTTCTTAAGTGTTATGAGTATTCTTTAATTTCGTCCAACTTTCCATTAGGTAGTTTAAGTCTTATTTTCTTAAGCTTAAGGCTTAGGAGGTGCATCAGGAGGCTTATGAGTTGTTTTGTGTACTTACTTGCAGCCTAAGGTAGAGCCCATAACACAAACTTACAACACAAGGCAAGGCTATCCCATTAACTTGCAACACAAGGTAAGGCATACACTTATTTCTTTAAGTGGCTAAGATGTGTGCTCATCAAGTGTGGTACTCCAATGCATGACAACTAAGAAGCCCATCAAATCAAGTTTTGGAAAAACATAAGTTTTCATGTTCATATGCATTTGGCCAAGTAAGGTTCACAAGAGCTTTGCCTCACAAAAACCTTTCTATAAGCACATAACCAAGTCATAATTTGGCATTTCATCAAGCATAACATGAACATAACAAAACCAAGTTCATCTGAGGCTAAAATATACATCAAAATAGCCTATATACGAGTACTAACTACTTAGCAACATACCAAGGTCCCTCATTGTCCAAAACTAGCCCAAGTTATGCATTACAACCCAAGTTCACCTATAATACCTGAGAAGCACCTTGAAAGTGCAATACAAGATCAAACATTAAAGTACAAGACCTATGACCAAGTTCATGGTTGTGAAAGCAAACCACCACACTAGAGCCCAAGAACATACATCCATCTCCCCTAGACTTGTTCCACAAACCTACACCAAGCTTGCAGAACTTAACACATAAGTTTCGGACAAATACCATAAGACTTGCACATGTACTTAACTGGCCAAGTTCTCGGTTTTGACACATAGCTTAGTAAAAAGTGTACAACTTAGTACACAAGCAATCAAGCATAATCACAATCACTCAAGTTCAGTTCCTTTCCCTGAAACACAACCAATAAGGGGGTGAGTTTTACAACTCAGTAAGGTTCATTACAACTCTTGAAGAGTTTATTTAATTAAGCCTGAGGGCTTAACCTGCAACAAGCTAGCTTAACTTGCAAGGAAGACATGAAAACACAAGAAAACACATGCTAGCCGAGACATACATATATATAAAAACACTATCTACTCTGGTTAGCAAGCACAAACAATCAACCAATGCACACAACTCTCACACACACACCACATTTTCAATCTCAGCCGAAACCACTAGCAAGTACAATTCCAATTCTTGCACTTCAAGCATTTCCATTCACTCTCCAATCCACTAGATCTCCAAGTTCAATAGTAAGTTGGCGTACTTACTAAGAACTTTAGTACTTGCCTTTAATTGACTACCTAGCCAAACCATATGAACCCAAAAGTTCTACCATATGCCAATTTGGAGAACTAAGATCACATAACATAATTTACTATCACTTAGATGCCATTAATCTACTTGAACATGGAATTATACCAAAATAAAGTAGAACCATGAACCTCACCCCAAAAATCATAAGCTTGAGCTCTCAGCCAACCTTGAATTCTTCAAATCCAAGCTTGAAAATTGAAGTGCAAGGTCGCCTAATGCCGAAATCCTCAATGCCAAGCTTGATTCTTCACTCCAAGCTTTAATCACCAACAATTTGGCAAAGACCCGACACCATAATCACCAAGAACACCAAGAACACCTTCTTGACTTTTGAAATAAAGCTTTGACCGAAATTAGTTGATTTCAGCTTAAGTGGTAACGTGCATACTCGTCATGTGCCACATGTTCATAAAAGTGGGCTTAATGCCCTTCATATCTCAAACTAAATTGCATGGCTTAATGAACCCTTCCATGCTTCTTAGTATCAAGATTAGAACTCGAAAGATCTTTCAAAGTGGCCCTTAATCTTTGTTTTTCGTCATAAGCCACATAGTCACTTTTCATGTGCATTTTAGACCCAAAAGTTCTCGGTTGCGTACATGCACCACCACTCACTTTTTCAATTGAGTTCCTCATGTTTTTATTGCATTTTCTTTACATTCTTGGCCCGGCCCAAGCACTGAGGGATGGTCCTAACAACTCTTCCCTCCTTAAAGAATTTGGTCCACCAAATTCTTCACAAGTCTAGCATACACTTGAGGGTAACTCTTGGCAATTTCCTGTTCTACTTCCTAGGTTGCCTCTTCAGGAGTATGGTTACTTCACTGAACCCTTATCATAGAAATCCACCTGCTTCTCAACATCCTAGTTTCCCTAGCTAGGAATTGGATTGGTACCTCTTTATAAGAAAGGTTTGTTGCTACAGGTACACTATCAGGTGTCTCTATTTGTTTAGAACTTGGAACATGTTTCCTGAGTAAGCTCACATGAAACATATCATGTATGTTGCCAAGTTCTGGTGGCAAATCCAATTGGTATGCTACATTTCCAATCTTGGCCAACACTTGATATGGCCCTACATATCTGGGTGCCAGTTTCTCTTTCCTTCCAAACCTTATCACTCTTTAATAGGAGAAACTTTAATCAACACCCAGTCTTTTTCCTGGAATTCTAGGTCTCTTCTTTTTTTCAGGTTGGCATAGGATTGCTGCCTATCATTTGCAGCTTTGATTCTTGCTTGAATCAATTTTATCCTTTCAGTGGTCTCCTTAATAATGTCTGGTCCTAACTCCAATTTATCTTCTGGCTGATGCTAGCAATAAGGAGTAATACACTTTCTGCCATACAAGGCTTCATAAGGGGCCATTCCAACAATGAATGATATCCATTATTATAGAACTCCACTAAGGGAAGATGCACATCCCATGCTCCCTGAAAATCAATGACACAGTATCTCAGCATATCCTTCAAAGTTTGAATTGTTTTCTCTGTTTGTCCATCAGTCTGAGGATGGTATGCTAAACTAAACTTAACTTTAGTTCCCAATGCTTGATGTAGGGATTTCCAGAACCTAGAGACAAACCTAGGATCCTTATCTGACACAATGTCATCAGGTACTCCATGCAATCTCACTATTTCCCTTATATAGAGTTGTGCAAGCTTATCCAAAGAATTAGTGAGATTCATTGGAAGAAAGTGGGCTACCTTGGTCAACCTATCCACATGACCAAAATGGCATTGTGTTTTCTCCTTGTTAGTGATCCCCATTTTCTTTCAGGAATAGGTAAGCTTTGAACCTTCCTTTCTGGTTTCTAGTACTCAACCTTCACTTGTTGGCACACTTCACATTCAACTACATGAGTACTGATGTCACGTTTCATATATGGTCACCAAAAATAAGCTCTAAGAGCATGATACATCTTTGTAGCTCTAGGGTGCATACTTAGCTTACTAGAGTGTGCTTCTTCTAGAATCTGGAATCTCAGATTATCCTTTTCAGGCACATACAATCTGTGATGGAAGTACAACAACCCTTGCTTATAGGAGAATCCTTGAAAAAGTTCTCATTTTCTTTGCCCAGATACCAGTCCTATGTTCTTATCATTAAACTGGGCTTCCCTGATAAGTTCCTTCCACTCAGGGGTAATGGTGAGCACACTAAGTTGTTCATGTTCCCAGTTCAGCCATTGACTTGCTAAACAAGTAAGGCTAATGCTCTTGGCCTTATGTTCATTTTCTCCACCTTTGAGCACCCAAGTATAATTCTTGCTCAGGGCATCTGCCACTACATTGGCTTTCCTAGTTGTGTATTCAATTACACGGTCAAAATCTTTCAAGTATTCAAACCACCTTCTCTGCCTCATGTTCAAGTCCTTCTGAGTGAAAAGGTACTTGAGGCTTTTGTGGTCTGTATAAACCTGAAATCTATTACCCAGTAGGTAATGTCTCCATTACTTAAGGGCAAAGACTACTGCTGCTAATTCCAGGTCATGCACTGGATACTTCTTTTCATGTGGTCTCAACTATCTTGACCCAAAAGCAATAGCTTACTTTTCCTGCATTAGGACACAGCCTAGTCCTCTATGAGATGCATTAGTGTACACCTTATAATCCTTTTCAGGATCTGGTAAAACTAACACAAGAGCTGTTGTCAGCCTCCTTTTAAGCTCTTGGAAGCTTTCCTCACATTTATTTTCCCAGACAAATTTCTAGTTCTTCTGGGTTAATTGGGTCATGGGTGCTGCTATAGCGGAGAATTTTGGCACAAATCTCCTGTAATAGCCAACTAACCCCAAGAAACTTCTAACTTCCCTCACATTATGGGGTTGCTTCCAATCCAATATTGACCTTACCTTTTCAGGATCCACGGCCAAACCTTGATCATTTATTACATGACCCAGAAATCCAATCTCTTGAGTCCAATATTTACATTTACTCAGCTTCCCATAAAGCTTATGTTCTTGGAGTAAGCCAAGCACTATCCTTAAGTGTTCTTTATGAGTTTCCTCATCTTTTGAGTATACTAAAATATCATCAATGAATACTACCACAAAGTGGTCTAGGTGTGTTCTGAACACCTTCTGCATTAAATCCATGAAGAATGCAGGTGCATTAGTAAGCCCAAATGGCATTATTGTATGCTCAAAGTGTCCATAGCTAGTCCTGAAAGTAGTCTTAGGTATGTCCTCCTCCTTAACTCTTAACGGAAATATCCAGACCTTAGATTTATTTTGGAAAACACCTTTGCTCCTTTCAATTGGTCAAATAGATCTTCTATTCTTGGGAGAGGGTACTTATTTTTAAAGTTCAAGGCATTCAGCTTTCTATAATCAATACAAAGCCTGAGGGTTCCACCCTTCTTTTTCACAAACAATACAGGTGTTCCCCAAGGAGACACACTGGGTCTGATGAACCGTTTCTCAAGCAGTTCATCTAACTACTTCCTCAGCTCTACCATTTCAGGTAGTGCCATCCTATATGGAGTAGTAGACACTGGTGCTGCTCTTGGTACCAGTCTAATTCCAAACTCCAGTTCCCTGAATGGTGGTGATGGCCAAGGTGCCCATCACTGGCCGAGCTCCCAGACAGAGGAAAACTATCAGCTGAGGTCGGAGAGATAAAACGACCCCCTGGACTAATGTTGGGAATTCACCTCCTTAGGGAGCGGAAGGACCAACCTCGGCAGAACAGTCAGACCCTCTTCAAAAGCAGAAGTATCCCTTGGAGGGACCATCCTCGGGGAATATGCTATTGCAAACGTTAGAGTAACCTCGGGGAGTACAAACAGAGCATTTAAGGAGCCTCTGACACCTCCCCGTAAATTTGCCCTCCAAGTACGTTCTGACACGCTATCACTGGAGCACGCCATCAGAAGGACATCTCGACACGACACTCTCGGAATGCCTAGGCTTCTAGCCAGGCGACTTTTACTGAGATAAGTGTCCCTTCATTCCCCGAAAAGCTAGGATCGCATCCCACCGAACACGTGTCGTAATCTGGAACTACCACGTGAGGAGAATTGCTTATGTATGCCCCCTTTATAAACGCCCAGAAAGCATCCTAGCGGGGTAAGAAAAAAGTTCTCTTGAAATACACAAAAGAGCACATCATCTAGTACTGACCTGGGCGTCGGAGGCTCCTCCCCGGAAATACACTCCGGGGACCTCCTAACCTGTGTTTTCTGGAGCATTTCAGGTATCCTCCACTTTGGAATCTCCTCCCAAGGTACTCTCCTCCGTCAGAAGCTTTCCTTACTTGTACAATGGCACACGACGAAGCCGCCGCAGGTCATCAATTGGCGCCGTCTGTGGGAACTCTATCCCATATCGCCATCGTGGAGACTCGGCGTGCGAAGGAAAAAGGGGTTTCAAGACCCCCCCAGCACCCGAGACTCAGCAGACGACCACTCTGCCTGTGGCAGAAACTTCTATGAAGGAGGACGATCGTCCTGTAACAGTAACGATGAGCTTCCTATAGGATTTCCAGCGTTCTATCGTTGCCGAAATCACTCAGCAGCTTGATCAAAGGTTGCCCCAACCTCCGCCCACTCAAAGAGCCTCATCCCCGACCATTCGTCGGGAAAGGAGCTCGCGATCTACTCAACGGAGTTCAGGGAGTGGAGACTCCCTTGACACATATTAAACAGATGGTGAGCCCGTTGAGGCGCGCCCCGCCAGAGGGGGAGCCCCAAAAGAGACCAGGGCCTCCTGTCAACGGAGCGCGTCCCCTTGCCAGAGGTCCCCCTCTCCCCCTAACCGGAGTCGTTCCCTAAGGCGAAGAAGAAATTCGCCACTACCAGCAAACACACGACGGCAGGAAGGAACCAGCACTGCCGCCCTTATGGAAAGGATCCTAGGAGGGCTGGAAAATGTCGAGAAACAGATCTCCCAGAAACCAGTTTGGTCCCGGTTGTCCGACTCCTATACCGGAGAGGAGTCGCCTTTTGTACGCGAGGTAGTAGAGGCGCCTATGCCTAGTGATTTCAGGGTACCTCGCCTGGAAACGTATGATGGGCGAAGTGACCCCCAGGCGCACCTGACAAAATATAAGCGAAGTATGGTGCTGCACGGCGCGGACGATGCCACACTCTGTAAATGGTTTGAGGTAACACTCTCAGGACCAGCAACAACGTGGTATAGCTCTTTGCCCCAAGGAAGTTTGGTAAGCTTTCAAGAGCTATCTACTGCCTTCACCCAACAGTTTATTGGTAGTAGGCCAACTGCCAAAATGCCAGTGCAAATGTTTGACATAGCCCAGAGAGGAGGGGAGACCATCCGCGGTGGAAAGATGCAATTGAGAAGCACTGAGCGTACCAGACTTTCGGCCAGAAATTTGTATCCTCGCAATGGTCAGGGGACTACGAAGAGACTCCCAGCTGTTCTACGAGTTCTCCAAAGATCCCCCAGAAACTCTTGGGGAGTTTTACAGAAGGGCCGAACAACACATGACGGCCAAAGAACTCAGAATGGGAGGACCTAAAGGCGAACACCCTCGCACCGAAGGGCCTAGCCATCAGCCGCGCCACCAAAACGAGACAGAGCGGTCTCAAAGGCAAAGAGGAAAGAGGACCGTAGCATTCACCCCCCTGAACACCACAAGAGCCAGTATTCTGATGGTGCTAGAGAGGCAAGGGACCACAGTCCCAAGGCCAAAGGCCATGATCCTAGAGAATAAAAGGAATATGAAAAAATTCTGTCAATTTCACCAGGATCATGGCCATGACACTGAAGCCTGTTTCCAGTTGAAGAAGTACATTGAGTCCCTGATCAAACAGGGTCAACTCCGACGATACCTGCGGATGCCTTCTCCAAAGGGGAGAAAGGAAGAGCAAAGGAGACCAGACGATGAAGAGTATGACTCTGATAGACGGCGGGACCGGAGTCCCCGAAAAAGTCTGCCACCCTCGGCAGGGGTTATCCAAACCATTACCACTGGGATACCCTCGGCCGAAAGAAAAAGAAAAATGAGAGAAGTCTCCGTCATGGAGTACGGGAACTCCCCACGAAGGCTCACCCGTAGGGATGGGTCTGTAGTAAAGTTCCCTCACGATGATCCCCTCCTTGTCATGGCAAGGATAGGAAACTGGGATGTCAAAAGAGTGCTCCTCAACGACAGCTCAAACACAGACGTCATTTTTTCTCAACTGCTGGGGAAATTAGACATTTCAAAAAGTGATCTTAGCCCAGTCAATTCCCCCACCTTTGGCGTCGAACCATCTGA
Organism: Aquilaria yunnanensis; assembly: GCA_039654915.1. NCBI lineage: Eukaryota > Viridiplantae > Streptophyta > Magnoliopsida > Malvales > Thymelaeaceae > Aquilaria > Aquilaria yunnanensis. Next base: position 86,406,627 of record CM077600.1, on the reverse strand, counting down.
ACTTCCAATCCTCGGGTACATCGACTTGCCCATAATGCTAAAAGGGGTCTCACCCCAGAGCAAGAAGGAGTTAATTGCCTCCGGCAGAACAAAATTTATAGTCATTGACGTACCGTCAGCATACAACGCCATTTTTAGAAGGCAGAGTCGGGGCAATTTTCACATTCGACCAGATGTAAGATACCTGACGGTCACCTTCGCTACCGAAGACGGAGATGCCAAAATCTTTATAGACCAGGCCGAGGTTAGAAAAGTCTTCACAAGGGCCAGGCAAAGCCCAGCCAAGATCCAGGTACAGACTCCGGCAGAAGAAAAAATGGTCTTGATAAATGAAAAGATAATAGCAGAGGAGACGGAAAACCTCGACAAAGTAGAAACGGAAGATGTAGAATTGATCCCCGGCCGAAACACCCGAATTGGGAAAAAACTGGCCGAAGGGGACAAAAAGAGGCTTGTATCCTTTTTATGCATGAACAAAGATCTGTTTGCTTATTCGCCGAAGGATATGCCTGGGGTTGACCCCGGCATAATCCACCACAATCTTATAGTACAACCACGCGTCAGACCAGTTCGGCAGAAGAAACAGAATCTATCAGCTCACAAAAATTCTTTCGTAAAAGCCGAAGTTAATCACCTCATGGAGGCCGGGGTAATAAGGGAAGTAAAATACCCTGAATGGCTCAGCAATGTGGTTATAACCATAAAAGAGGGTAGTGAAAAGCTCCGAATGTGTATCGACTTCCGAAACTTGAACGATGCCTGTCCAAAAGATTCCTACCCATTGCCGGCCATAGATCAACTGGTGGATGCAACTGCCGAGTATGGACTACTTAGCTTCCTCGACGCCTTCAGCGGGTATCATCAGATCCGAATGAACCCCGAGGATGAGGAAAAAATGGCCTTCATCACAGAAATAGGTACCTACTGCTATGTTAGAATGCCCTTCGGGCTCAAAAACGCAGGGGCCACCTACCAAAGACTGATGAACAAGGTATTTGATGCACAGATCGGTAGGAACATGGAAGTGTACATCGATGATATGATAGTCAAGAGCAAAGTACCTGGTAATCATATCACCGACTTAACTGAAACTTTCCAACGACTTCGGGAGTTCGGCATACACCTCAATCCCGAAAAGTGTGTGTTCGGAGTAAACGCAGGAAAATTTCTCGGGTTTATGGTATCAGAAAGAGGAATAGATGCTAACCCTGAGAAAGTGAAAGCCCTGCTAAATTTCTGAACACCTACGTCTATCAAAGACATACAGAGGCTTACCGGGAGGATCACCTCCCTAAGTAGATTCATCTCCAGGTATGGTTACCGATGTCGTCCATTTTTCAAAGTGCTCACCAAAGTCTTTAAGGACAGTGGAACCTCCGGAATCCGGGAGCATCCATGGAATATAGAATGCCAGAAAGCCTGGGAAGAACTCAAAAGCTATTTGACCCGCCTCCCAACACTCCGGCAACCTCGAGAAGGAGAGCCTCTCATTCTCTACGTCGTCGTCACTGAAAAGGCGGTAAGTTCCGTCTTGGTGAAAGAAGAAGGTGGGAAACAATGGCCAGTGTATTACGTAAGTAAGTCCCTACATGGCGCCGAGACGAGATACCCGCTACTCCAAAAAGCTATCTACGCATTAGTACTCGCGGGCAGGAGATTGCGGCCCTACTTCCAAGGACACGCCATCACTGTCCGAAGTAACTTGCCCTTACGAGATGTAATGAAAAAAGTGGAGCATTCGAGAAGACTGTCAAAATGGTGCATTGAGCTCGGTGAATACGACATTACTTATGAGCCTAGAAGGGTGATAAAGGCTCAGGCATTAGCAGACTTCATTGCCAAAATCCCCGAGATCGAGAAAACCGAACCTCTCGCGGAAGAAGAAACAAAGACTGATCCGGAATGGAAGCTCTTTGTCGATGGGGCGTCAGGCACAGAACATCAAGGAGCTGGAGTAGTCCTTCAGGGTCCCAAAGGCATGGAAGCTTCTAAAGCAATCAAATTCGGTTTTAATGTTACCAATAACATTGCCGAATACGAAGCCCTCATAGCGGGACTGAAAATGGCCAGAAAAGTAGGCGTAAAAAACCTTATGGCCCACAATGATTCACAGTTAATAGTCCGACAGACGAAGGGAAAGTATGCGAAAAAGGACCCAATTTTGGCTAAGTATCACGACCTTGTTCAGAGACTCATTGAGAATTTCGACTCGGTGCGCATTGAGAACGTGCCCCGAAGGGATAATACCCAGGCTGATGCCTTGGCCAAATCCAGGGAACCCACTGAAGTGCTAAAACATCCCAACACGGAGTCAATGTGCATAGAAACCTCGGCGGAGGGATGGCAAGGCTCCCTCAAGAAATATTTAGCAACTTCGGAGCTTCCCAAGGATCCTAAAGAAGCTGCAAAAATATGAAAGCGTGCAGGAAGGTACTTCCTCGTTGGGGAAGAACTGTACAGACAAGGGTATGCAAGCCCCTTACAAAAATGTGTAGGCGAGGGTGATGTCAGAATAATACTTGAAGAGGTTCACGAAGGAGTGTGTGGTTCCCATATAGGAACAGACGCCCTCGCTGGGGTAATACTCCGCCAAGGATACTTTTGGCCCACTTTAAGGAAGGATGCAAGGCAGTTCGTCCGAAGATGTGACAACTGCCAAAGGCACGCCAACATCCAAAAGCTACCCTCGAAAAAAGTAAGTGCAACGGACTACCCCTGCCCCTTCGCCGTATGGGGCATTGATCTCGTTGGACCTCTCCCAACCGCTCCCGGTGGGGTAAAATTTTGCATCGTCGTGGTAGACTATTTCACTAAGTGGATAGAGGAAGAGCCGCTGGCATCAATCTCGGTGAAGGACGCTCAAAAGATCGTATGGAAGAACATCATATGCCGATTTGGAATTCCGAGGGTAATAGTGGCCGATAACGGAACACAGTTTACAGACAAAGGGTTCCGGGAACTCATGGAGAACCTCGGCATCAAGATGCATTTTGCTCCAGTGGCCCATCCTCAGAGTAATGGGCAGGTCGAGGTATCTAACAGAACAATAAAAGATGGCCTGAAGAAAAGGCTAAAAGAGGCAAAAGTGAAATGGCCAGGAGAACTCCCAAGTGTGCTATGGAGCTACAGAATGACTCCCCGAAGGGCCGCGGGAGAAACTCTTTTCTCGCTCGTATATGGGACGGAGGCCATTATTCCCATTGAAGTCATGCAGCCCTCGGTAAGAGTACAGGTGTTCGATAAAGGAGGAAATGATCTTGGACTAAGGGTGAAACTGGACCTCCTCGAGGAACACCGTGAAATGGCCGAGTTGAGAAGAAAGGCCTTCCAGCAGAGAATAGCACACGCCGCTAATTTACAGGTGAAAGAAAAAAGGATAAAAAAAGGAGACCTCGTTCTCCAAAAGACCGAATTCGAACAGCGAAGGCTATTAGAAGGGGTACTTCGGGCAAATTGGAGTGGACCCTATTTGGTCCTTGACGAAGTTCACCCGGGGGTCTATAAGTTGGGTGATATCGAGGGAGGGGAGTTGAAGAATACTTGGCATTCGGACTCTCTGAAAAAATTCTACACTTAGACATTCTTCAAAGAAAGCTTGAAGCTACTCCCCCCTGAAGTCATCAATAAAAATACATGACGAATAAGGCCTCACTACTGAAAGATTACGCCTTAATGATTCTTCTTTTGAGGTAAAGTTCCTTACTAAGCTCAAAAGCCTGTCAGCAGTCTAAAAAGGATCCTTTCGAAAGAGAAGGCGCAGGCGTCCGCCAAAAATGAACACCTAGAATCATACTTGCTTCTGACAACTCATATTCGGAAGAAGGAACGGAGAATGGAGAAAAGTTCTTCATTAAAAAATTCTAGACAAAGAATACCAAAAAAGGAAGAAGAAGCCTATGACTAAGCTGGAGTAGCTGGCGTTTCTTCAGCACTCTCTCCGGATGGCTCAGACGGGGGCACAGGCCTAGCTGGAGGAAGATTGAGAAACTCGGTTTTAGACCATGAAGATCTGGGCTCCTTGGGAAAGTCCAAAGAAGCTAAGTAAGAGAGGTCAAGCCCAGGGTGTCGAGCGAGGACCTGGTAACGACCCAAGCAGAAGCCATCTTGGTAAGACATCTTCGACATTTGCTCGGTACGAGCTTTCTCGGCGCTAAGAGCCGCCAGCTCAGCTTTTAGCGAAGCAATCTTCCCCTCCAGCTTCTTCTTCTTCTTACTCTTCGTCTCCTTCTTCTTTAACGACGCAACCTCAGCTTGGAGATCGGCATTCAAAGTAAGCGCCTTCGTAAGACTCTCGCCACCTTCAGCGATATCCTTTCGAAGGGCTTCATTCTCTAAAGAAAGAGTCACGCACTTTGAGCCGAGGTCTTCCACCTTGGCTGAGAAGTCGGTAAGAAGCTCTTGCCTGTTGGACACAACCTCGGTCCGAAGATTTCCAAGGTCCTCTTTAGCGATTTTGTTCAATTCACTATATTTAAGGGCATATTGGGCGAGGAACCCCTTCGTCTTGCGCAAGGAGTCTTCAGACCGAGAACGGGTCTCCGTTTGCTTCGCTGACCAGGCACGGAAGTACTCGCTGTATGCCAAAAGCTGCAAAAAACAGAGGCCCCGGATGAGTATCAAAAGGAAGTGACAACTTAAAAGAGCAAATTTCTAAAAAATAAGAGAAGTAAGGTTCACTTGAGTAGCATGCTCAGTCATCCTCACTGCGAGGATCTCCTCACTAGGGCACTCGGTGGTGAGGGTCTGGAAGGTGGCGTTTGTCAGAACCCCCGTCGCCATTTGAGGAGCCATCAGCTGGCTATCCTCAGAGAACAGATCCATGTCGTTTGTAAACGTCCAGAAAGGCTCCCGTGGCACCTTGTCTTGAGGAATCCGCCGATCCCTAAGAGCCCTACGACGGGCGTGAGTCTCCACCCAGGGAGCAGTAGGTACGTTCTCTGCAAGATCACGCCGAAGTTCGGTCAAGACATTATCCCTTAGCCATTTGTCCAAAAAATCATAAATGTAAAAAATACTGAGATTTGTCGGGGAATGGCTAAGGAACCAACCTGGAGGAACTTCGGGGACGTGCTCTTCAGAACCGACCTCTCGAACTTCCTCAGGGATATTCTTTCCCTTCCTCCTTCTGCCCTCTTCAAACCCCTGAGCAGACCTTTGCTCCGCTGAAATCTCGGTAGCAATAGCAGGACTCAGCGTCTCCCCTAGGAGGGCAGGGTCCGAGGGAGGGTTCGCGGAGGTCGGCAGTTGAGCGGAAGATTGATCTTCCATCTCAGCTACGTTCTCGGGGGGAAGAGGAGGAGTGGTAGCTTTGACCTTCTTGAACTTAGAAGAGCCGGTAGTCATCTTCTTCCTCTTAGCAGGAGATTTCTTGCGAACCTGCTCCCCCCTCTCAGCCTGACTGGCGTAAAGTGACTTATAAAACTCGACAGATTGATCGCCCATCTCTACAAAAAGATAAAATATCAGTGTAAGTCCGAAAGGAAAACAGATATTAAACCCTGAAAGATGACTCACTCTTGGAAAAAGCCTCATAAGAAATCTCGCGCTGAAGGAGCATTACTATCCAGGGTTTTTTCCTCGGAAGAACAGGCACAGGCATGCCGGGGTCACCTTTGTGGGCATTTACCACTCCCAGTTCCCGAAGAACCTCCTCTGAATAAGATCCCGCTTAATGGGAAAAGGATAAGGTGAACCTGAAGGGTCCTCGGAGTCCCAATCCGCTACTGTCCGAATACGTCTGTCAAAGTTTTTGAACTCGGTAACCAACACTGGAGTTAGGAGCTTCCGGGGATCGACGATGTCGACCTTCAAAGACCCTGAAGCCCATCTAATATGAACATGGCTCCAAGACTCGGGAACCCAAAAAAAGAAAAACTTCCTCTGCCACCCTCGCCAACTGTCCTTGTTGTCGAAGGTAAACATAAACTTTTTCCTCTCGGACCCTCGGGGAAGGAGGTAGTAAAAACCACCCTTCGGGACCGGGTGAAGTTTGTAGTATTGCATAAAAAAGAGAAAGTGGGGTTTTATGTGGAACACCCCACACATGCAGAGGAAAGAATTAAAGTAAGAATAAGAATTTGGGGGAAGTTGGTTCACGGCAATACCGTGGAATTTGCAGAATTCGCATATCATACGGTGAGGGGGATACCGAAGATCGGCTTTCAGCTGAGCTCGGTAAACGGTAACCTCCCCTGAAGAAGCTGCGTAACCATAAGATCCCGGGAGAGGTAACCTCGGTGTGATATAAGAAGGAAGGTAGTACTTGGCCACCCACTTTGTCATCTTTTCCAAAGTAGTGGAACAGGGGTAAGACTCAAGAGAAACGAATTTTTCAAAAAAATGGCGCACAGTCATCAATGGAGTCGGATTTGACATCTTTTAAAAAGAAAAAGAGAGATGACTTTGGGAGAAATAGAGGAACAACGACGGAGAGAAACCATAAGAAGGAACACCCACCAAAGATTTTGCTAAGATCTGAACTACAAAAACACCACCGCCAGAAGTCGCTGGAGATCACTTTGCCGCAGGAACCGCCGCCGGAAAAAGGAAAAGAACGGGAAAAGACTCTAGAACAGATGAAAGCTAAAACAAAAGAGTAAGGCAAAATGGGATGGAAGGCGCTTATATAGACCGAAGAAGGATAAGTGAAACGTCGTCATAATCATCCTTTGAAGGTGTAACCGCCTCATTATTACTCCTTGAAGGCGAAAGGGTGCAGTTAACGTAACCAGCGTAACTATTTCGCCATCCAACAGTGTCCACGTGTCACACAGCGCAAGGAACTACGGCATACCCCTCTGACATCGCAAAAACCCAGGTACAATTATCCATAACTGACACGCCTAGCCAAAGGATGCGATGATTCATAGAACTTGCGGCAGAAAAAGAAAAAAGAAAAAAGTAACGTGCGTCCCGAGAACAATCAAGAAAACTAAAGAAGGGTACTCTGGCTCCAAGGAGATGCCTTTTGGAGAAAGGCAACTTTCCGAGAAAAGCATAGCCGAAGTCCCCGCTTCGACTCTCCAGGAGGGGGCATGTGATGGCCAAGGTGCCCATCACTGGCCGAGCTCCCAGACAGAGGAAAACTATCAGCCGAGGTCGGAGAGATAAAACGACCCCCCTGGACTAATGTTGGGAATTCGCCTCCTTAGGGAGCGGAAGGACCAACCTCGGCAGAACAGTCAGACCCTCTTCAGAAGCAGAAGTATCCCTCGGAGGGACCATCCTCGGGGAATATACTACTGCAAACGTTAGAGTAACCTCGGGGAGTACAAACAGAGCATTTAAGGAGCCTCTGACACCTCCCCGTAAAGTCGCCCTCCAAGTACGTTCTGACACGCTATCACTGGAGTACGCCATCAGAAGGACATCTCGACACGACACTCTCGGAATGCCTAGGCTTCTAGCCAGGCGACTTTTACTGAGATAAGTGTCCCTTCATTCCCTGAAAAGCCAGGATCTCATCCCGCCAAACACGTGTCGTAATCTGGAACGACCACGTGAGGAGAATGGCTTCTGTACGCCCCCTTTATAAACGCCCAGAAAGCATCCCAGCGGGGTAAGAAAAAAGTTCTCTTGAAATGCACAAAAGAGCACATCATCTAGTACTGACTTGGGCGTCGGAGGCTCCTCCCCGGAAATACACTCCGGGGACCTCCTAACCTGTGTTTTCTGGAGCATTTCAGGTATCCTCCACTGGGGAATCTCCTCCCAAGGTACTCTCCTCCGTCAGAAGCATTCCTTACTCGTACAATGGCACACGACGAAGCCGCCGCAGGTCATCAGGTGGCATTCTAGGTAGGTCTATAGGGAAGACTTCTGGAAAATCCTGTACTATAGGTATATTCCTAAGTTCATTAGCTACTTCCTGATCATTAAGTTCCAGGCATTCATATTCATCCTCTAGAGTTATTAGTTTCAACACTTCAATTTTGGAATCCAAAACTAACTCTAGTGATTTATCTAGTTCATATGGTTCACAACCAGGCATTAATAATTGTCTAGCATGACAATCTATAATCACTTTATGTTCACTTAGCCAGTTCATGCCTAATATGACATCATAGTCATAAGTGTCTAGCACTATCAAATTTGCTCTCAGTTTCAGCTTGTCTATTTGAATTTCACAATTTTCAACCATGTGATATGTAAACAAGACTTCATCGCTAGTAGTTTTAACCAAATACTTGTTAGTCATGTATTTTACTTTTAAATTCATGGTCTTAACCAAGCTAGTAGAAATTACAGACAATGAAGCTCCAGTATCAAATAGTGCAAACACTAATCGGCCATTAAGGTAAATGGTACCTTTTAAGGCCCTTTTGCTAGTCTTATGCTGACTAGTCTCCCTGCCTGCAGCTTCGGGCTCTGGTGCTTCCTGTACCTTTCTAGAAGTCTCCAGCTGAAATACCTTACTAGGGGGTACATTGGGTCTCCCTTGATCCTGAGATACCCTTGGTGCCTGCCTCCCTCCTTGATTTGGCATGTTTGTTTTTAACTGGGGCAAGGCATGTGTCCCCCAGGTCCTCTGGGATTAAACCTTCCTACCATTTTCCTGTCATCTTCTTTCTTTGAGCAATCCCTTACCCAATGACCTGGTGCCCCACATTTGTGACATCCAGCAGAAGTTTTGAAGCATGGCTTGTTGCCATGAAATTTTCCACAAGTGTTGCACTGAGGACCATATTGCTGTGGTCCTTTTTCCTTCTTGTTCCCCTTTCTTCCTGCACTGGGCTCTACTTCTTCTCTTGGCCTTCTCTACTATCCCTTTTGGGATCTACTCCCACTTCCAAGACCACTCCTGGTTTGCTCCTTGAACTCTTGTTTAAGGGCCATGGCACTGTACACCATAGAGTAGTAGTGTTTAGCTCTTACTGCTCTGAGGATTTGCCTCAACTTAGGCCTTAAGCCTCTCAAAAATCTCTTTGTCTTCAGCTCCTCCTGCCCATCATATTGATAGCCAAAGGCTAACGCCTCCTCGGTAGTAACTCCGCGCCAGAATATTGGCCGAGGAGTCTGACGTCACCCAAGAGAGGATCTTTTTACTGACCTCGGAAGGTGCGAAGTCAAACACTATGAGCTCGAGACTTCGGTAGCTCGTCAGGAATTCCAAGGACAACATCGTCTCCATCGAGGGGTTAAACTGACCGTCTTCGGGTAAGAGAGCCATCTCCCTGAAGCAAGGGAGAATCTCCCCGAAGGAAGAGGCCCCAAAGAGGTCTTCCCCGAAGAAGAAACACCTGAACAAGGGAATCCCCGAACTATGGATGTGAGTCCCGAAGAAGGTGTTCATCAAGGGCGCTCCCAGAATTATCGGATAGAATCCGAAGAGGGTGCACGCACTGAAGGGCGTGTCACACCCCACACAGGCCCCAGCCCATGCACACTCTGTGCCTCTCACCAACCACTACCCTGAAGGTCCAGAATACTTGGGTCTTTAAGAGTTATCATCAGAGTTTAGTTACCTAACCTTCATTAAGTAGATTATTGGGCATTCTTTTTATTGGCCTGGGAGGTGGCCCAGGATGTCCCTGCTTATTTTAGACCAAGACCTTGCAGCTTAAGCAAGCCCAACCCATTACTTGCAAAACAAGCAACACTTGCACTTTTTCCTTTAAGTGCTTAACTTGTGTGCAATCAAGTGTACTAGTCATATGCATGGCAACAAAGAAGCCCATATCCATTTTCAAGCTTGAAAACACATACATATATGATGATGAGCATTCGGCCAAGTATAGTGCACAAGGAAGCCAACATCAAAACATCATGCTGATAGTCATAAAGTCCAAAGAAACTTGGCAAACATACAGCCAACAAGTCCAACATACAAAGTCCACTAAGGCCCAAAATGCATAAGTCCAACATGGGCCCAAAAGTGCTTATGTCCACAACTCAACAACAACTACATGGCAATCATGCCAAGGATGCAAATGGGCCCAAAACTTGCAGCCCAATTCTCACATAGCCCATATGTACACAACTACCCATAATGCTCAAAGGGTACTACAAAATGTGCACTATAGGTACAAGTCCAAAAGACCAAGTTATTGGTCTCCAAAGCCCACCAAGTCTCAAATGCCAAAAGCCCACTCAACCAACACCTCCTAGCTCAAGTCCCACAGCTAATCTCCTGCAAAACTTAATCCATTAAATTCGGCCTACATAAGACCATGGAATAAAATGCACATTTCAAGCCAAGAATTTGTTGGCACACATACCTTGGACAATAAGTAAACTTGGTACACAAAAACCAAGAAGTCCAAACAGAAGCACAATTACTCAAGCTCTTTACCCTTTCCTGAAAATTCAACCAATAAGGGCAGTGAGTTTAAAACTCAGTAAGGATTCACACAACTCCAAAGGAGTTCATATTGTTAAGCATAAGCTTAACCTCCATAATCAAGCTAGTACCTACATCCAAAGACACAAAGACAAGAAAAATACAATTTGGCCGAAGCCTATATTCAACATATATCAATAATAAGTTGGTTAGCATGCACAATCAATCAACAAAAGCACACAAACTCACACACACACCACTTCTTCAATTCGGCCATAGCCACTAGCAAGTGCTCATGTACAATTTTGCACACCATTTCTTCATGAAATCATCTCCATTCCCCTCGAGCTCTCAAGTGCTTGATGGATTGGCCAAACCCACCAAGAACTTTACACTTGCCATTCATTGATTAGCTAATCAACCCATGGAACCATTAATTCCATATTGCCCTTCAAGCATACTAACATCACTTGGCAAATCTTGACCATCAATTAGTAGCTTCAATTACTTGTCATTAATCATGGAAAATATACCAAGCACAAGTAATTCATGAATCCTTACCACACTTTTTAGCTTGAGTAAATTCGGCCTTGTTGGATTTCTTCCAAGTTAAGTTTGAAACTTCAACTTCAATGGTGTTTTGGTTAGTTTGTCCAACACAAGCTTGAATGTCTTAATCCAAGCTTCAATCTCCAAGTCCAAGTTACCTTTCATTTTCGGCCATAAACACAGCCATCATGAGTTTCACATATCATTCACATAAACTCATGAAATCATCATTTCCATGCCAAAACACCATGAACTCACCAAGAACACTCAAGAACAAACATGCACACCATTCGGCCAACTAGTGTTCTTTGGTGGTTTAGCTTCAAACTTTCGGTCCAAGGTTCTCCTAACACAATACAGCCTTCCTTTAGTCAATATAAGTCTTATTCATGGAAAACATACCATGGATTTAAGTACTCTTGAGCCTTTACCTCAAGAACAAGGCTGAAAATTCTGGACTTGCACAACCGAGCTCCAAATCAACATGCAACACCAAGAACACCAAGTAAACTTCAAGAGAACTTCATGAACATGCATGAACATATTCGGCCATGCCTTGTTCCTTCAAGAACAAGCTCAAATCTTGACGCTCAACAAGGTATCTTCAAGAGTTTTGCTGGAAATTTGGATGTACACTCAAGAACACTCAAGTTTCGGCCAAGAATCAAGATGAACAAGTGAAGAACAAGCAAGAACATGGAAGAACATGGAAGAGCTTTGTGTTTCGGCCAAGTGCTCTCCAAAACCAACAAAGGCAGCAACTAAATGACAACTCCAAGGAATGTTTGCTGCATAAGAAGGCCGCCCACTCTAGTGCACAATAAACAACAATTTTCAGCATTATTCAATGCAATATTCTCCCAAGCACTAACCCATTTCATGTAATATATTAGTCAAGCATGGCAGCTGCATTTTTGGGTGGCGGACAAAGGCTTCCAGCCTTGGATTGATTAATCAAAGTTGGCTTAAATGCCAAGGAAATCCCCCAACTAATTTGCATGGCGCCTCCAACCCTCCATGTCTCCATACTTCCATTCTAGCCACCAAATTCAATGCAATTTCCAGCATTTCTTTTTAAATTGTTGGCCCACATGCCAAGTACACAAAATGTGGACATAATTGCATTATTATACCATATAAAATTCGTCCATCACACCATTCTTTTAGCAATAATTAATTCCATCTTCCATCATCACCAATAAACAAATCAATCATGCTCCACCATGAATAAACAATTCATTTCTTTGTCCAAGGTTTACCTTATTTTAATGGCTCCACTAGGCAACTTCCAATATTTTAATAGCTCCACTAACACTTCCAATTAATTAATTCAAGTCAAGTTGGCTGCCCATTGACCAAGAGCCACAATATTGGCTTACCTCCTCTTTAGCCATCTCACAAAATTGCATGGCTAAATTTGTCCATCCTTGGTTTGTAGTTTTAATTCCAGCACTAGTCCAAGGTTTTCAATTGAGTCTTCAAACTTTATTTCTTGCCAAGTCATACATAGTTTTTCATGTATGTGCAATTTGGCCCATAGTATTGCATAGTTCCATGTTAGTCACTAGTTACCAGTCCAGTTTGGTACTAGAACTTTATTTCATGGCATAGTTCACATAGAACTTTTGTATGTGTAATTAAAACACATAATTCACATAGTCTTGTATTCTCATCACTAAGACCATGTTCAAACAAGTCCCTCTTGTACTTAATTTCATGTCTTCATCATTCTCTTCTTGGCCATAGCCAAGTACTAACTGGTGGTCCTGACAATTCCTCCCTCCTTAAAGAATTTGGTCCTCCAAATTCCTCACCAGTCTTTCACACAATTGAGGGTACTTTTGGGCAATTTCTGGTTCAACTTCCCAGGTTGCCTCTTCAGGAGTGTGGTTACTCCACTGAACTTTAATCATAGAGATCCACCTGCTTCTCAACTTTCTGGTATCTCTGGCCAGGAATTGAGTTGGTTCTTCCTCATAAGAGAGGTTTGGTGCCACAGGCACACTAGCAGGCATTTCTATCTGCTTAGAGCTGGGAACGTATTTCTTAAGTAGGCTCACATGAAACACATCATGTATGTGTCCAAGCTCTGGTGGCAATTCCAGCTGATATGCCACATTTCCCACTCTGGCCAGTATTTGAAATGGCCCAATATATCTGGGTGCCAGTTTCCCTTTCTTCCCAAATCTTATCACTCCTTTCATAGGAGAAACTTTAAGCCACACCCAGTCACCTTCCTGGAATTCCAGTTCTCTCCTCCTTTTCAGGTTAGCATAGGATTGCTGCCTGTCATTTGCAGCTTTGATCCTAGCTTGGATTAATTTGATCTTTTGAGTGGTTTCTTGGATAATTTCTGGTCCCAATTCCAGTTTATCCTCTGGCTGATGCCAGCAATGGGGAGTTATACACTTCCTGCCATACAAGGCTTCATAAGGGGCCATCCCTATCACTGAGTGATAGCTATTGTTATATGAGAACTCCACAAGTGGAAGATGTACATCCCATTCACCCTGGAAATCTATGACACAACACCTTAACATGTCTTCCAGAGTTTGGATAGTTTTCTCGGTCTGCCCATCTGTTTGTGGATGGTAAGCAGAGCTAAATTTAAGCTCAGTCCCCAGTGCCTGATGTAAAGATTTCCAAAACCTAGAGACAAATCTAGGGTCTCTATCAGACACAATATCATCAGGTACCCCATGCAGTCTGACTATCTCTCTGACATAAAGCTGGGCTAACTTGTCCAGGGAGTCAGTGAGATTCATGGGAAGAAAGTGGGCTGCCTTGGTCAACCTGTCCACTATGACCCAAATGGCATTATGTTTTCTCCTTGTCAGTGGCATTCCTACCACAAAATCCATTGATATGGATCCCCACTTTCTCTCAGGTATGGGTAAGCTTTGAAGCTTTCCCCCTGGCTTTTGGTGTTCAACTTTTACTTGCTGACACACCTCACATTTGGCTACATGAGCACTTATATCCTTCTTCAAGTATGGCCACCAAAAGTAAGCTTTGAGGGCATGGTACATTTTGGTAGCCCCTGGGTGCATACTTAGTTTACTGGAATGTGCCTCCTCCAGGATCTGAATTCTCAGATTTTCCTTTTCAGGTACATATAATCTTCCCTGGAAATGCAACATTCCTTGCTTGTAAGAAAACCCTTGGAAAAGTTCTCCTTTACTTTGCCCAGATATTAATCCCAGGTTTTCATCTTTGGCCTGAGCTTCTTTAATGAGCTCCTTCCATTCTGGGGTAATGGTGAGTACCTTAAGTAGGTCACCTTCCCAGGTTAGCCATTGACTTGCTAAACAAGTAAGGCTAAGGATTTCTGCCTTTTGTTCTATTTCTCCACCCTTGAGCACTCCTGTATAATTCCTGCTCAGGGCATCTGCCACAACATTGGCCTTTCCTGCTGTGTATTCAATCACACAGTCAAAGTCTTTCAAGTACTCTAACCATCTTCTTTGCCTCATGTTTAGGTCTTTCTGAGTGAACAAGTACTTGAGACTTTTGTGGTCTGTAAAAACTTGGAATTTATTACCAAGAAGATAGTGCCTCCATTGTTTCAAGGCAAAGACTACTGCTGCCAATTCCAGGTCATGCACTGGATATTTCTTTTCATGGGATCTTAACTGTCTAGAGCCAAAAGATATGGCTTGCTTGTCCTGCATCAGGACACATCCTAGTCCTATATGAGATGCATCAGCATACACCTCATATTCCTTTTCAGGGTCTGGGAGGACTAGTACAGGGGCTGTTGTCAGCCTTCTTTTAAGCTCTTGGAAGCTTTCTTCACACTTTGTTTCCCAGATAAATTTCTGGTTCTTCCTGATTAATTGAGTCATGGGTGCTGCTATAACAGAAAACTTTGGCACAAACCTTCTGTAATAGCCAGCCAACCCAAGGAAACTTCTAATTTTCCTCACATTCTGAGGTTGTTTCCAATTCAGGATTGAGCTCACCTTTTCAGGATCTACAGCCAACCCTTGGTCATTAATTATGTGACCTAAAAATGCAATCTCCTTTGTCCAAAATTTGCATTTACTTAGCTTTCCATAAAGCTCATTCTCTTGGAGCAAACCAAGCACTATACTCAGATGTTCTTTGTGAGTTTCTTCATCCTTGGAATATACCAAGATGTCATCAATGAATACAACCACAAAGTGGTCCAGGTGTGCTCTAAACACCCTCTGCATTAAATCCATAAAGAATGCAGGTGCATTTGTAAGCCCGAATGGCATTACTGTATATTCAAAGTGTCCATACCTAGTCCTGAATGCAGTCTTAGGTATGTCCTCTTCCTTGACTCTTAGCTGGAAATATCCAGATCTCAGGTCTATTTTAGAAAAGACCTTGGCTCCTTTCAACTGGTCAAACAAGTCCTCAATCCTGGGGAGAGGATACTTGTTCTTAATGGTCAAGGCATTAAGTTTTCTGTAATCTATACAGAGCCTAAGGGTTCCATCCTTTTTCTTCACAAACAGTACAGGTGCTCCCCAAGGAGACACACTGGGTC
This sequence comes from Aquilaria yunnanensis, assembly GCA_039654915.1. NCBI lineage: Eukaryota > Viridiplantae > Streptophyta > Magnoliopsida > Malvales > Thymelaeaceae > Aquilaria > Aquilaria yunnanensis. Next base: position 86,391,283 of record CM077600.1, on the reverse strand, counting down.
TGATGAACCCTTTCTCAAGCAGTTCATCCAACTGCTTCTTCAATTCTACCATTTCTGGCACTGCCATCCTATATGGGGCAGCGAATGCTGGAGCTGATCCAGGTACCAGTTTAATCTCAAATTCTACTTCCCTTTTGGGTGGTAATCCAGGTAAGTCAGTAGGAAATACTCCTGGAAAATTCTGGACTATAGGAATTTGTCTAAGTTCCTCAGCTGCTTCCTGGTCATTAAGTTCCAAGCACTCATGTTCATTATCCAGAGTTATTAGTTTCACTACTTCAATTTGGTGATCCATAGGCAACTCTAGTGATTTATCTAGCTGGTATGGTTTGCAACCAGGTATCACTAACTGCCTAGCATGACAGTCTATAACTGCTTTATTTCCACTGAGCCAATCCATGCCCAGTATTACACCATATTCATTGGTGTCCAGTACTAAAAATTTTGCTTTTAGTTTCTGCTTGTCTATCTGGACTTCACAATTTTCCACCATCTGGTATGTAAATAATACTTCTTTTCCAGCAGTTCTAACCACATACACATCAGTCATATGTTTTACTTCTAAGTTCATGACTTTAGCCAAGCTAGCAGATATCACAGATAATGAAGCTCCAGTATCGAACAAGGCAATAGTTAACTGGCCATTAAGGTAAATGGTACCTTTTAAGGCCCTTCTAGCCTTCTGCTGGCTAGTTTCCTTGTCCATAGATCCTGCATCAGCATCATGAGTACCAGGTATTTTCCTGGAAGTCTCCAACTGGAATATCCTACCAGGAGGTACATGTGTCCTTTTCTGGTCCTGTGTTGCTCTCTGTGCCTGCCTTCCATCCTGAAATGGCACAGGTGCCCTTTTCTGGGGCATGGAAGCTTGTCCAAATGGAACTCTGGGATTATACCTTCCCAGCATACTTCTATCTCCAATTCTTTTTGGGCAATCCTTGACCCAATGGTCTTGGGCCCCACACTTGTGGCAACCACTGGAAGCTTTATAGCATGGCTTATAGCCATGGAACTTCCCACACTTGGAGCATTGGGGACCAGGTGTCTGTGGTCCCTTCTCCTGCTTAAATCCTTTTCTGCTCCCATTATGCTCAGCCTCTTCTCTTGGCCTCTTCTGAAACTGGCCTTTCTGAACTCTGCTGCTACTTCCAGGGCCACTTCTGTACTGCTCCTGAAATTCTTGCTCCAATGCCAGTGCACTTTGCATCACAGAGTAATAGTCTCTGGCTCCAACTGCTCTGAGGATCTGCCTCAGTTCAGGTCTTAGACCCCTCACAAATCTCTTTGTCTTCAGCTCCTCCTCACCATTGTATTGGGGTGCATATCTGATCAGGCTATTAAACCTCTGCTCATACTCAAGAACACTGAGATTTCCTTGCTTTAACTGATCAAATTCTACCTGTTTCTTATCCTTTTGAGCCTCGCTCACATACTGTTGGTGGAAGACTCTGAGAAAGTCTGGCCACCTCATGGATCTTCTCATCAAAAGTGGTTTCCTGCGGTTCCTCTCCTGGTGTGTCCTCTGAACTGTTCTCCACCACAGCTCTGCATGCCCTTCCAGCCTGAATGTAGCCAGAAGTACCTTCTGAGTGGCTGTCACCTCCATTCTTTCAAAGATCTTTTCTAACTGATAAATCCAGAACTCCGCCTCATCTGGTTCACAACCACCTCTGTAGATAGGAGGTTTCAATGCCAGGAATCCCTCCAGCTGGCCCTCCTTTAATTCACTCCTTCTATGCCTTCCTCTGTTGGCAGTTGAATTTCTGGTCCTTTCTCTATATGTTCTTCCTCTGGCTGGGTGTTCAGGGAGAGGCTCAGTCCTCCTGCTGTATATATGTGCATCTAGCTCCTCAAGGTCTGGGCTATCACTTTCCTCTTCAGTTTTATGCTCCTGCCTGATTTCAGACCTCATCCTCCTTGATCTGGGATGTCTTTTCTCTTCATCAGTTTCCTCTTCTGGAATACCTCCATTATTGCTGTGCTGATCCAAATCCACTGGCTCTTTGCCAGGTCTCCTTCCCACTCTTCTACCTTCTGTTTTAGAATTTTCTCCTGTTTGCACCTGTTCTGGGTTTTCCTGTACTGGAGGTTGGCCTCTAGCCAAGAGTTGCATTCCAGTCACTATCTGTGTCATTGTTACCTGTAAGTTTTCCATCATCTGTTCCATTTTGTCTTCTCTGTTTCTGCTGGGTTCAGGTATCTGGGACCTGGTATTTGGCTGTCTTGCCAAGTTATGATTTTCTTGTGCATCCTGCCTTTGGGCAGTTTCATCAGGCATCTCTTGCCTGGCACTTGGCTCTCTGGCCAAGGTATGCTCTTTTTGAGCAACTTGTCTCAGGGTATTTCTTTCCCTGGCTCTAGTTCTCATTCCTGCACTTTAAAATTGCAGCCATTTATATATATCCATGTATGCATATGCATGTCTTATGTGACCCTATGTGGGAACTTGACTAGGCTAACTACTTCTCAAATCCTGCTCTGATACCACCGCAGCAGGTCTGCTCTGTCACACCCCACACAGGCCCCAGCCCATGCACACTCTGTGCCTCTCACCAACCACTACCCTGAAGGTCCAGAATACTTGGGTCTTTAAGAGTTATCATCAGAGTTTAGTTACCTAACCTTCATTAAGTAGATTATTGGGCATTCTTTTTATTGGCCTGGGAGGTGGCCCAGGATGTCCCTGCTTATTTTAGACCAAGACCTTGCAGCTTAAGCAAGCCCAACCCATTACTTGCAAAACAAGCAACACTTGCACTTTTTCCTTTAAGTGCTTAACTTGTGTGCAATCAAGTGTACTAGTCATATGCATGGCAACAAAGAAGCCCATATCCATTTTCAAGCTTGAAAACACATACATATATGATGATGAGCATTCGGCCAAGTATAGTGCACAAGGAAGCCAACATCAAAACATCATGCTGATAGTCATAAAGTCCAAAGAAACTTGGCAAACATACAGCCAACAAGTCCAACATACAAAGTCCACTAAGGCCCAAAATGCATAAGTCCAACATGGGCCCAAAAGTGCTTATGTCCACAACTCAACAACAACTACATGGCAATCATGCCAAGGATGCAAATGGGCCCAAAACTTGCAGCCCAATTCTCACATAGCCCATATGTACACAACTACCCATAATGCTCAAAGGGTACTACAAAATGTGCACTATAGGTACAAGTCCAAAAGACCAAGTTATTGGTCTCCAAAGCCCACCAAGTCTCAAATGCCAAAAGCCCACTCAACCAACACCTCCTAGCTCAAGTCCCACAGCTAATCTCCTGCAAAACTTAATCCATTAAATTCGGCCTACATAAGACCATGGAATAAAATGCACATTTCAAGCCAAGAATTTGTTGGCACACATACCTTGGACAATAAGTAAACTTGGTACACAAAAACCAAGAAGTCCAAACAGAAGCACAATTACTCAAGCTCTTTACCCTTTCCTGAAAATTCAACCAATAAGGGCAGTGAGTTTAAAACTCAGTAAGGATTCACACAACTCCAAAGGAGTTCATATTGTTAAGCATAAGCTTAACCTCCATAATCAAGCTAGTACCTACATCCAAAGACACAAAGACAAGAAAAATACAATTTGGCCGAAGCCTATATTCAACATATATCAATAATAAGTTGGTTAGCATGCACAATCAATCAACAAAAGCACACAAACTCACACACACACCACTTCTTCAATTCGGCCATAGCCACTAGCAAGTGCTCATGTACAATTTTGCACACCATTTCTTCATGAAATCATCTCCATTCCCCTCGAGCTCTCAAGTGCTTGATGGATTGGCCAAACCCACCAAGAACTTTACACTTGCCATTCATTGATTAGCTAATCAACCCATGGAACCATTAATTCCATATTGCCCTTCAAGCATACTAACATCACTTGGCAAATCTTGACCATCAATTAGTAGCTTCAATTACTTGTCATTAATCATGGAAAATATACCAAGCACAAGTAATTCATGAATCCTTACCACACTTTTTAGCTTGAGTAAATTCGGCCTTGTTGGATTTCTTCCAAGTTAAGTTTGAAACTTCAACTTCAATGGTGTTTTGGTTAGTTTGTCCAACACAAGCTTGAATGTCTTAATCCAAGCTTCAATCTCCAAGTCCAAGTTACCTTTCATTTTCGGCCATAAACACAGCCATCATGAGTTTCACATATCATTCACATAAACTCATGAAATCATCATTTCCATGCCAAAACACCATGAACTCACCAAGAACACTCAAGAACAAACATGCACACCATTCGGCCAACTAGTGTTCTTTGGTGGTTTAGCTTCAAACTTTCGGTCCAAGGTTCTCCTAACACAATACAGCCTTCCTTTAGTCAATATAAGTCTTATTCATGGAAAACATACCATGGATTTAAGTACTCTTGAGCCTTTACCTCAAGAACAAGGCTGAAAATTCTGGACTTGCACAACCGAGCTCCAAATCAACATGCAACACCAAGAACACCAAGTAAACTTCAAGAGAACTTCATGAACATGCATGAACATATTCGGCCATGCCTTGTTCCTTCAAGAACAAGCTCAAATCTTGACGCTCAACAAGGTATCTTCAAGAGTTTTGCTGGAAATTTGGATGTACACTCAAGAACACTCAAGTTTCGGCCAAGAATCAAGATGAACAAGTGAAGAACAAGCAAGAACATGGAAGAACATGGAAGAGCTTTGTGTTTCGGCCAAGTGCTCTCCAAAACCAACAAAGGTAGCAACTAAATGACAACTCCAAGGAATGTTTGCTGCATAAGAAGGCCGCCCACTCTAGTGCACAATAAACAACAATTTTCAGCATTATTCAATGCAATATTCTCCCAAGCACTAACCCATTTCATGTAATATATTAGTCAAGCATGGCAGCTGCATTTTTGGGTGGCGGACAAAGGCTTCCAGCCTTGGATTGATTAATCAAAGTTGGCTTAAATGCCAAGGAAATCCCCCAACTAATTTGCATGGCGCCTCCAACCCTCCATGTCTCCATACTTCCATTCTAGCCACCAAATTCAATGCAATTTCCAGCATTTCTTTTTAAATTGTTGGCCCACATGCCAAGTACACAAAATGTGGACATAATTGCATTATTATACCATATAAAATTCGTCCATCACACCATTCTTTTAGCAATAATTAATTCCATCTTCCATCATCACCAATAAACAAATCAATCATGCTCCACCATGAATAAACAATTCATTTCTTTGTCCAAGGTTTACCTTATTTTAATGGCTCCACTAGGCAACTTCCAATATTTTAATAGCTCCACTAACACTTCCAATTAATTAATTCAAGTCAAGTTGGCTGCCCATTGACCAAGAGCCACAATATTGGCTTACCTCCTCTTTAGCCATCTCACAAAATTGCATGGCTAAATTTGTCCATCCTTGGTTTGTAGTTTTAATTCCAGCACTAGTCCAAGGTTTTCAATTGAGTCTTCAAACTTTATTTCTTGCCAAGTCATACATAGTTTTTCATGTATGTGCAATTTGGCCCATAGTATTGCATAGTTCCATGTTAGTCACTAGTTACCAGTCCAGTTTGGTACTAGAACTTTATTTCATGGCATAGTTCACATAGAACTTTTGTATGTGTAATTAAAACACATAATTCACATAGTCTTGTATTCTCATCACTAAGACCATGTTCAAACAAGTCCCTCTTGTACTTAATTTCATGTCTTCATCATTCTCTTCTTGGCCATAGCCAAGTACTAACTGGTGGTCCTGACAGGGCGACCTCGCCCAGGGGACCTCGGGAGTACGGTATGAGCATTTAAGCCCTACACGTCACATCTGAACGGCGAAATGACACGCCGCAGCCGTCCCAGTCCTGACACAACCCGTCCGGGTCCAGGGCTAAAAGAGGCTGCAAACGGCTGCCTGTCCCCTAGGTCCAAAGAGACAGATCAAATCCGACCGAACACGTGTCATGATCTGAACGGACCAGCTACTCCTATAAATACTAGGAAATGGGACTAGGCAAAGGATGGGCATTTTCCTCTCTCTGAGAAAACACAAAACAGGCAAGACACTTGATCCCTTAGTGTTCTTCCTCCACCTTCACTCAGAAAACTGACTTGGGCGTCGGAGGGTCCTCCCCGGAAAAGCAAACCGGGGACCTCCTAACCTCTTCTTTGAGCTTTTCAGGCACACTCAGCTGGGAAACCTGAGCTCCAGGCACTCGCCTCCTCAGGAAGTCTCTCCACCTGTCAACATGACAGCAAACGAAGATGCCTTGGGGCATCATTTGGCGCCGTCTGTGGGAAACTACTCCCAGGTAGCTGTTGTCGAAACTCGGCGTTCGAAGGACAAAGGACTTTCGAAGTCCCCGTCCGCGCCTGAGACCCAACCAGCTACCGAACAAAGTCCCCCAGAGACTTCCTTGCCTGAAGAGGAACGCCCTCTTGTCATCACCATGGATTTTTTAAGAGACTTTCAGAGGTCTGTTGTGGCTGAAATGACACAACAAGTAGACCGAAGATGGCCGCAACCAGCCCAGGCGCAAAAACCCACCACGTCAGCACGACCTCGGGAGAAAAGCCCAAGGGCAACCCATCATAGCTCGGGAAGTGGGGAGCCACGAGAAGAGTCCTCGACAGATAACTTGCCCCTCGGGGCACGGCTGGCGGAAAGAGCAAGGTCTAAACGACCCGAAGTCCCAACCAGAAAAAGTTTATCAACAGAGGCAGGGTCCCCCTCACCTCGGTACCGAAGTCGCTCCCCGAAGGGACGGCACCAGGAAGAGGAGCCCAGTGCTACGCTCCTCCTGGAGAAAGTCTTGGCAAGACTGGAGAGAGTGGAACAGCAGGTGGCACGCAAGCCTGTTTGGGCCAGGCTAACTGAAACGGTCTCTGGAGATGAAACTCCTTTCGCCCGAACAGTGGTCGAGGCGGCCATGCCAAGTGACTTCAGGCTACCTCGGCTGGAGACCTATGAGGGTCGGACTGATCCCCAGGCCCACCTAACAAAGTACAAACGCAGCATGGTGTTACATGGGGCTGATGATGCTACGCTCTGCAAGTGCTTCGAAGTCACCCTCGCAGGACCAGCAACTGCCTGGTACAATTCCCTGCCTCCCGGAAACATCAGGGGGTTCCAGGAGCTGTCCGCAGCGTTCACCCAACAGTTCATTGGGAGCAAGCCGACGGCGAAGATGCCTGTCCAGATGTTTGGCATAGCACAGAGAAACGGGGAGACCATCCGTGACTATGTCGAGAGGTTCAACAGGGAGGCCCTCAGTGTTCCGGACTTTCGTCCCAAAATCCGCATCCTCGCCATGACGAGGGGCCTCCGGAGGGATTCGCACTTGTTTTACGAATTCTCCAAAGATCCCCCGGACACGCTGGGAGAATTCTACCGAAGGGCTGAACAACACATGACAGCCGAAGAACTGAGAATGACTGGACCGAAACATGACCAAATTCAAGCTCGTGGCGAAGGGTCCAGCCAGCAAGCCCGGTGTCCAACGGAACAGTTAGGCCGACCTCGGAGAATGCGAGTAGGAGGAAGGAAGCCCCAAAACTTTACACCTCTGAGCACCACGAGGGCTAACGTCCTTATGGCGTTGGAAAAACAGGGGGCTCAAATCCAACGACCAAGGGGCATGACTGCTGACAACAGAAGGAACATGAAGAAGTTCTGTCAGTTCCACCGTGATCACGGTCATGACACCGAAGACTGCTTTCAGTTGAAAAAGTACATTGAATCACTGATAAAGCAGTGCCAGCTTCGGCGTTATTTGAGAATGCCTTCCCCGAAAGGGAAAAAAGAGGAGGAAGGAAAGCCCGATGACGAGGATTACGATTCGGACAGGCGAAGGAACCGAAGTCCGAGAAGGCATCCTCCACCTTCGGCAGGAGTAATACAGACGATCACAACCGGACTTCCATCCTCGGAAAGAAAAAGAAGGGCCAGAGAGATAGCGGTGATGGAATATCAGAGCCCAACGAAAAAATTGGCCCGCGAGGATGGCTCCACCATCGTATTTCCCCATGACGATCCATTGCTGATAATGGCGAGGATAGGAAACTGGGACGTCAAGAGGGTACTGCTGGATGATGGGTCAAACGCAGACGTCTTGTTCTCACACTTGCTGCCAAGCTTGGGCGTATCCAGGAGTGACCTCAAGGCTGTTACTTCACCCACGTTCGGCGTAGGACCATCTGAGCTACCTGTCCTCGGGTGGATCGACCTCCCCTTGATGATGAAAGGAACTTCGGAGAAAGGAACTGCTGAGTTGTTCGCCTCTACCATGGCAAGATTCATAGTCATGGACGTTCCTTCGTCATACAACGCCATTCTCGGCAGACAGACACAGGGAAATTTGCACATTCGCCCTGATGTAAAGTACTTGACCGTCTCCTTCGCCACCAAAAAAGGAGACGCAAAGATCTTCATTGATCAAGGCGAGGTGAGAAAGGTGTTCGTCAGAGCACGAAAGGCTCCAGCAAGCAACTTAGCACATGCTATAGAAGCAAAAGAGCTGGAAAGGGGCGAGGCAGAAGATTCCACAAAAGCGGAAACAGAAGAAGTAGAGCTTGTCCCAGGCCATAGTACCCGAATAGGGAAAAATATGGCCGATGGAGACAAGGAAAAACTTGTATCTTTTCTGCTTGCAAATAAAGATCTGTTCGCCTACTCGTCGAAGGACATGCCAGGGGTAAACCCTCGCGTAATCCAGCATAGCCTTAAAGTGAGTCCAGAAGTAAAACCTGTCCGGCAAAAGAAACGGAGCATCTCAGCTCACAAAAGTGAATTCGTCAAAACCGAAGTCCAGCGTCTGATAGACGCTAGCGTTATCCGGGAGGTAAACTACCCCGAATGGCTAAGTAACGTGGTAATTGCCACAAAAGAAGGAAGTGGCAAGCTTCGGATGTGCATCGACTTCAGAAATTTGAACGATGCTTGCCCAAAAGATTCATATCCTCTTCCACCAATAGACCAACTGGTAGATTCAACTGCCGAGTACGGGCTCTTAAGTTTCCTAGACGCCTTCAGTGGCTACCATCAGATAAGGATGGACCCCGGAGACGAAGAGAAGACTGCCTTCATCACCGAGGGAGGAACATATTGCTATATCAGAATGCCCTTCGGGCTAAAAAATGCAGGAGCCACCTACCAAAGGCTGATGAACAAGGTCTTCAAAGACCAAATGGGGAGGAACATGGAGGTATATGTTGATGATATGATAGTCAAGAGCAAACTGCCTGGCTACCACATTGCAGATTTAGGGGAAACCTTCCAAAAGCTCAGAACCTTCGGGATCCGCCTTAATCCAGAGAAGTGCATCTTCGGGGTGACCTCGGGAAAGTTCCTCGGGTACATGGTATCCGAAAGAGGCATCGACGCTAACCCTGAGAAGATTAAGGCTCTGCTTGAATTCCGAACACCTACCACAGTCAAAGACGTGCAGAGACTCACCGGAAGAATAACCTCTCTGAGTAGGTTTATTTCCAGGTACGGAGATAGGTGTCAACCCTTCTTCAAAGTCCTCACAAAAGCGGCAAAAATGGAAGGCGACCTCGGAAGGGATGGCCATCCTTGGGCTGAAGATTGCCAAAAAGCCTGGGAAGAACTCAAAGTCTACTTGGCCAGACTGCCGACTCAGCGGCAACCTCGGGAGGGAGAACCCCTGGCACTATACCTCACCGTCACGGAAAAAGCTGTGAGTTCGGTCCTCGTGAAAGAAGAAGGACCGAAACAGTGGCCGGTTTACTATGTCAGCAAGTCCTTGCATGGCGCCGAAGTCAGGTACCCTTTGCTTCAAAAAGCTATATATGCCTTAGTGCTTGCAGGGAGAAGGCTGCGGCCATACTTTCAGGCTCACCCCATCATTGTCCGAAGTAGTCTGCCACTACGGGATGTCATGAAGAGAGTTGATCATTCGGGAAGGCTCTCCAAGTGGTGCATAGAGCTGGGCGAACATGAGATCACGTATGAGCCTCGGAAAGCCATAAAAGCTCAAGCACTGGCAGATTTTATCGCCGAAATACCCACCACTGAGGAGAGCCATTCAGATCCAAAAGAGGGTGAGCCAGAATGGACCTTGCACGTTGACGGGGCCTCAGGATCCGAACACCAGGGAGCTGGAGTGATTATCAGAGGCCCCGAAGGCCTAGAAGTAATGAAGGCCATCAAATTAGTTTCAATGCCACCAACAATATGGCCGAGTATGAGGCCCTCATAGCAGGATTACGCCTGGCCAGAAAAATTGGCGTGAGAAACTTGAAAGCCCATAGTGATTCCCAGCTGGTGGTCCGACAAATGGCAGGGGACTATGGCGCGAAAGACCCGACCTTGGCAAAATACCATGAGTTGGTAACAAAGCTTATTCGGGAGTTCGACGTCGTGAAAATCGAGAACGTACCCCGACGAGAAAATGCTGAGGCAGACTGTCTGGCGAAGTCCAAAACTTGCACCGAAGTGCTAAGCCATCCCAGCATCGCGGTGTTAAGCATACAGACCTCGGGGAAAGGATGGAAAGAACCAATCAAAACGTATCTCGCAACCAACACACTCCCCGAAGACCCCAGCGAAGCCGCAAAAGTGCGAAGGCGCTCCGGACGTTTCTTCTTAATTGGAGAAGAACTATATCGGCAAGGATATGCAAATCCACTACAGAGGTGTGTTAGTGAAGAGGATACTGAAATGATCCTCGAAGAAATTCACGAAGGTGCCTGTGGTTCGCACATCGGAACCGACGCCCTGGCAGCAGTGATACTTCGCCAAGGATACTTCTGGCCTACCCTGAGAAAGGACGCCAAGCAGTTCGTCCAGAAATGTGGTAGTTGCCAGAGACATGCGAACATCCAAAGAACACCCTCAGAGGTCGTGACCTCGGCAGACTATCCTTGGCCCTTCGCAGTTTGGGGCATAGATCTCATTGGGCCACTCCCAACGGCGCCTGGAGGCGTAAAGTTCTGCGTGGTAGCAGTAGACTATTTCTCTAAATGGGTCGAGGCAGAACCCCTGACAACTATCTCGGCAAAAGAAGTGCAGAAGTTCGTATGGAAAAACATCGTATGCAGATTTGGCATACCGAGGGTACTCGTAGCGGACAATGGATCCCAGTTTGTAGACAAAGGATTCCGAGAATTCATTAGCGACCTTGGGACAAAAATGCACTTCGCCCCAGTAGCTCACCCCCAGAGTAATGGGCAGGTGGAAGTATCTAACAGGACCATAAAAGATGGTCTGAAAAAGAGATTGGGAGAAGCAAAAGGGAAATGGCCAGGAGAACTCCAAAGCGTGTTATGGAGCTACCGAACGACACCCCGAAGAGTCACAGGGGAAACGCCCTTTTCACTTGTCTTCGGCACAGAGGCCATCATCCCCGTCGAGATAGTACAACCGTCAATACGAGTCCAAGTGTTCGATGAAAAAGGAAATGACCTCGGCCTGAGAACCAAGCTCGACCTCGTCAGCGAACACAGAGAAATAGCCGAGCTGAGAAGAAAATCTTTCCAGCAAAGAGTGGCGGCAGCCATAAACCTACGCGCCAGGCCAAAGGGAATAAAGCAGGGAGACCTCGTTCTCCGAAAGGCTGAATTTGCACCCCGAAAGCCGTCCCACGGGGTACTTTGCGCAAATTGGGAAGGACCCTACCTGGTACTTGCCGAAGTACAAAAAGGAGTATATAAGCTCGGTGATGCCGAAGGCATAGAATTAAAAAATACTTGGCACTCAGAGGCCTTGAAAAAATTCTATGCCTAAAAAGTTCGGTGGGAAAGTTGTATTCCACAAGTTGGAAAAATTTGTCTAAGTAAAAAGTTCTGAAGAAGCACAAGGCAAGAGTCTCACGAAAGCAATCGCCGAGTAAAGCAAGACTAAGGCTTTCCAAAGTCTCTTGAGCGAATATGTTCAGGACAAAGGAAAGCAAGAGTAAGGCTTTCCAAAGTCTCTTGAGCGAATATGTTCGGGACAAAGGAAAGCAAGAGTAAGGCTTTCCCAAGTCTCTTGGGCGAATATGTTCGGGACAAAAGGAAAGCAAGAGTAAGGTTTTCCGAAGTCTCTCGAGCGAATATGTTCAGGACAAAGGAAAGCAACAGCATGGTTCTCCGAAGTCTCTCGAGCGAATTATGTTCGGGACAGGGAGAAACGAAAGAACCTGGCAAAAAGTACTTAGCCGAAGTTGTATCTATTAAGCCAAAGAGCGCTTACAGAGAAGAAAGTTGCTGAAAGACTACAAAAAAGAAGAAGAAAATGAAGACAAAAGGCCCTAGTACAAGCTAAGGAACCTCGGCGTCCTGAGAACTGCCAGCCCCCGTGCTTTTGTCAGTAGCCTTCGGCGCCGGGAGAGAAGGAGGCAGTCTCAAATGCTCGATCTTGGACCAAGTCCACCGAGGCTCCTTGGGGATGTTCATTGCTTCCAGGAAGGAGAGGTCGAAGTCTGGGAACTTCTGCAGAATCTGGTGCCGAGCGAGGCAGAAGCCGTCTTGAAAGCCCAACTTCGTCATATTATCGGACTCCTGCTTCTTGACCTCCAAATCCTCATAGTCCTTCTCCAGATCAGCGTAATCCTTCTCCAAATCCTTGACCTTTTTCTTCAGTGACTTCACCTTCTTCTTCTCTTCTGAAGGCTCCTTCAGAGATGCGACCTCGGCTTCGAGTTGAGCCTTCTCCTCGAGCGTCTTCGCAAGGATTGCGTCACTTTCTGACTTACCCTTTTGAATCGCCTCGACGGTCGAAGTCAGCTCCGACATTCGAGAGCCAAGGTCGGAAAGCTTCTGGGAGGTGTCTTTCTGAAGTTCCTCTTTCTCTTTTTTGAACCCCTCCCGAAGTTCAGCAACCTCCTTCTCCGCAGACTGCTTGAGATGAGCATTTTCGGCTACCAGGGCCGAACACTTGTCCTTGGCCTTGGTATAATGATCCCAAAGTGCCGCCCTCTTCTCTGCCTCTCGCGCCACCCGAACACGGAGACACCCGGCATACCCCATCAGCTGCAAAAAAGAGAGAGAAAAGCAAACAGAGGGAAAATAATGCTAAGTACTTGGACAAAAAGTCAAAGACAAATTTGCCACTGAGGAAAATAATGCTAAGCACCTGGGCAGCATGTTCAGTAATTTTGGCGGCCAAGGAGTTATCGCCTGGGTAAGCCGCCGTAATGGCCTTGTAAGATGCCTCAGTAAGCACCCCTTTGCACATTTGCCTGGCCATCTCGGGACAGTCCTCAGAGTACATATTCATGTCCTCCGTGAACGTCCAAAAGGGCTCTTTCGGCACTTTCCCTTCAGGAATTTTGGCATCCCGAAGGGCTCTCTTGCGGTCATGTTCGGTAACCCAGCCAGGAGAGGCCACCTCCGCTGCGCAACAAGGCAGAAAAATTGGTTAAGGCCAGAAAAGTCTTAATGGTTTGCGAAAAAGGATGTTTGACAAAGTGCAAACCTGCTGGCACCTCGGTAACGTCGTCGTCAGGAACCGTCGTCGCCTCAGTAGAGATCCCCTTGCCTTTTATTTGGCGCCGCTCCTCGGCAGAAGGGGTCTCCTCCCCATCGCCCTCCAGAAGAGCATGCGAAGGCGTGGGGCTTTGAGGTGGGACGTCGGAAGAAGGGACGTCGGCAAAAGGTACCTCGGGCAAAGGGACAGCGTGGTCTTCGGCTTCCTCGCCTGCCTCCTCCGAAATTTGCGGAAGAATGGAAGGACCAGCCTTCCTGGCCCGTTTGGCAGGAGGGCCCGCCGAAGTGTGCTTCCGCCTCCGAGAGGCGGCCTTCTTTGTCTGCTCGCCCCTTTCGGCCTGGCCCGTAAAAAGAGCCTTGTAGAAGGCAGCCGCGTCGTCGCCCATCTCTGGAGAAAGAAAAAGAAGATCAGTGTAAGTCCAAGATGAAGTTATGAAGGAAAAAATGAGAAAGTAACTTACTCTCGTAAAAAGACTCATAAGTCTCTTTCCCCCGAAGGAGTTTCACGAGCCAGGAGTCCTTCCCCGAAGAAGCCAGTTTCGGCATATTGAGGTCTGTCACATGCTCCTTTACCACCTTGAGTTCCCGAAGGACCTCTTCGGTCATGAGCCTCCAGTTGATCGGAAAGGGGTAAAGGGCACGAGGAGGGACCTCGGCAGCCCAGTCAGAGACGGCCCGGATGCGCCTGTCGAAGTCCTCAAAGATAGGTGCTACATCGGCGTCTAGCAGTATGTTCGGGTCAACAACATCCATCTTGAGCCTCCCCTGAGCCCACTTGGTCGGGACGTGCGACCAAGCCTCCGACTTCTTCAGGAAAAAGAATTTTTGTTGCCACCCTCGCCAGCTGTCTTTGGTGGCGAAGGTGAACGTATACTTTTTGCTCCCGGATCCCCGAGGCAGCATAAAGTAGAAGCCACCCTTTGGGACCACGAAGAGCTTGTAGTACTGAAGAAAAACTACAAAGTGAGGTTTTATTTTGAAAACGCCGCACATACAGAGGAAGGCGTTGAAATAACAGTACGAGTTCGGTGGGAGTTGGTTAACGGCAATGCCATGGAAGTTGCAGAACGCGCTAACCATCTCCGGGGGGGGATACCGAAGTCCGGCCTTCAGTTGGGCTCGGAAAACGGTGATTTCATCACTACGGTTGGAGAAAGCAAATTGGTCAGGACGGGGCAACCTCGTCACAGAGTAAGAGGGTAAGAAAAACTTTTTCTTCCACTTCGCTAGCTTTGCCGTAGTAGTGCAGCAGGGGTGAGAAAGAAGAGGTTGCCAACTCTCGGGAACAGGCATGATGAAAATGAGTTCGGGAAAAACAAAGAAGAAGCTTTGAAAAAAAAGCAAAAGGGACTAAAACCCACCAAAAGTCTTGCCGGAATCTGGATTCCTGGAAGCCGTCGTGAAAAATGGTCGGAAAAACGCCTGAAAAAGGAGAACCGCCGCGGAAAATCGGGAGAGAAATAGAAGGCAAAAGAAAGCAAAAGCAGAAGAAGAAAGAGGGTTATGACAGGACTGATATATATAGGCCGAGAAGGCCAGAACAACCGTCGCCATTAGTACCCCTCCGAAGGCGAAGCGTCGTCATAACTGCTAAGAGCACCTGAAAAGTCGCGCCTGCTGTACTCAGTGCATTCTTACCGAATAAAAAAGTGCCATGTGTCGGTCATCGCGCAGCAAACATGCCACGTGTCGTCCATCACGTCGAGCACGCCCTCTGACACCATTTGGTCTAGAGGCGCCGCCCTAGACTGACTCTGCTCGATACAGGACGCGACGCATGAGCAGACCTATAAAGGCAAAAAAGTAGGTTACCTCGAAGACACCAAAAGACAGCCTGTGACTTCGGGCAAAAGGTCTATCTTCGGTACAAGGTTATCCTATTTCCCCTCGCCACGAAGACACCAAGAGATAGCCTGTGACTTCGGGCAGAAGGTGTATCTTCGGCACACGGACAGCCTATCTTCTCGCGCCTTGAGGACGCAAAAAGGACTGCCCATCGCTTCAGGCAGAAAAAGGCGTCTTCGGCGCAGATATCACAACCACAGGACCCGAAAACTGATGAACCGAAGTTTCTCACTTCGGCTTTTCGGAGGGGGGCCTGTGATAGCCAAAGGCTAACGCCTCCTCGGTAGTAACTCCGCGCCAGAATATTGGCCGAGGAGTCTGACGTCACCCAAGAGAGGATCTTTTTACTGACCTCGGAAGGTGCGAAGTCAAACACTATGAGCTCGAGACTTCGGTAGCTCGTCAGGAATTCCGAGGACAACATCATCTCCATCGAGGGGTTAAACTGACCGTCTTCGGGTAAGAGAGCCATCTCCCTGAAGCAAGCGAGAATCTCCCCGAAGGAAGAGGCCCCAAAGAGGTCTTCCCCGAAGAAGAAACACCTGAACAAGGGAATCCCCGAACTATGGATGTGAGTCCCGAAGAAGGTGTTCATCAAGGGCGCTCCCAGAATTATCGGATAGAATCCGAAGAGGGTGCACGCACCGAAGGGCGACCTCGCCCAGGGGACCTCGGGAGTACGGTATGAGCATTTAAGGAGCCTCTGACATGTCGCCCACAAGCCCTACACGTCACATCTGAACGGCGAAATGACACGCCGCAGCCGTCCCAGTCCTGACACAACCCGTCCGGGTCCAGGGCTAAAAGAGGCTGCAAACGGCTGCCTGTCCCCTAGGTCCAAAGAGACAGATCAAATCCGACCGAACACGTGTCATGATCTGAACGGACCAGCTACTCCTATAAATACTAGGAAATGGGACTGGGCAAAGGATGGGCATTTTCCTCTCTCTGAGAAAACACAAAACAGGCAAGACACTTGATCCCTTAGTGTTCTTCCTCCACCTTCACTCAGAAAATTGACTTGGGCGTCGGAGGGTCCTCCCTGGAAAAGCAAACCGGGGACCTCCTAACCTCTTCTTTGAGCTTTTCAGGCACACTCAGCTGGGAAACCTGAGCTCCAGGCACTCGCCTCCTCAGGAAGTCTCTCCACCTGTCAACATGACAGCAAACGAAGATGCCTTGGGGCATCACATATTATGGAGCATATCTAATCAAACTATTGAATCTCTGCTCATACTCCATGACACTAAGGTCCCCTTACTCCAACTGATCAAACTCTACCTACTTTTGATCTTTCTGGGCCTCACTAACATACTGCTGATGGAAAACCTGGAGGAAATTTGCCATCTCATAGACCTCCTCCTGGCAGGTGGCCTCTTTTGGTTTCTCTCCTGGTATGTTCTTTGTACTGCCCTCCACCATAACACTGCATTTCCTTCTAGCCTAAAGGTAGCTAGAAGTACTTTTTGAGTGGATGACACATCCAACCTTTCAAAAATCTTCTCTACTTGATACACCCAGAACTCAGCATCATCTGGGTCACATCCACCCCTAAACACTAGAGGTTTTAGTGCCAGGAATCCCTCCAGCTGGCCCCCCTTTACTCCACCTCTTCTGGACCTCTCTTCTCCCACTTTCATGTCTCGGCCTCCACCTCTAGCTGACTTCCCATTGGTGGTCACCTCTATAGGAGGTTCAGTCCTCCTTGAATATATGTAGGCATCCAACTCCTCTATATCTGGGCTTTCCTCCTCATCCTCAGTTCTGGGCTCCTGCCTCACCTTAGATCTCAACCTCCTAGCTTTAGGATGTCTCCTCTCCTCATCTCCTTCATCTTCCTCCTGATTGCCTCCATTCTTGCTGGACTGATCATAATTTACTAGCTCTTTGCCAGGCCTTCTGGTTCTCCTGCCTTCTCCTTCAAAATTTCCTTCTGCTCCTACTTGCTCTGGAATTTCCTGAGACTGGGCTTGGCCTCTAGCCAAGGCTTGCATTCCCACTACAAGCTAAGCCACAGAGGCTTGTAGTGTTTCCATCATTTGCTCCATCCTATCTTGTCTACCTCTACTGGGTCCAGGTACTTGGAACCTGGTATTTGGCTCCTCAGCCAAATTAGGCTCAGTGGCCTCTGCCACCTTCTCAGGCATATCTATGTGCATACCATCTATAGGATGGGTTATTTTGTCTTCTTCTTATGCCAGGGATTCTCTTTCCCTACCTCTAGTTCTCATCCTGCACTTAAAATGCAGCTATTCACACATGCTCATTAAGTACAAGGCTTATATAATCCTACATGGGAACAAGTCTAGGATAACACTCTATTCAAACAGGACTATAAACCTTAAGCTCAGATACCAAACAAACCCTGTCACACCCCACATAGGCCCCAGCCTGTGCACTCTCAGTGTCACTCACCAATACTACCTAGGAAGTTATTAAACACTTATGTTCTTAAGTATTATGAGTATTCTTTAATTTCGGCAAACTTTCCATTAGGTAGTTTAAGTCTTATTTTCTTAAGCTTAAGGCCTAGGAGGTGCCCTAGGAGGCTTATGAGTTATTTTGTGTACTTACTTGCAGCCTAAGGTATCGCCAATAACACAAACTTACAGCACAAGGCAAGGCTATATCATTAACTTGCGACACAAGGCAAGGTATACACTTATTTCTTTAAGTGTCTAGGATGTGTGCTCATCAAGTGTGCTACTCCAATGCATGACAACCAAGAAGCCCACCATATCAAGTTTTGGAAAAACATAAGTTTTCATGTTCATATGAATTCGGCCAAGTAAGGTTCACAAGAGGTTTGCCTCACAAAAACCTTTCTATAAGCACATAACCAAGGCATAACTTGGCATTTCATCAACCAAAACATGAAGACAACAAAACCAAGTTCATCTGAGGCTAAAATATACATCAAAATAGCCTACATACAAGTACTAACTACTTGGCAACATACCAAGGTCCTTCATTGTCCAAAACTAGCCCAAGTTATGCATTACAACCCAAGTTCACCTATAATACCCGAGAAGCACCTTGAAAGTGCAATACAAGATCAAACATTGAAGTACAAGACCTATGACCAAGTTCATGGTCATGAAAGAAAACAACCATACTAGAGCCTAAGAACACACATCCATCTCCCCTAGACTTGTTCCACAAACCTACACCAAGCCTGCAAAACTTAACACATAAGTTTCAAGCAAATACCATAAGACTTGCACATGTACTTAACTAGCCAAATTCTTAATTTTGGCACATACCTTAGTAAAAAGTGTACAACTTAGTACACAAGCAATCAAGCACAATCACAATCACTCAAGTTCAACTCCTTTCCCTGAAACACAACCAATAAGGGCATGAGTTTTACAACTCAGTAAGGTTCATTACAACTCTTGAAGAGTTTATTTAGTTAAGTCTGAGGGCTTAACCTGCAACAAGCTAGCTTAACCTGCAAGGAAGACATGAAAACACAAGAAAACACATGCTAGCCGAGACATACATATATATAAAAACACTATCTACTCTGGTTAGCAAGCACAAACAATCAACCAATGCACACAACTCATACACACACCACATTTTCAATCTCGGCCGAAACCACTAGCAAGTACAATTCCAATTCTTGCAATTTAAGTATTTCCATTCACTCTCCAATCCACTAGAGCTCCAAGTTCAATAGTAAGTTGGCCTACTTACTAAGAACTTTAGTACTTGCCTTTAATTGACTATCTAGCCAAACCATGTGAACCCGAAAGTTCAACCATATGCCCATCTAACAAACTAAGATCACATAACATAATTTACTATCACTTAGATTCCATTAATCTACTTGAACATGGAATTATACCAAAATCAAGTAGAACCATGAACCTTACCCCAAAAATCACAAGCTTGAGCTCTCGGCCAACCTTGAATTCTTCAAATCCAAGCTTGAAAATTGAAGTACAAGGTCACCTAATGTCAAAATCCTTAATGCCAAGCTTGATTCTTCACTCCAAGCTTTAATCACCAGCAATTTGGCAAAGACCCAGTACCATAATTGCCAAGAACACCAACAACACCTTCTTAACTTTGGAAAGAAGCTTTGACTGAAACTAGTTGATTTCAGCTTAAGTGGCAACATGCATACTCTGCATGTGCCACATGTTCATAAAAGTAGGCTTAATGCCCTTCATATCTCAAACTAAATTGCATGTCTTAATGAACCCTTCCATGCTTCTTAGTATCAAGATTAGCACCCGAAAAATCTTTCAAAGTGGCCCTTAATCTTTTTTTCTCATCATAAGCCACATAGTCACTTTTCATGTGCATTTTAGACCTGAAAGTTCTCAGTTACGCACATGCACCACCACTCACATTTTCAATTGAGTCCCTCATGTTTTTATTGCGTTTTCCTTACATTTGTGGCCTGGGCCAAGCACTGAGGGATGGTCCTGAGATGCTTAGTGTGGTTAGTACTACTTATAAGTGTTTTTGGAGTTGTCATCTGGCTCTGGTTGTAGGTATATCGGTGGAAACCTGGTTAGGTGCTTCTATTGAGGAAAGGGACCAAGGAAATATCCAAGTGGCCCTATGGTCTTAGCCATAGGGAAGGTGGTGATTTTTTTTTATAGTCCTAGCAGCACTGTGGCCTAAATAGCCCAATGAGCTTGCCTAACCTCCGAAAGGAGGGAAGAACATGGTTAATGTCTAAGGGGTAAGGATTGAAGTTTGCTAGAGCCTACCAGTACATAGAGACCAAAGGAAGAATCCGTACCTTGAGGGCAGGACCAAGGTTAAGCAAGTATTTATAGTTTTGTAGATAAGGATAGAATTCAATGAATAGTCAAAGAGCTCAAGGGTAAGGGCCAAAAAGCACTAAGTTGCTAAGGTACACAAAGGCCAAGTGAACCATCATTACCCAAGGGCAAGGGGTGACATGGACACCAAGAAAGCAATAGACCATGGAGTTTGGGCTAAGGTGTGCTAGGACTATAAGTGCGCATAACATCTCCATCCCAAGGTAAATTGAGACATGAAGTAAGAGCTCAGGTAAGGACCATTTAATTTGGAGTCCATAAAACCCAAGGGAGAACTAAGGAAGAATGACAAGAACTGAGGAAAAGGGGCTTTGTGCCAGGTGCATGGAAATGAGAAAGGTAAAGTAGTAAGGGAAAAAGTGTCCAAGGTCATGGATTGAACAAGGCCAAGTTTGAAAATGCCTCAGTTGCCAAGGGAGTGCTATCAGTACTCAAGTGCAATCAAGGTGACCTACTTGGACCAATAAAATGGTCAAGGAGTCGACAATACAGAGAGGTACCTTTAAGTTTACAATATAGTGGTAAGTGGTTTTGTTGTTTAACTGCTAGGCCTGTGGTTGTGACTAGCCTGCCTAGAAAGCTAGGATCATAAAGAAGTAATGTTAGTGTTATGCCCAAAAGCCAATCATGAGATGATTGTATTTTGCACATTGAGTCATGATATTTTATTAAAGCAATATTCCAATAATTGTGTTTGTTGTTTGTTTCTGTGTAACACAATCAAACATGATTATGAAACTAGAATAATAGTATTTTTAAACATCCCTGGTCTAGTATTATTATGGAGTGGGTTGTAATAATATATTAAGACTAGCATATATGGTAACTAATATGAGATATGTAGTCTACATATGAGTACTACATATGAGTACAAGTTTGGGAACTTGTGTATTGGACCAACCCTCCATGAGAATGCTACATAGATCATCATTAAGTATCATAAATGATTTTCATAATGATAATAGTATATGTAGTCCTTTGACCTAAGGTCAACAAGTGAGTCACATAATTTGATACTTCTCTTTGTTCCTCGTAACTAAGCAAACATGAAGGTGGTCATTGGGTATATCACATATCATGTAGAGGGTTTTGCATGATCAAGATAGGATTTGTCCCTCCTATGTAACAGGAGTGATATCTTCGGGCCCCTTAATTGAGTAAGATTGAGGAAATGCATGGCCATGTTCAGATGAATTGATATAGGATATCAATGTCATTAGTTTTAGTCAATATACTTGAAAATAAAGAAACCAAAGATTGGTCTTGATATCCTTGGATAAAGGGATGATGACATATATGAATAATAATCATAGAGGTTTAGTCAAACCACCTATTATTTTGTCACTTGGGTAACAATGATGTGTTGCTAAACACTACTCATTGTTTATGATCATAAATGTGATTTCTAATCATTGCCAATATGATAGGAGCCTATTGGGTCACACACTTAGAGCCAAGCTGATCATTTGAATGCATGGGCGAAATTGATTGGTTTTGGTTTCATGATAATTTCAGATTAATTATTGGCCAAATAGTTGAGCCATTATTAAGCCCAAAGTTAGGCTTAATTAGATTAGGGTTTTAAAACCTATTAGGCTTGGAAGTTAAGCCTCACTATATATACATTATATAGTGAGAAATTTCATAGCTGCTACTTCCCTTGGATGAAATCAATAAGGTTTTGAAAGTTCCAACAGCACTTTCCTCTTGTCATTCCTTGTAGGATGCAAGTTAGCACTGTGGGCACAAGAGAAATGCACCTACTTGATTGTGGTGGAGGTGTGGCAATTTAAGTGGTTCATGTTGATACCATAGAGAGCTTGAACACGTCAACTATTCAAGTTTTAGTGATTTGGCTCAATAGTTGGGTGACAAATCTCAACTGACTTGGTATAAAATATTTGAACACCCAATTTACTTTGCTTCATTTAGATCCTGGAGGGTTTCAATTAATTTCCACTGCGCTTGTTTGACTCTTGAAACCCTACAAGTAAGAGGTGAGTTGAACTCATAAAACCTCCAAGGGTAAGCTTTGGTTAGACCTTTAGGTTGGTTTGAGCTTTTGCCTAGGAGTTTAAGAGTGGTAAGGATAGGGTAATTTGTGGTTATGGTTGATGAACAGTGCATTGACACTTAGAAAGAGGATCGGTTGTGGGCATAAAATCCGACGTAATGAAAATGATTATAAGTGATCCTTAGGAGTACCTCAAGGGTAAGGGTGACTGGCATGGTAAAGTAGGTAAGTTATGCCATGAGTTGAGCCTTAAATCAATTGGATTTATTCCTATAGTGTAAGAAATTACTTTATGCACTATAGGGACGGTCCAAGAAAGGACAACTCTAAGAGGAACATGGCTAGTCTGATTCCATGAAGTGTTATACACTTAAGTGTTACCACATGAAGTGAGATTGAATTATCTAAGTACACCATAGCTAGGGGTAAAAGGCCTTGTAAGGCCAAAATTTAACTTTAAGAGCCCCAAAGTTATGAGTAAAAGAAAGACCAGTGGTACATTATGGACTTGCAATAATTGTGAAAAGGTGGATAAGTGAAGAATGAGAACCATAATCCATGGGTCCTAGAACCATGAATTAATCTTTGAGGGTGTGATTTCTTAAGGAGGGAGTCAAACAGTTTTGGCTAACTGTTCAAGGTTCAAGAGCTAGCCCAAACCTTGAAGACCAAAGGGTAACATCCGAATCCCCAAGAAAAATATAACTCATCATAGGTGTGTAAAGAGGAACCATGAAGGCATTAGGAGTCATGAAGCTTTAAGGACAACCCAAGTGAGTTAAAATGGGGCATTCTAACGGGTTTCAAAGTTGACATCTAGTAATTATTAAGGACTCCCATGGCGGCAAGAAGAACTTGAAGTAATGCACTCAGGTCTAGTATTTTTAATAGGGTCCGTCTTAACCCAAAGCTACTTGTGGAGAGTGCAAATGATTTGAGCAATGTTCTCGATTATCTAGGAGCTTAAGGATATTTTATAGTGGGGCTTATTGCAAGTTTAAAGGAACCAAAAGAGCCTAAAACCAAAAGGCTAAGCATACAAACCAAATTTAATTTAAAAGGTTCGAAATAAAAAAGAATCCTTAAGGTCTAAAGTGTACCCCACTATCAAAAGGTCCCTAGTATATTAGAAAAGATGGCAGAAGTGTGTGTGGTTGAAAATGCCAAGTTAGGGTCTTGAATGACACAAAAAGTCTAAGAGAAACTGTGAATTGGGGTAATGTCCTCATTGATGGGATTCAAAATGATTGAAGGTTAAAGTTCTTGGGAACTTATGATGGCTTGCAAAGCTTTAAAAGCATGTGGACTTTTTATTTTTCTTAAGGAGTAAAAAAGGAACATAAGTGGCCTAAGGGTCTAAGTATGGGTCAATTAGTCACCAAGAAAGATTCTTGGACAATAAGGTGGCCAAGAAAAGAATTGACACCTTAAGATAAAATTTTTTAATCAAGAGTGAATACAACTACAAAGGGAATTTTAGAAGTTCAAGTGTTGAATGATGGCCTTGAATCACTAAGTGCCCAATAGAGTGAGCCATAGCAAAAACTCTAAATAGTTTTGTCATTGAAGTGACTTTAAGTGCCTAAGTGAAGTGTGGGGCAAAGGCATGCCAAGTAAGTCTTCCTCGGGCATAAGAGGGGTTTGTAGGCCTCAGTTCAGCATAAGGATGCACACACTGTGGGCTATGGGTGTGTAAATCACACTAAGTAGTCATGATGGTTAGTGCATAAGGATGGACTAATAAGGCAATGACCTAAGAATGTGCCTAAGTATTGGGAAATAAGGTATAGGTGACAAAGTGGTCTTAAAGTGGGCATAAAAGTGGTAAGTCTCGTTCGAGCACAAGTGTGTGATATAAGCACTCATGGGTGGCACTTGAGTTGTGTTAATCTGATAGGTTTAAGGTGCTAACAAAGACTTCGAAGGATTCCATGAGGAATTAGGAGTAGTGTGAAGACCCCAAATGTCAAATGCTAAGTTGGAATCAAGTGAACTAAAATTCTTAAGAGAGGCCAAGGGTGTGGCATAAGTTTTAGGACAAAGGTGCACCCAAGTAAAAGAGCTAAGAGGGACCTTGAAGGGCTAAAGGTCAAGGGTCCTAAGTGTTGGGTTTCGGGAGCCAAACAGCGCAGCGGAATTTAACCGAAACCCTCCAGGATCTAAGTGAAACGGGGTAAACCGGGTGTTCAAAAATTTTCATACCTAATTTTCGGTTGAGATCTCTCACTAACTGTAGAGTTGAATCACAAAACTTGAACAGTTGACGTGTTCAAGCTCTCTATGGTATCCACACGAGCCTCTCGGGATCAACACGCTTCCACCATGTCCCGGCAGATGCGTTTCTCTTGCGCTCGCAGTGCTAGCTTGCGTCCTCCAAGGAATTGCAAGAGAAGAGTGCGGCTGTCCTTTTGGGAGGCTAGGGCAAGGAGACCTACGAATTTCTCACTTAAAAGTTGTATTTATAGTGAGACTCAACTTCCAGGCCTAATGGGTTTCAAAGCCCTAATCCAATTAGGATTTAATTTCGGGCTTAATAATGGCTCAACTCCTTGGCCCATTATTAATACGAAATTAAAGTGAAACCATATCCCAAATAATTAGCCCATGCACTCTAAT
Source organism: Aquilaria yunnanensis (assembly GCA_039654915.1). Classification (NCBI taxonomy): domain Eukaryota; kingdom Viridiplantae; phylum Streptophyta; class Magnoliopsida; order Malvales; family Thymelaeaceae; genus Aquilaria; species Aquilaria yunnanensis. Next base: position 86,366,589 of record CM077600.1, on the reverse strand, counting down.
GATCCAAATAGCTCTATGTGTGTGACCCAATAGGCTCTTGCCACATTGGCAATGATCATAAATCACATTTATGATCATAAGCAATGAGCGGTGTCTAGCAACACATCATTGCTACCCAAGTGACAAGATTGTCGATGATTCGACTAAACCTTTATGATCATCACCGATATATGCCATTGTCCCTTTGTCCAAGATATCAAGACTAAGCACGAGACATGGAATGTGTCACTTTCGTATAGCCCAATCTTTGGTTTCTTGATTACCGAGTAGACCAACTTAAACTGATGACATTGATATCGTATATCAACTCATCGAAGCATGGCCATGCATTTTTCTAAGTCGTACTCTATCAAGGGGCCCGAAGATATCACTCCCGTTACATAGGAGGGACAAATCCCATCTTGATCATACAAATCCCTCTGCATGATATGTGACATACCCAATGACCTCCTTCAAGTTCACTCAGTTACGAGCAACAAAGGAAAGTATCAAAGTATGTGACTCACATGTAGGGAACCTTGATGATCTTAGGTCGAAGGACTACATATACCAGGATCACTATGAGAATCACTTATGACACTCATATAACGATCCATGTAGTGTTCTCATGGTGGGTCAGTCCAGTACACAAGTTCTCCAACTTGTACCCATATGTAGACTACATATCTCATATTAGTCTCCACAAATGCTAGTCGTTATGTATTATTGCAACCCGCTCCACAATAATACTAGACCAGGGACGTTTAAGAATATCATTATTCTAGGGTTACAATTATGTTTGTTAAGTTACGCAGAAACAAAACAACAAACATAATTGCTGGATTAATGCCTTAATAAAATATCATGACTCAATGTGCAAAAATACAATCATCTCATGATTGGCTTTTGGGCACAACACTAACAATCTCCCACTTGCACTAAAGCCAATCATCCATGTATCTAATACCAACGGACCTAGAATGGCTATCATGCTTTTGCTTCGTATGGGGCTTTGTCAGTGGATCAGCAATGTTGCTGTCTATCGAAGTCCTGCATATCCTTACATCACCCCTCTCGATGATCTCCTTGATAAGATGATAGCGTCGGAGTATATGTTTGGATTGCTAGTGAGATCGAGGTTCCTTAGCCTGTGTGATTGCTCCATTGTTGTCACAATAGAGCTCTATCGGGTCAACAATGCTTGGAACCACTCCAAGTTCAGTGATGAACTTCTTGATCCAAACTGCCTCCTTCGCAGCATCAGAGGCGGCAATGTACTCAGATTCTGTTGTAGAGTCAGCTACTGTCTCTTGCTTTGAACTCTTCCAGCTCACAGCACCACCACCAATACAAAACACATAACCAGATTGCGATCTAAAATCATCCTTATCGGATTGGAAGCTTGCATCGGTGTAACCCCTTACAATGAGCTCATCTTCACCTCCAAAGACCAAGAATGCATCCTTAGTCCTTCGTAAGTACTTAAGGATGTTCTTAACAGCTGTCCAGTGACTCTCACTGGGGTTTGATTGGTACCTACTCGTCATGCTCAAAGCATATAAGACATCGGGATGAGTACATATCATGGCATACATGATAAATCCAATTGCTGAGGCATATGGAATCTTACTCATGCGCTCTCTCTCCTCGGTTGTACTCGGACACTGAGATCTAGAAAGAGTGATACCATGTGACATGGGCAAGAATGCTTTCTTGGAATCTTGCATGCTAAACCTCTTTAGCACCTTGTCAATATATGTACTTTGACATAGGCCAAGAAGCTTTCTAGATCTATCTCTATAGATCCTGATGCCGAACACATAGGCTGCTTCACCCAAGTCCTTCATAAAGAAACATTTCCTTAGCCAAGTCTTCACAGACTGTAGCTCAGGAATGTCATTCCCGATGAGTAGTATGTCATCTACATACAACATTAAGAAGACAATAGCGCTGCCACTAACCTTCTTGTAGACACAAGGTTCATCTTCATTTTTGATAAAACCAAACTCTTTGATTGCATCATCAAAATGAAGATTCCAACTTTGAGAAGCTTGCTTCAGTCCATAAATGGACCTTTGCAACTTGCACACTTTATTGGCATTCTCAGGAGTGACAAAACCCTCAGGTTGTGTCATGTACACATCCTCAAGTAGCTTTCCATTTAGGAATGCAGTTTTGACATCCATTTTCCATATCTCATAATCATAGTGTGCAGCAATAGCAAACAAAATTCGGATGGATTTAAGCATAGCAACTGGTGAAAAAGTTTCATCATAGTCAATACCATGAATTTGCTTGAAACCTTTTGCACCCAATCGTCCCTTAAAGGTAATCACATTACCATCCATGTCAGTTTTCTATTTGAAAACCCATTTGCACCCTATAGGTTTTATCCCTTTAGGTGGGTCAACCAAAGTCCATACTTGGTTTTCATACATGGATTCCATCTCTAATTTCATGGCCACTAGCCACTTCTCAGAGTCAGGCCCCGACATAGCTTGCTGGTAGGTTGTGGGCTCATCTTGATTCATGAGCATCACATCACCGGTGTGAGTCACTAGAAATCCATATCTCTCGGGCTCACGCCAAATCCTACTAGTCCTACATGGGCTCTATGCTACAGGAACAGACTCTTGAACAACATCTTGCGGTGTCTGTTCAGGTTCCATTTCAGGTTCGATGCCTCCTTGTTGTTCTTGAATTTCTTCAAGTTCTACTTTCCTCCCACTAGTTCCTTTAGAGATAAACTCTTTCTCCAAAAAGACACCAGTTCGAGCAACAAACACTTTTTGCTCAGACTGATTGTAGAAATAGTAACTTCTTTAGGATACCCAACAAAAAGGCATTTTTGAGATTTGGGCCCTAGTTTGTCAGAGGATTGACGTTTCACATAAGCGTCACAGCCCCAAATCTTCATAAAAGACAAATTGGGACGCCTCCCACTCCATATCTCATATGGTGTCTTTTGAACCTATTTAGATGGAACTCGGTTTAGTGTAAAAGCGGCTGTCTCTAGAGCATGTCCCCAAAAGGAGTTTGGAAGGTCAGCTTGACTCATCATGGAGCGAACCATGTCTAATAGAGTTCGATTTCTCTTTTCAGAAACACCATTTCATTGAGGTGTACCTGGTGGAGTGAGTTGTGATACTATACCACACTCCTTCAGATAGTCAAGGAATTCTCGATCCAAGTACTCTCCACCTTGATCTGATTGAAGCACTTTGATACTCTTCCCGAGTTGATTCTCTACTTCATTCTTGAATTCTTTGAACTTTTCAAAGGATTCTGACTTGTGTCTGATGAGATACACATAGCCATATCTGCTGAAGTCATCAGTGAAAGTAATGAAGTATTTGAGACCTCCTCTTGCTTGTGTAGACATAGGGCCACATACATCACTATATATGAGTCCTAGTAAGTCATTAGCCCTTTCACTTTGCCCTGTGAATGGGGCTTTGATCATCTTGCCCAACAAACATGACTCACATGTCTCATATGATTCAAAATCAAATGAGTCCAAGAGTCCATCCTTATGGAGCTTGGATATGCGGGTCTCATTTATATGGCCCAAGAGACAGTGCCATAGATAGGTCGGGTTTGAATCATTTAATCTGACCTTCTTGGTATTCACATTATAGATTGGATCTTAGAGGTCTAGAACATACAACCCATTGCTAAGTTGAACACTACTATAAAAGATTTCATTCAAATAAATAGAACAACATTTGTCTTTTATTATAAATGAAAAACCTTTCTTGTCCAAACAAGAAACAGAAATCAAATTTCTACTAATAGTAGGCACAAAGTAGCAGTTTTCTAATTCTAAAACTAATCCACTAGGTAAAGTGAGAACATAAGTCCCTACGGCTAAGGCAGCAACCCTTGCTCCATTTCCAACACGTAGGTCCACTTCACCTTGGGCCAATCTTCTACTTCTACTTAGATCCTGCACATTTGCACAAAATGTGAGATCCACATCCAGTATCTAATACCCAAGATGAGGAAGTAGAAAAGTTAACCTCTATAACAAGAATACCTGAAGTGGAAGTCTTACTTCCCTTTTCCTTAGCAAGTTCTTCAAGATAGAGCTTGTAGTTGCGCTTCCAGTGTCCAGGTTGCTTACAATGGAAGCACTCCCCTTCCTTTGCCACACCACCCTTTGGTTTCAGTGCAGCTGAAGAAGAACTAGCATTGGACTTTCCATTAGCTTTATCCTTCTTCTTGTTGGCTTTTCCCTTTCCCTTGCCATTTTGAACCATCAAAATGGGCTTAGCCTTCTTAAGGTTTTGCTCAGCAGTTCTGAACATGTTGAGCAATTCAGGAAGGGACTTGTCAACGTCGTTCATCTTATAGTTCATGATGAACCGACTGTAGCTTTTAGGCAACGATTGCAAGACTACATCTATAGCCAACTCTTTCTGAAGAGAAAATCCCAAATTCTCAAGATTCTCAATGTACCCAATCATCTTGAGCACATGAGGACCCACGGGACTTCCCTCAGACATCTTTCACTGAAACAATGCCTTAGAGGTCTCAAACCTCTCATGCCTAGCTTGCTCTAGGAAAAGCATTTTGAGATGTTCGATCATATCAAACACCCCCATGTTCTCATGTTGCTTCTGAAGCTCAGATTCCATGGTAATAAGCATGAGGCATGCAACATCCAAAGCATCATCAGAATGCCTCTTGTGAGCATCCCTTTCAGCTCTTGGAGCAGTGGCAGCAGGCTCATTCGGAATGGGCTGCTCTAGGACATAGGCCTTTCTCTCTTGCTTGAGGACTATCCTCAAGTTTAGGTACCATTTGAGAAAGTTGGTCCCATTCAGTTTTTCCTTCTCAAGGATCGATCGCAACAAAAGTGTCGATGTATTTTGTGCCATGGTTATCTACAACAGTAAATATGCAGTGTAAGAGTCATGTATTTTAATTCATTTAATAAGGAATTTTATTAAACGATACTCCCACTATTTTCCTCAAAATAATAACCCTCGATATTATTTCGGAACACCTCGGCACTAAGGTATTCTACTGGGCCAAGATCCATATTTGACCACAACCTGAGTCAGCTTTGTCTTTTCTCTCAAGTTACAGCTATTTAGGTAGGCAACTCCTTGCCAATTGCATCCCATGCAACTCTTGGATAGTTGGGTGAACAAGACTTGTCCAAGCTCATCTCATGAACTTAAGCCCAACTCTATGCCTCTAAGTCCCTAATCCTATTAGGATGACTTAGTTAAGTTGGACCCAAAGTTAGCAGTTTGGATATCACTATTATCCCATCACGCCTTACCAAGATGAACATAGGTGCTTTGCTTTGGCAAACCCACCTAATGTTGATCAAAGTCTTGACGAGTGCTAACATTTGGAAGGCATCACATTTAACGACTTAATATTTGTTTGAGGGATTTTTTCTTTTGATCTCACCAATTTGTTATCTCCGGTTGTTTTATACATGCATCACATACAAATATAAAACATGCATCTCATGCTTACAAGAAATAAACGTGACATGGTTATAGCCCAAACTATGCGATATTCTCAAGCCAATGAGAATATCATAAAAGCCTAAGAAAAGAAAAGAGTTTTGACAAGCTCCTTCTCTTCCTTTCTTGGCTGCCCTTTTGTTGTCACCTCCTTGGACAAACCACCTTGGATGAGCCCATAATGCACCATTACATCAATAATAGAAACCTCGAGTTACAATCGAGGGGAGTAAGGTGAGAAGAGAATGTACAATGAGAGTGATAAGAAAAGGCACGACTCGCAGGCCGTATTTACAAGTACAACCAATCAAGGGCTATAACCATGCACCATGCTTCAAACACCAATTAGCATATCATGTCAAATCTCATTCAACAAAGATGCATGCCAATTTTCACGCGTTGATTAACCAATTTTTATTTATGTGGCGCTTCGCATACGGCGGTCCCGCTGGCCGGTCAGCGGGCGGTCTTACAATTGCTTAGCCCGAAATCTTCTATTTCGAGCAAGTAGGCACCCGAGACTCCCCCATTCGAGCCACCAAAAATACCTTACTTTCGGTGCCCAAATAGGCCAAATCTGAACCAAGCTAGGGTTTTTGCAACTATTGCAACAATCCTACTCCATATAGGTATCTCATACCTATCAATTTCGGGTTAATCTCATTAACCAATTTGTGTCATTTCTTCATATATCTTATATGTTCATTACGAATTCTGGTTTCATGCATCATGAATCAATCTAATTAATCATGCCCGAAAAGCAACCGAACACATAGCATCATGCAATTCAACACTCAATCCCGATTTAGGGTTTCACCAGTAGCTCTGATACCACTATTGGGTTTTGGGAGCCAAACAGCGCAGTGGAATTTAACTGAAACCCTCCAGGATCCAAGTGAAACGGGGTAAACCGGGTGTTCGAAAATTTTCATACCTAATTTTCGGTTTAGATCTCTCACTCAACTGTAGAGTCGAATCACAAAACTTGAACAGTTGACGTGCTCAAGCTCTCTATGGTATCCACACGAGCCTCTCGGGATCACCACGCTTCCACCACGTCCCGGCAGATGTGTTTCTCTTGCGCTCGCAGTGCTAGCTTGCGTCATCCAAGGAATTGCAAGAGAAGAGTGCGGCTGTCCTTTTGGGAGGCTAGGGCAAGGAGACCTATGAATTTCTCACTTAAAAGTTGTATTTATAGTGAGACTCAACTTCCAGGCCTAATGGGTTTCAAAGCCCTAATCCAATTAGGATTTAATTTCGGGCTTAATAATGGCTCAACTCCTTGGCCCATTATTAATACGAAATTAAAGTGAAACCATAACCCAAATAATTAGCCCATGCACTCTAATGATCCAAATAGCTCTATGTGTGCGACCCAATAGGCTCTTGCCACGTTGGCAATGATCATAAATCACATTTATGATCATAAGCAATGAGCGGTGTCTAGCAACACATCATTGCTACCCAAGTGACAAGATTGTCGATGATTCGACTAAACCTTTATGATCATCACCGAAATATGCCATTGTCCCTTTGTCCAAGATATCAAGACTAAGCATGAGACATGGAATGTGTCACTCTCATATAGCCCAATCTTTGGTTTCTTGATTACCGAGTAGACCAACTTAAACTGATGACATTGATATCGTATATCAACTCATCGGAGGATGGCCATGCATTTTTCTAAGTCTTACTCTATCAAGGGGCCCGAAGATATCACTCTCATTACATAGGAGGGACAAATCCCATCTTGATCATACAAATCCCTCTACATGATATGTGACATACCCAATGACCTCCTTCAAGTTCACTCAGTTACGAGCAACAAAGGAAAGTATCAAAGTATGTGACTCACATGTAGGGAACCTTGATGATCTTAGGTCGAAGGACTACATATACCATGATCACTATGAGAATCACTTATGACACTCATATAACGATCCATGTAGTGTTCTCATGGTGGGTCGGTCCAGTACACAAGTTCTCCAATTTGTACCCATATGTAGACTATATATCTCATATTAGTCTCCACATATGCTAGTCGTTATGTATTATTGCAACCCGCTCCACAATAATACTAGACCAGGGATGTTTAAGAATATCATTATTCTAGGGTTACAATTATGTTTGTTAAGTTACGCAGAAACAAAACAACAAACATAATTGCTGGATTAGTGCCTTAATAAAATATCATGACTCAATGTGAAAAAATACAATCATCTGATGATTGGCTTTTGGGCACAACACCAACACTAAGGACTTCTTAAGGGGAGCTAAGAATGGCCATAAAGGCTAAGAAAGCTTGATGCATGCCAAGTATACACCCAAGATGGCTGTGTAACCGAAATAAGGCCTAAAAAGTCACAACAATGACATGTTGGACATCATGGGATATTTTAAGCACCTAAGGAAAATTAACTAATGGTGTTAAAAATTGATTTTAAGTAATCTGAAAAGACCTAAAAAAGGGTTATAGTGGCCATCAACACCTCACTATCGAAGAAGGCAAAGTTGGCTAAGGAATTACTCCTAGGTAATAAAGAGTAAAAGAGCATGCTAAGGGTGCCTTAAGAGTTAAGGGCCAATGAATGGCCAAGTAGCTACCAAATAGTCGAGGGCCCTAAGTGTGTTAAGTGATTACCTAGATGAGTCAAGGATTAAGAGTTAAGTAGTGGAAATCACGTCCCAGGACAACCAAAAGATGAGAAGTTTATGTGGATTAAGGTGCCTATAAGGCCGAGGGTGCTAAGCTCGTGGATGACCTTAAGGCTAAGAGGCATATACGAAATTAGTGTTGAGAAGCTACCTAACAAAGCCAAGGATAAGTTACCACAAAAAAGTGTGTGCCTATGACATTATGAGGCAACAAAGTTAAGATGCAGCTAGGTAACTTAAATGCCTAGGTCAGGCGTAGGAGTTGCCAAGTTCAATTATGCCAAGGGCACTATGTGGTGGTGACTAAGAGAACACCTACGTGAGGCTTGAAAGCCTGTGCATGGTGTAAGGTTTAGCTAAGTCCCACTGAGAGTAAAGAGTCAACTTTATAAGCTAAGTACTCCCACATGTACCCATCGAGGGGAATGGCCAAATTGGAGCAAGTTAGCTCTAAGTTACATAGGCCTAGGTGGAAATTGGGAGTGTAAGGAAGTGCCTTATCAGCAGAGGCAAAGTGTCCACCCCATAAGTAATGTCCCTAAGGAGAGGTCCATCAAAGAGTGCCTTAAAAAGTGCCTTGATTGATAAATTGAGAAGCTAAGAGTATGAAGTAAATGCAGTTAAGGGCTATGGGTAACCATAGTAAGGAGAAGACTATGAGCAGGAATAGTGTGAGATGTAAAAGGAATAGCATCTCGGTGTTGTACTTGGATAAAAATCAAAATTTGGGGACCAAATTTTTTAAGGAGGGGAGGATGTAACAGTGCCCCTTGTCAATGACCTATTTTTGACTATATAAGTAAGTTTAATTTAAGCTTTTTTATTTAAATTCCTCAAATTATTTTTCTATTAAGCAAGAAAAGCAAGCTAAGTAAGGTTACATTGAGTTCCTAAGTGTGAAATGGCACTTAAGGGCAAGGAGGCAAAAATTATAATTTTAATCCAAGTCAATGGCATGGTTGTAATTTTGGTGAAATTATGTTCATATGAATAATTTTGGCCAAATAATTCAAGGTCATAAGTTACTCTAACCATTGGAACCAAGAATGAAAGTTAAGCCACTAAAATGCACTAACTAAAAAATTAGGGCTTTTGTGCCACTTATGGCAAAGTCTTAAAAAGGCTAAGGGCAAGTGGGATAGATGAGGCAGATGGGTGGTGAAAAAAAAATAAAATTAACACTTGTCTTAATTTGTGGTGGAAGTGTGGCAACTATAACTGGGAGTAGTTGAAATATTTCTTATGGGGCTTTTCATCAATATTCATCATCTCTTTAATTGCCCATTTCGTAGCTCCCAATTCTCCATTTTTTTCTACCCACATTCCTTTCAAATTGTCCAAATTTTCATGAAATGTAAGAGTCCCAAAGCCATCCCAACAAACCCTTAACTCATTTTTGGTGGAATTGGTGTATTTAAGCTTGGTTTTGCAAGTTTTGGGTATAAACCCTAAGGTAAGTGTTACCATCTCACAAAAATGTGAGAATTACAAAGTATGGCATAATGGTAAAAAATCATTATATTGTGCAATTCTCACCATAGTTATTAAAGTGTGAGGGGTAAAAGGTATGATCAATGTTAAGCAACCTATGGACTTTTTTGTAAGATTTTGGAAATTTGGGTACTCAATTACAAAACTATCAAAATAGAGCTAAGGAGAGTTATGAGAAGGATATGGATGGTATAAAAGTACCATTGGAGGATCAAATTGCTTATGGAAGACAAGTTTGGACAAAGAAAACACAAAAGGCATTAAGGACCTAAGTGTCTTAATGCAAGCCTTTGGATGTCCAAGCTTTTGACTTAAGTCAAATGGTGAAATTGTGGGATTATCCCACATAATGAGGGGTGGCTATGGCATGATAAGGATGTCAAAAAAGCGGGCCATGAGTTTAAGACTAAGAAACCATGGTTTTGTAGCAAGGAAAATGACATAAAGCATGGTTAAGGCTATTAAGGGTGTTTATTGCACTAAAGCCCATTTAAGTAGTCATTTCCTTCTTTTCTTCTCTCATATTCAAACATACCAGCCACCACCCACCTCCATACTTCCTCCATAGCCACCATACCTCCAAGCTTGCAATTAGTTGCAATTGAAATCAAGAAAGAGCAATTGGAAGCATACTAGTGTTATTGCTTGGATGCACCAAGAATCAAGCTTAAAATTCGTTGTACCCATCAAGGTAAGGAGTTCTATTGCTCTCATGGAATGTTTACCGTATTTTCAAGCATCCATGGAGCTAGTGCTAGCCTTGGAAGAGAGCCATGAGCTTGATGAACCAAGCTTAGTGAGGGGAGTGCACTCAGTGAAGATTTTGTGACCTAGTGTGAAGTGCACAATGATGGCAGCGAATTTGGGGTTTCTATAGCCCAAAGTTAGTACTAACTAGTGTTAAGACTCTCCTAAGATCAAGATTAAGCTTTAGGAGGGCTTCCATAGTGATTTGCATATGTTTATTTCATGTTTTTTGGACTAACCAATGATACTTGTTGCTGCCACATACATGTATTTGTTGTTTGTGTTTGGCCACTGCATTTGGTTGCTTTTTGTTGGATACATGCATTGTGTTTTTCATGTTTTAGTGTCTTTGAATGTAGGTAATATCAAGGCTAATATGACCTCAAGTACCTAAGTGTGCTCCTTACTAAGTTTCCAAGTAAAACTTACCTCTCCTCAAATCTATCAATTTCAGGTCCTGTAGAAAGATCACATTCAAAATGACCTTTGTCGCTTGATTTTTAATCTAAAATTTGATTTATTTGAACTTCTATGTATCTAGTTGTGATCTGTAGTTTTTGGTGATTTTAGGATCACATTTGGTATTTTTAGTGATGGTGCTTATTGTGTTACCTAGCATCTGTCCAGCATCCTATTTTCTAGAGTGCATTGTGTCTCAAGCTCTCCTGTAACTTGGGTGCGTGTTTTAGTTGAGTTAAGGCCATTATGTAGTGCATGGATACATGTACATGGATACAAGTACATGTAAATACATGTAAAATTGAAGCAAGTATGTGAACATTTGAGAACTGTTTTGCTATGTATGTGAATATGGTGCACAAGCTGTCTAAGTGTGAATGATAGGCTGCTTGTTTGTAAATTCTGTTTTGGCCACGTAAATTTGCTAGATGCATGAGCACGTAATTCCCATGTGTCTTGGACATGTATGGAATAGCCTTGGGGGGTTTATCCCATGGGAATGAAGCTTTTGCATGCTTACGAAATTTCGTATGGGCATAATGGCCTTATAATGATCAGGATTGCGACCCCGGACTCTAAGCACTATAACTCTCTGTGTAGAATGAATATTGATATGAAATTTTGACCACATCTAGAGCACATCTAGATGATTAAATGGGATTTAGAATTACTACAATTTGTGCCCTGTATCCAAAGATATGATGTTTCAAAGTTGGCTAAATTACTGTTCATTTGGTCAGAATTTTGTAACCAACTTAAAAAATTCATAACTTAGACCATAGGTAGGCTATTGATGTAAAAGTAGTTTCAATGGTTTTTTTAAAGGCTTTAATTGATAATGGGATCAATAAAACATAGTGGTACATCACTAGATTAATACAATTTTTGGAGGAAGATTTGGGTGCAGTGGCTGGACACATGAATCTAGTAAGATTTCATAATGTGTGGTAGCCAAGATTAAGACTTGTGCTAGTGTTTTCCTTCCTTGATGCCAAAGTGTGCATAAAATTTGAATATGTTTGTAATGGTTAGACCAATATGCATGTATTTACATAGTGCCCAAGAGGGCCACTTGGGTATGTATACTAAGGGTATTGTTCTGATGGCCTGCAAGACATACCAAACCTGGGGGTTTAAATGCACAATTTTGGCACCATAATTGGACTACCCCGGAGTGGTTAACAATAAGCTTGTTGGCTTCTATTGGTTTTTCTCTACGCTTAATCAATAGTTAGAAATGCTTGTAAATTCATGCCCTTGGTGTCAAAACTGGTTGGATTTAGGCTAAGAACACAGAGAAGCTTTATTGTACAACATGGTGCTTATGTGTGTGGCTTGCTTAGGATCTTGTTTAGCTTGGATTTGAAGTAAGGGATTTATGTTATGACATGATTGAATGATGCATGAGCAGTGTTAGAACACTTGGGAGTGAGTCAAGAAAAGCCAAAAGCAATTGGAATTGATTTGGTTAAGATTTGGAGTGAGATTGGCTAATAAAGAGATGAAGAAATGTATCTTTAGGGGCTAATGCGGTCACACTAAATATTTGATACGATCGCATTAAGCTCAAGAGAAAGAACAAGTTGCCTGAATGTGCAATGCATTTGCACAAGCTATGTTAGTGCCATAGCATCATTTCCAGCAACTTCCATAAAATCATGATGCTATCACATCACAATATGCAATGATATAGCATGGTGCTTGAATTTTGCCAACCTTATTTTCCAGTGTCCCAAATCAATTCCTAAGGCTTAGGTGATGTCCTAACATGGCTCAAAAGTGCTCCTAAGATTTAATTATGCATCAATAAGTGGGTAATAAGTGGGTGGTTAAGAAGGACAAGGAAAAGTGGATAAGTTAGATACCTTAAATCACAGGTAGGGTAGGGAGGGACCAAGTATTGTATAAGTCCTCCATTGGCCAAGGGATGAGGTCAAGAACATCTAGTATTAAAAAGGGACCCACAATGGGTTTGGGGACCCTTGATGACCCAATGGTGAATGCCAAGTACCTCTGGGCATCGAGCAATACTCAAGAGGTCCCGACAGAGTTGACGTGCTCGATAAGCATATCCACTATGTTGCCCGAGTCAAGTTCAGGGGAACTCAGTGAAATTTGGCTAATAAGTTAAATTACCTGGTACAATGAGTAAAGGGAAGTTATGGGTAAGAGGTGAGTAAGTAAGAGACGACTTACTTAAGGTGCCCATAAAAAGGACTTCATAGAGTGCTAGCATAGGATACGAAGGCAAGTATCCAAGTACCCCAGCCATATGAGCTCATGATAGTTAAGAACACCTTTGGGTGTAAGGAAGTCCTAAGTGCATAAACAAGTGTATTCACTCATCCATCCATAGATTACATTGGATTATTATTATGGTTTATTAATTGCTTGTTATTATTATTTGTTGTGTTGCTTGATTGCTCGGTTTGGTTGTATATATATACATTGCTTTGAATGCTTACATATGTTTTCCTTGCAAGTGCCAAATTCCTTATTAAGTACTTTTGAGTACTCACCCCTTAAATGCTGTGCAGGTATTTTGTAGGTTAGTCAGGCCTAATAGTTGGTGATGGGTGACTATTAGTGCTAAGTTTTATTTGTCTGAAGGTACTTTCAAGTATGGATCTTCTAGTAATGAGTGCTTATAATATAAGTTAGAGTAATCAGTGTTGTCCTTTTAGCTTTCAAAGGTAAATATGCACAAGGAAAGTGAGGCTTGCCACTTAAAGTTAGGTTGCTCGGGTGGAAAGCTAAGGGTGGACCTTAGTAGATATTGTTGTCACTATTGTATGTATGACATTTTTCATACTAAGTGTTGTCTCTACTAGTTTTCATTGGTGTGTATAATACTAGGGTTACATTTAGGTTCATATAAGGTTAAGATGAATGCATACAGTTATTACTTGAAGTTAAAACAACTATGATTTTCACGTCTTGGCTTGTTTAAATTTATGTTTTATTAACTGGCGTGCCGCGGTTTTTTTTATCATTTTATTTTCTTGTTATTGCATAGCTAAGATGAACCATGCATATTTTTGCTATAGGGTAGGCTAAGTAATTAGTTGCATGTAATGATTTCAGTTACTTTTTTAATAATAACTAGCCAATTGTAACCTAAGTGGGATCATAGTTCCCTAAGGGCCTACCGGTGGTCATAAATTTATAGCACTAGGACCTTGTTCCATCACAAATGCTTACATAATTACATGCTCATTTAAAAAATAAATATTTAGATAAAGATATATACAACTTCTGAAAATAAATGTTCATTTTGAAATTTAATTTTGGGGTAAATAGCACCCATCATCCTTGAATTAAGATCCATATTGCGGATTCATCTTGAAACTACGAAATGTTACATTATTCATCTTCTAATTATAAAAATGATAAATCATTCATCTTATTATTAGGTCGGACCATTAGAAAGTAACAAAATGAGCATTTGGTGGGGAAAAAAGTGCACAGTCCGTCTTGAGCTTAGTAAAATTTTTTATTTGAGTTCTAAAAATTTACTACTTTCTAGTTTAGTCCTAAAACTATGAAATGTATTTATTTTCATTTTTTTTCTTTTTTCTGTCCACCCTAATGAAACCCCCCACCATTGTTGCCCAATTGTCCTCACTAATCTTCCTTCTGAAACTTGTATTAAGGTAATCCTTGGTTGATTGTTACTAATGTGAAATAGTTCGCTTAGTTACAAGTACAACCGAGATGCATTTCAAACATAGTCATTGCTATGGCTTGGTTTTGTGAGAGTGCTGGGGAATTGGAGAGCTACACAAATTTGTTTTCTTTGTTTTCGCTAGGGAACTAATCTCATTTTTCATATATGTTAATTGGGCAGTTAAGGAAGCTTTCTCTTCCTCAAGATACTTGAGCTTTTAAGATATTTGTTGCTTCTCATCCTTTATCTTTTGCAGCTCAAGTTGGCAATCCTCTATTGAAGCTATTTTTCTTACTTGTTGGATGATAGGTTACAACTTTTCTAACTTGAACTTTGAATCTTCAAGCATCTGCATGGACAAAATAATGCCATTTTGTTTATTTTTTCCCTATCACAATTAGTACATGCATGAAAAAATAATATTGGCACATACCTCAAAAACCTCATTGGCTTCAAATATTTCTTCAGCCAATAAAGTGCAAAAATCTTTCTCCAGCATTGCTAATGTATCAGCCAAAGTGCTAAGCATTTTTGGAAAATTTTTTTTGCTTCAAATCTTGCTGGCAGAAAATAAATCACCCTCTACATCAAAGATGCCCTGTAGGTAATGATGCTGCAACTTTGTCACTTGAATACCATAAAACTCAACAAGATTAGCTTCTGTAGTAGTACATGAGTCTCCTACTGAAGCTAGTGGAGGGGTAGTATAGGGCAATAGATCAACATTCCGGCCAAGTTAAGAATTCTGGCTAAGTTTTGTGACTGATTTGCCAGCAGTGGTTCACCTTTTACTCACTCCATGTTTTAGTCTCAACCTTGAAGAGCCAATCTCAGGGGTAGCTACTAATACCATAAATGATGTTTGTGCCAACGTCTACTTCAAAATAAGAAATATAATGTTCATTTGTTTGAATGAAATATCATTAAGTAATGTTGTAAAAAAATTTGGCCAACCTGAGTTACAGCAGCAACGGGGGAATATCCTCACTAACATGCTCTGTTAAGTTTTTGTAAAAGCGTGCTTCACCATCGATCAACTCATCTGGCATGACTTCTGTGCCAAGAGTACTCAAGGGCAAGACAACTTTTACATCTTCTAAAGTTGGTGTAAATTCTCCCCAGGCTGTGACAAATGTATGAGTATCAATGCTCCACCGCACAAAAAGATTCCTTTATATTGAAACCTTCTTGGAAACACGACAAGTCAAGTCCCATGATATTTTGATGGCACGAATGATATAGGCATCCCTCAAAATATGGTAGTATTTCTATTACGGAGAATTTTATCAACCATTTTGACCAACCAGCAACATATCTATCTAGCACACCAAGCCAGGTGGTTGAGAGGTACTTTTTTTTCTTTCATTCTTTAATAGAAACACTAACTCTAGCAAAATAAATTTAGGCTGATCCAGACTATCCTATAGCACAAATTTCCAAGAGCTTGGAGATAAAATTTCTTTCTCCTTCTTCTAGTTAAGCCAGAAGTTGTCGTCAAGAAATATTGGTTCAATCCAATCTGTCTCATCTACTCATAATGGTAAATGACCATTGCGATAACCAAGTGGTTTGGCCAAATTCTTCCATGCTTCTTTGTTCATCTCTCTTTTCCTTTTTCCTGACTGGGTACATGACTTTTCCTATTTGGATTGAACCATGGTGATATCTACAATTAAGTACATACAAAATATAAATTATTGATGCTCTATAAATTCATGCAAAGTGACAAGTTTAATAATCATGCCAAACAATATACACTATTGGATGCCTAACTATTATTCTAATTGTTTTATGCTAACATGTTTCCCCATTTCAAGCTTTTGAAAAAAGAAAAAAAGAGTGAGAAAGAAAAATTTACCTTGTGGCTCCTAAATTTTCCATACAGTGCACCATTGAAAAGGACAAACCTTACTTGGGTGGTTATCTAGGAGTGAGAAAAATGGACAAGAAAGAAAGTTTGGAGAGAAAGGTTGAAAGAACAGGTTTCAACCATTTCTCATGGAATTATTAAAGTTATTTCATGTCCTTGCAACAATCAAACAATAACATCTATCTTATATCTTTCATACATATACTCATGTTATGCTCTACATACAGCAGGGTAAAAATCTAATGGTAGAATTTGGTAATTTTATATTTTTCTGTTTATTTATTATTTATTGAAAAAAATCTTATTGACCTTTTGATTGTTTTAGGTTAGATAATGTCAGATCTAAAATTTTGGGTAGGTATTTTAGTCCAACATCATAAGAGGATGATTTCAAGGAGTTCTGGCTTGGTGGGCTTAGAGTAAGACCCATTGGATTTTCCAACTGACCCAGTAGACCCAGAGTAAGATGACCGTTACAGTTTTCTCTACTATTGATCTAAAAAAAGGTGGCACAATCCTATGCGCCTGATTTTCCTATAAATAGCCTCTGCTTTCCTTGTGGAGGCAAGGCTATTTTTTTACAATCACCGCACCTTTTAGAGCTCTTATACTTTTTCATTTCTCTTCCACATTCTTATTTGCTCCACCAGGCTTTCCATTTAATATAAGTTAAAATTTGTTTTCCCTGGGATTTCATTTTTGCTTGGGCCATTATTTTTTATTTCTCTTGAGATCTTTTCTCCTGCCAGTTGCCCTGAGTTTGCCGGGTTGGTTGCTCTTCCTCTTGTCAGCCCCTAATCATCTTTTTTCCCCTTCGTGTGTAACCCTTTGCCTTCTTCTACAAATAAACCTCACTTATGACATGGAAGTCTGACAGGTTGTAACTTTAAGCTGTACTAAAGGAAAAACACTCATATTTTTGTCGAGTACCATTCTTCTTGATCACCTTAAAAACCAAAGGAGCCAAGCCATCCATTCTTTGATTTTTGCCTTAGAGCCTCCATTTCTCAAACCTGTTTCTTCTTGCTATAGACAAGAAAAAATAGGAAATAGGAATTTAGGTGCTTTTTGGCTCAATTTCTTAGGTTTAATTTGGTGGTAGCTGCTGTCACTAATATATATTGGCCACAACTTTGCTTGTTAGGAATAGCTTAAAGTCCAAAGATGTCAATGATTTTTTTACTCTTAACAAGGATGATACTTCTATGTACCCAAACTTCCTCAAACCCTTCTTTTAGGAAAAATTAAATCTATGTTTAGTTTTTGAATATTCAAGACCAAGACAAATATAAAGAGAGAAATAGCAAGGGAAGGCCCCTTTAAAGAGAGCTTATTAGGTAATTAACTTGTGGTGATTATTATTCTAGTTGTTACTAAGGGAGATGTTGCTAAAGTAAAGGGAGCTTGAAGAACAAGTTTGATAAGTTGATTGGTACGTAAAAATGTTATAAAATATGAATTTCCAAAAATAATTTGAATGATTATGTTCTTTTTCATATTTTTCAAAGAGTTTTTATAGAATTTTGTGACTCTATGACTTTTTAGGACTTTGCGATTGTACAAAAACCAAAATGAATCTAGGTAGAATCATGACTTTGATAACCTTGATTTTAAGTGTCCAAGGTCCTTCAAGTAAAAATGGTTATGAAGGAAAACTTTAAGCCATTGGCTTTCATTCAAGATGTTACCATAGAGAACCATATTGTTGACATATACGACAACTATGGTAAAACTTCCATTTGCCTTGTGAGTGAAGAGACATGAGTCCACATGTGCCTAAAAAAAACCATATTCCTCAAATGCAGTGGATAATTTTGGAAACCATTCTTTAGAGGCATACTTTAGGCCATACAATGATTTTCTCTTATGATAAACACAACAAACTTATTTCTTCGAATATCTAGGGGATGAATTCATATAGATCTCTTAATGAGGATCTCCACACAGGAAAGCATTATACATGTCTAACTAATGCATCTTCCATCTAGGTGCTAAGTTTGGTAACAAGGGCAAACATCTTGCTATAGTCAATTCCTTTAACTTATGTATACCTTTTGGCTATCAACCCAACATTATACTTCTTAATAATGCCAACAGATCTGTGCTTTATCTTGTAGACCCATCTACATCTAATGAGTTCTTTGCCATGTAGTAAAGTGACAAAGTTCCAATTATGGTTATTCTCAATAGCATCAATTTTGGCTCACAAGGGTTCCTGCCAGTTAGAGTCCTTTTAAGCTACTGAATAACAAGTTGCTTCTGAGCCACTGAATAACAAGTTGCTTCTAAGCTACTGGATAAGTTGTACCTGAGGTGATAGAGTTAGAGTGGGCATGGCTTGTAGGGAGGCTGCGCTCAAAATCTTTAGGAATATTTCAATAGGTGTCTGGCATTGTCACTACCATCTTGATCTGCTTAAGGTAAAGGATCTTCTAATTTGGCCATTCTATCTCTTGGTTAAGGTTGTGATAATGGAAGTAGGGGTTCATCCATGGGTTTCTGATGATCCTGTTGTACTATCAATGCCTTACGAGGTTTTTGGTTTTGAGATGGTAAGGGAGG
The DNA here is from genome assembly GCA_039654915.1 of Aquilaria yunnanensis. NCBI lineage: Eukaryota > Viridiplantae > Streptophyta > Magnoliopsida > Malvales > Thymelaeaceae > Aquilaria > Aquilaria yunnanensis. The sequence continues at coordinate 86,347,676 of CM077600.1, read as the reverse complement.
GTTTCTCATGAAAGGTGACATCACATGAAACAACTAGCTTATAGGTTTTTAGGTAGTATGCTATATAACCCTTTTGGTTTGAGGGGTGGCTTTGTTGTAAGAAGTAGAATGATAAAAAAATTAAATTTTAAAACACACTCCCCCCATAATTCAACTAGAAAATTTGCCTAAAATTTCAAAGCCCAAGCCAAATTCAAGACATCCATATGCTTTCTCTCTATAACCCCATTTTGCTGTGCAGTTTTTTGCATAAGAAATTAGGGTAAGTATGCCCTTCATTTTATAGAAATGAGCCATGGATCCCTTAATAAGTTATAATGCATTATCACTCTAGACAACCTTAATATTGCTCCTAAAATAATTGGACACCATATTATAAAAACTCTCAAATACAATTACAACATAATTCTTGTGTTTCATTAAAAAAAGTCCATGTAGATCGCATGTAGTCATCAACTAGTGCAAGGAAATAATGTGCACCAAAGAGAAACGTGGCATTTTAAGGCTCCCAAGTATCCACATGTATAGGTATAAAAGGATTAATGGCCATTTTATTACTTGGCAAAAAATAAATGAATTCATTTTACTGATAGATATGACATTCTCTACAAATCTCCTTGGCATCCAAGTGAGACAAGATACTAATTATGGAGAAGTGTTAACAGGAGGGGTGTCCTAACACTTGGTTCCATAAAAAAAATCTCTTCCATTGAGCTTTTTGCCACATGTGCTACCTTTTCTTCCACTTCGGCCTTCAAGATGTACAAGCCCCCTTTTTTGCTTACCTGTTCTAATCTGCCTCTTTGTGGCTGAATCCAGTAAGGCAAAAGAACCTAGGAAAAAAAATGCAACAAAATGAAGCTCATGTGTTAGTTTATTCATTAACAATAGCTTATAACTAAAAAATGAGGCATGTAACACATTTTTAGGAGTCAAATGGCCATTTGAAAACTTGGTTCCACTCTTTTGAAGGTGTTTAATGGTTCCATCTAGTAACTACATGTCTAAGGCATGAATGATTCTAATGTTAACCAGATTTTGCTTGTGAAGTAATGTGGTATGTGGGTCCAAGGTATAAAACCTAGATGTTTTGGAGGGTGTGCTTGGTATGAAACTTCAAGCTACCCTACCTACAAAGTTAGGCATGTCAAATCCTTTGTCCCTACATAGTAAATTTAAAAGATACTTATACTACTTAGGTGTTAGGCTAACTAAATTTGATGATGAGTTGACATTTTCTACATTGAATGAATTTGTGTAGAAATTGGCTTTGGCCTTGTTAGTCTTGTCCTTTCCTCTTAGGTTTGAACCCTCTAGATTAACCAATAATCTCCTAGCATTTGCTTGATATATGATCGATCTGACCACAATTAGAGCATTTGGGTTTTCCAGATCCAATGTGTCATATGTTTTTTGGTCCTATAGGTTCGTTTCCACAAACCTCAATGGCTAATCCCCAGTGGATTCTACATCTTATACCTGTGTTAGGCTTTGTTGTTACAGGCCTCCTAGCGGAAAACTCAACTGAGGGAGGTAAATTAACTAAATTCCTAGTTTAATACCTTATTTCAAGTTAACTAGGCAAGGATTAGTAAGTTAGACAAAGTTTACTAAGTTTCGAGTAGTTTATGGCACCAAAAGAAGTTAGGGGCAAAATGGTAATTTTGCATCTTGAGGTGCCGACCGAGGCCGACGAGTAAAAAATGTGTTTTGAACCATAAACCTTGCTTTAAATCCAAAGATTTGCTTAAGTGTAAAAGATTTGACCAAAGTTTAACTAGAACAACTATTTAAGGAAGAGGACTTTTTGTAGCTTTTTAAAAAGCTTAAGTGCTAAAGGGGGAAAGCTTGGTTTATAAGCTTGGTAAACTTGTTGGCTGCCATTGTTGATCTTTTTCCTCCCATTCTCGAGTTCCACCTTGCCTCTACCATTTTTACTTGAATTCTTGCCCAAAATCAAAGTTTTTTGGCAAAATTTGAAGGCCCAAGGGTTATATAAGCCTTGGGTAGCTTATTTCAAGGTTGGCTTATGTTTTTTAAGGTGTTTTCCATGTTTTGTAGCTGGTTTATTGATTTTAGTGAGAGTTAATATTGGTTTCTTGCTTGTTTCTTATTTATTAGATGTTTTAAGACATGGGTTTTGCTTGGTTGGTGTTAATTTGGTGCCATTTGCTTGGGTTTGCTTGGAACTTAGGTAGAAACTTGTGGATCTTTGTTCTTGGTGAAGAGCTATATAATTCTTACTTGGTAGAGAAAATTGAGGTAAGGGATTTGAGGTTTTATGTTCAATTGATGCTATTTGAGTGATGTTACTTGATGAAATCAAGTAGTTTTGTGAATAACATTGATTGAGGGTATGTATGTTCAATGTGGACTAGCATTGATTTGGTGGCTTGTGTGATGTTTTGATGCATCATAAGATGTTTGCAATGGTGTATTTGTGGCCTATGCAAGTTGCTTTACAGGTTTATGGTGAGTTTAGGCATCCCTTGTTTGCCTTGAACTCATAGGAACCCTCCAAAGAGGCTAAGGAGGGTGTTTTTGAGGTTCAGGACATGGGGTCTTGGCGCCTAGGAACCATCTGGTGTTGTAATGCCTAGTGTGCATTTTTCTGTCCGTAGAACAGGGTGCTACAGATGCCTAGGCCTAGTCTGGCGCCTAGGCCTTAAGTGCTCTTGGTACCTAGGCCTCAAATGCACCTCTCCTAGCACCTAGGCCCCAGAGGCCTTTCTCAGCAAATTTTAGCTTTTTAAAAGAGGATTTGGAGGAGGGCAGGGATGGTCCTAGGGGTACCTAAGGATCAAAATGGTACAATGGCACTCTGGAACATTCAAAAACTCTCATGATCTAAGGTTTTCTCATAGTTTTAGAAATGGTAAATATACATCATGAGAAAACTAGTTGATGGGCCATAATAAATACACCATTAGATGAGGTGGAAGGTTTAGCAACATTGAGACCTTAGTTGTACCTTTGGGTTCAAGGCCTTGATGAGGAAACCTTAGTACACCTAGTGGGTTCTTCGGGACTTAGGAAATATCAGTCCAACCATAGTGGCCCTATACAACATAAGGGAGGTTCAACTAGTGATGAACTTTACTAGTTAGGCTAGTAAGCAATGCTTGCTAGTAGACAAGGCTTTGCCTTGTAGTTTAAGGACTAGGTAGAGGACAAGTCCAAAAAGACTGAAATGTATGCGCATAGGTTTAGCCTCACACTATATGAGCTCATAGCAAATTACATATGATAATGTATGTGTTGTACTTATCTTTTTTCTTGTAGGTGCAGATCCCTTACTGAGAATTACAAATTCTCACTCCCTTATCTTATGTTGTGCAAATTCTCACTCCCTTATCTTTATGATTCTAGTTTTCTTAGTTACTTGTTGGTGAAGTAACAGTACTAACTATAGTATTTTCTTGGAAATAGAGGCTAGCAATATGTGGATAGATTTTTATGACTCACCACTAGGACTCATCTCTAAGGTGAGAGTTAGTTGGAAGGATCTCAATACAAGCTTGTATATGTTTATGCCTAGTTGCCTCTAGTGTCTATGTTTGGAGCTTTAGACTCTAGGGTTGCTCTTGGGTGAGGGGCCTTAGTCTACTTTTGTTGAATGCCCTCACATGGCTATTGTGTGTAGTAATGATAATACAAATGTTGATTATGTGTGCTTTGACTATTAGAACTTGATTTCTATGAAAAATGCCTTGGCCAAGGGAATGTTTTATGGTTTCCATGTACTCAAGTCAAAGCTAAATGAGCATGCATCTTGCATTTTCTAGGTTAATCAACTAGTTTCATTAAGTTTTAATTCACACACATATAACTAGCCAATTGCAACCACTGTGGGATCTGTTCTCATAGGCTTCTTGGGCAGGGTCGAGGGTGACCATGTCATTTGTTGCTTCTGCTTCACCACCACTATGTCACAAATTCAGTTTAATAAAGGTAGAGGCTCTGTTGCAAGTTTTTGTGATCTTATAGTTTTTATTTTTTGCTCGAACCTTATTGAAAACTAGTCTATTTTCCCCATTTCCTTTCTACAAACCCATCCTAGCTTACTTCATAGATTACTTGATGTTCCTTGATTTATCAACTCGATGTTCTTCTGTAATTCAAGCTTGAAGGTCATCAAAGTGTCTGAACCTTTCTTCCAAGTCCTTCCACATCTTAAAGGTAGAATATTGATACCAGATTAAATCATGAAAAGGAGAATGATTGGAATTTTGTAGCTAGGGCATCATAAGGCCATCACATTTATTTGAAGAAAGAGACTCAACTTTGTACCTTTAGGTTTCTCTAATTTGTCATTGATAAACTTTAACTTGATTTTGCTTTTGAAGATGTTCAAAATGGATCTCTTCTACCTAGCATGGTTTTCTCCATTGAGTTGAATAAGGACAAAGGATGAAATGGTATCATCATGCCTCATCCCTTCATAGGTGCAAGGCTTAAAATCGTGAAGGAGTAACCTGTATAGGAAGGTAAAAGGCGAGGCCACAACAACAGATGGAGAAAAATGAAGGTATAATTGCAAAAAAAATATAAAGAACACTTATTGGGTACACATGAAATTTTGTATAGGAAAAATAGTCATTTTCTTTGGCCTAATGGCTACATTGTAAAATAATCAAATTATAGGCCCTTTATTGCACAAAAAGAGGAAAGTGTGGCTAGAAATTCTGTGAGGAAAATAAAAATTAGAAAAGTTAATGGATCATAGAGTTGCATGCATAAAGTGGGGAGACCTGATAGGAGTTTGGGGCATGCCATCTTAGACACTTTTCTACCCAGTAGCCTTCATGCCACCATTGAGGCTTATCTCAAGTTCAATTTGAGTTTGGCCAGGGAAGAAAGCTAACATTTGGTTTTTCGGTGAAGTCAAAGGCAATTCCAAATAGAATCTTAGTGGAGAAGGCAAATCAAGCTCAATTTGGCTTGAAGGAGGAGTTTACTTGAGGCTTAAGCTTCATTTTCCTTAGGTTTAGAATCTCTGGAGTGATAAAAAATCAAGGAATTGAAGGTTGGGGTTGACCTATGATCTTTTTTCTCTTTTATAAGCTAGATACATTAGACTATGTTAGAAAGAAAAGTAGGCCCTAAGAAATGGTTAAACCAGATGACCTGATGAGCTAATGGGGCTAGGAGTATTAGTGAGCTTTAGGGCTTTAAGGTTGGTTGGCTTCTGTACAAGGCAAGCATTAGGAATGTAATTGGGGAGTAGCTAAGGATAACCATAAACTATGTTAGTGGATATGCTTTCCAAGCCTTAAGGCTATAGTAAGGGCATGGTGTATATGTTATTATGTGCTTCTCGATATGTTTATGTGTGCCGACCCTAGTGATATATTGATATTCTTATATTATGTGTTGGTATGTTGTGTTTTCTTTGTCTTCTCCTTTAGTTGCAGGTATTGGGTCCAAATAAACTCATGCTTAGTGTAAGCTTAATGTGGTGTCAACATCTTCACTAAGTCTAAGTACTCATGCCCTTATGTTTATGATTTCAGGAAAACCTGAAAAATGACCCCTGGTGCTATTTAAGCTATCTTTGAGTGCTAAGTGCTACTCAATAATGTGTTTGCTAACTATTAGGAAATGTATTTATAGGCATTAAGTGTGTCTATAGTGTGGGAACTATCTGGTTATGCTGGGCATTGGAGGGAGCTTGCCCTATAAGTAATGTGGATCTCAGTCATGCAAGTCCTATGTAGTGCATGAAAAAGTAGTCCTCAAGTATGCTCATGTATTTTTGGTGACATGAAATGTTATGTTGATAGTGCCATCATGCCTTGGGTATAATGCTTAAACCTTGCATATGTTTTCTCGAGTCATTGTGCATGTTTTACTCATGAGGTGCATGTATTGTGAGATAGCTAGCATACTAGGGCTTGCCATGTGAACTACTTCACTAAGTAATGCATTTCCTGTGTTTGAAATGCTTCTGGCTATCTTACAACTCAAGATCCATGGCTTGTTTTTGCTAAGGGTCATTTTTCTTATAAACCTTGTTGATAAACTAGCTTAATTACAAAATTTGAGCTAAAACAGGCTACTATAGCTTGATCTAATAATTTATGCTGCCTAAGTAGAAATCTTCCCAAGTATTGCTACTCAAGGCATAGTTTTGTTTGTTGTATGTGTTGGGTTTCGGGAGCCAAACAGCGCAGCGGAATTTAACCGAAACCCTCCAGGATCCAAGTGAAACGGGGTAAACCGGGTGTTCGAAAATTTCATACCTAATTTTCGGTTAAGATCTCTCACTCAACTGTAGAGTCGAATCACAAAACCTGAACAGTTGACGTGTTCAGGCTCTCTATGGTATCCACACGAGCCTCTCAGGATCACCACGCTTCCACCACGTCCCGGCAGATGCGTTTCTCTTGCGCTCGCAGTGCTAGCTTGCGTCCTCCAAGGAATTGCAAGAGAAGAGTGTGGCTGTCCTTTTGGGAGGCTAGGGCAAGGAGACCTGCGAATTTCTCACTTAAAAGTTGTATTTATAGTGAGACTCAACTTCCAGGCCTAATGGGTTTCAAAGCCCTAATCCAATTAGGATTTAATTTCGGGCTTAATAATGGCTCAACTCCTTGGCCCATTATTAATACGAAATTAAAGTGAAACCATAACCCAAATAATTAGCCCATGCACTCTAATGATCCAAATAGCTCTATGTGTGCGACCCAATAGGCTCTTGCCATGTTGGCAATGATCATAAATCACATTTATGATCATAAGCAATGAGCGGTGTCTAGCAACACATCATTGCTACCCAAGTGACAAGATTGTCGGTGAATCGACTAAACCTTTATGATCATCACCGATATATGCCATTGTCCCTTTGTCCAAGATATCAAGACTAAGCACGAGACATGGAATGTGTCACTCTCGTATAGCCCAATCTTTGGTTTCTTGATTACCGAGTAGACTAACTTAAACTGATGACATTGATATCATATATCAACTCATCGGAGCATGGCCATGCATTTTCTAAGTCTCACTCTATCAAGGGGCCCAAAGATATCACTCCCGTTACATAGGAGGGACAAATCCCATCTTGATCATACAAATCCCTCCGCATGATATGTGACATACCCAATGACCTCCTTCAAGTTCACTCAGTTACGAGCAACAAAGGAAAGTATCAAAGTATGTGACTCACATGTAGGGAACCTTGATGATCTTAGGTCGAAGGACTACATATACCATGATCACTATGAGAATCACTTATGACACTCATATAACGATCCATGTAGTGTTTTCATGGTAGGTCGGTCCAGTACACAAGTTCTCCAACTTGTACCCATATGTAGACTACATATCTCATATTAGTCTCCACATATGCTAGTCATTATGTATTATTGCAACCCGCTCCACAATAATACTATACTAGGGACGTTTAAGAATATCATTATTCTAGGGTTACAATTATGTTTATTACGTTACGCAGAAACAAAACAACAAACAAAATTGCTGGATTAATGCCTCAATAAAATATCATGACTCAATGTGCAAAAATACAATCATCTCATGATTGGCTTTTTGGGCACAATACTAACAGTATGTGCTAGTTGCCCTCTAATACCTAAGTTGTAGTAAAAACCAAGTTGGCCATTAGGAGACCATGAGTAATGGGTTTCTCATAGGCCATGGATGGTTAGGGGTGTGACAAAAGTTGGTATCAGAGCATGGTTTAGGACACTAAGTGTCTGATTAGGCTATTCCCACACAACAGTGCTAGCATATGCATAATATTTATTGTACTATGTGTGCAGGAACAAAATGATGACTAGGAGAAGAGAAAAAGAAGCAGCAGAACAACATGGTGCTAGGGCAGATATGCCTGAAAACCTTGAAAATGTCCAAGATAGAGTGCTTGGACCCAGCAGGGTTGCACCTGGTAGGATAGGATGATTAATACAAAGTATACAATTAGCCATAGCATCATTGCTAGTTGGAGTTAAGACCTTTGTGCGAAGTTAAAGCCTTATGCATGGATGTGCTATTAGAAGTAAGAAAGGAAGACAACAGAGACAACATGGAGAGCAGGTAAGGAACTAATGGTGGAAGAACATGATCAGAGGATAGCTGTAGAAGTTGAAGAATAAGATGAAGACAGAAGACATTGAATAGCAAAGATGAAATATTGGAAGGGCTAAACATGAACAAGAAGTGGAAGTGGTGAGAAGGGAAGAAGACCAAAGAAGACAAAGGGGAATTAGGGAAAGAAAATTGAGATAAGGTCAGCTGGAAAGATTCTTGGAATTAAAGCCTCCAGTGTTCAGAGGTAGTGGTGACCCTGAAGAGGCTGTACACTAGATTTATCAAGTCAAACAAAAAGGTCTTTGGGAGACTAGAATTAACTTCCCCATAGAAGGTATTGTTAGCCACCTTTAGGATTGGAGGCAGTGTTGAACTTTGGTGGAAGATTATCCACAAGGCTTGTACACATAAGAATAATATGAGACCATTTGATAGAATAAGGGCAATGAGGTAGCTAGAATTTTCTAGGCCTTTTACCAACAATATGTGAGTGATGCACTGAAAGACCAGAAGCAAGTTAAATTTGATCAATTGGAGCAAGGAAAGATGTCTGTGACAGTATATGAGTAGAAGTTTAACAACCTTGTAAGGTATGCACCCTAGTATGAAGGTCAGGAAGAGTTGAAGGCTAAGAGGTTCATAAGGGTTTAAAGCCTAAATTAAGACAAATCTTGAGGGTAGTAGCGGTTAAAGATTACTATAAAGTTGTGCAAAGGGCTCTAACCCTTTAGCAAGAGTTTAAAGGCCAAGCTAAATAGGGGTTAAGTAAGTTCAGTGAACCTCAAAGAAGGGGTAAGAAGAGAAAAAGATTTGAGCAGCATTTTGAGTCCAAGAAGGAAAAGACAAAAGGTAATGGTTCAAAGTATTTTGGACCTCAATGTTGGATATGTGGCAACTTTCATAGACCAAAGCGTTGTTATAGGCTAACTGTAGGTTGTTTAAAGTATGGATCCTAGGAACATTGGGTAAGGGACTACTCTATCAAAATAGAATGGAGAATGATGCAAGGAAGGCCAATGGGGCAATGGATGAGCCAACAACCTTAGAGGGGTAGCAACATTACCATTGCATAAGGTTATACAAGCTAGTTCTAGAGCACCACCACCTTTGCAAAGAGGGCAAGGATAGTAGCCTTGAAAAAGTGTTCCAAAATAGGGGTAAGAAAAAAGGTATGAACGAGAACTAGTTAAAAGGCTTCTGGAGTAATGTAGGATGAACCAATGAGCTCTCAAAGGGAAAGTTTATCTTAATGGTAAACTTATTTCTATGTTGTTTGATACTAGAGCATCAATCTCCATTATATAGGCCCTCTAAAATAATTTTTTGTTAAGACAATTGGATTATAAATATTGTTCACACATCATGTAATGAAAGATTGCATGATTAGGTTAAGAAAGCTAGAATTAAAATCTAATTTGATTATCTTGGAAACAAGTGGTTATGATCTAATCCTTGGTATGAGCTAGTTAGTTGAAAATAAAGAAATAGTTGATTGCCAAGCTAGAAAACTCATCTTACTTGGACCTTAGGAGTATAACCTAACTAGTTCTAAGGAAATGATTGAGCACTTAAAGCTAGAAGTAGTGGACTAGATTCCCATAATTTTTTAGGAGGATTCCCATTTTGAGGGAATATCCTAAGGTGTTCCCCTTAGATTTACTTGGACTTCCTCCATTAAGGGATGTGGAATTTGAACTAATGTTGGTTCTAGGGGCAATACCTATGTCTATACCAGCTTACAAAATATCTCCTTTAGAAATGAATGAGTTCAGAAGAGAAATTGATGAGCCTTTAGCTAAGGTTTCATTACGCCCAATGCATCCCCTTGAAGAACACCAGTGCTATTTGTGATAAAAAATGATGGAAGTCTTAGATTGTGCACTGATTAGATGAAGCTCAATGCATTTGATGTGAAAAAGAAAGATCCTCTTACTAGGATTGAAGATTTCTTTAATCAGCTCAAAGGAGAAAATTCTTTCTTTAAGATAGACCTTAGATTTGGTTACTTCCAATTAAGGGTCAAGGAAGAGGATATAGCAAAAAATGTCTTTAGAACAAGGTATGATCATTTTGAATACACTGTGATGCCATATGGGCTCATGAATGTTCCTATCTTCTTCATGGATTTAATGGAAATGGTATTCAAACCCTATCTAGACCACTTTGTAGTAGTATTCATTGATGATATACTAGTGCACTCAAAGCATGAAAATGAGCATGGGGAGCACTTAAGGCTAGTGCTGCAACTGCTAAGGCACCTTAAACCCTATGGAAAGCTGAGGATGTGCCACTTTTGGACTCATGAAGTAGCCTTCCTAGGACATATAATAAGTGTCCAAGGGATATCTGATGAGCTAGATAAAGTGAAGGCAATGGCAGGTTGGGAAAGGCCCTAAAGTATGAAGAAAGTGAGAAGCTTCCTAGGATTAACTAGCTATTGAAGGAGATTTGTGGACAAATTCTTTGTGACAACAACCTCTTTATCCCAGCTAACCAAGAAGGATAAGAAGTTTAAGTGGAGCCATAAGTTTGAGCAAAGCTTTCAAGGGCTAAAGAAGAAGTTGACCATAGCTCCATTCCTTACAGTACCAGACCTAACTAAGTCTTATATTGTGTGCACAGATGCATCAATAGTGAGGTTAGGATATGTATTGATGCAACTACAAAGTAAGCACATAGTTGCTTATGGGTCAAGGCAACCCAGATCCCATGAGAAAACTTAAATAGTGCATCACCTAAAATTGGCAGCAATGATCTTTGTCATAAAACAATGGAGGCATTATTTGCTAAAAAGCAAGTTCTAGACTTTTGCATAGCATAAAAGTTTAAAGTACCTTTTTACTTAAAAAAGACTCAAATATAAGGCACTGGAGTTTTTTGGAGTACATCAAAGACTTTGTACTATTGAATATGCTAAGAAAGGCCAACATAGTGGCAAATGCCTTGAGTAAAAAGTACTCAAGATTCTTGAAAGATGAGGGTAATGAAGAAAGGACTAAACAAAACAATATGACCATGTTGGCAGAGAAGTGGAAGCATTGGGAACAAAGCCAAGTCTTTCATTTTAAGCATACAATCTAGTTGGGTAAAAGAAGCTAACAGAGCCCAACAAGAGGATGAAGACCTGAAGAAGGTCTCTGGATAGAGACATGGAAAGTTATTTAAAGGGTTCATTTATAGTCATGGGATGTTATATTATCAAGGTGGATTGTATGTGCCTCTTAAAGTAACTTAAGGGAGTAGATTTGAGAGAATCACACTCCAGCAAACTTAGTATACATCCTAGAGTTGTGAAGATGTATTAAGACTTAAAGACTCACTTCTGGTGGCCAGGCTTGAAAAGAGATATTGCCACTCATGTATCAAAATGTTTGACTTGTTATAGAGTGAAAATTGAGCACTAAAAGCCTAGGGGAAAAATTGAAAGCCTCCATGTACTAGAGAAAAAATGGGGATCTATAGCAATGGATATTTTGGTGCGCTTGCCCCTGGCAAGAAGAAAGCATGATACCATTTAGGTAATTTAGATATGTTGACCAAGTCAACACATTTTTTGCCTATAAATCTTACTGATTCCATGTATAGGCTGGCAAATCTATACATTGATGAGATAATGAGGTTATAAAGTCCTAGATGACATAATTTCATATAGAGACCCCAGATTGGAGTCAAGATTTTAGAAATCATTCCAACAAGCACTTGGCATTCAAGTTAAGCTTAGCTCTGCCTATCACCCTCAAATAGATGGGCAATCAGAAAGAATCATTAAAGTGCTAAAGAATCATTGAAGTTCTTGAAGACATGTTAAGGTGTTGTGCTATTGACTTTTCAAGAGATTAGGATTAGTATTTACCCCTAATAGAGTTCTCTTATAAAAATAGCTACCAAACAGTCATCAAGATGGCACCTTGTGAAGCAATATATAAGAAGAAGTGTATAACACCGCGTTACTGGCATGATGTTAGAGATAGATTGGAAGTTAGCCTAGAACTTATAGAAGAAACTACTGAGAACATCAAGCTAATCCAGGAGAGAATTAAGGATACAAATAGTAGAAAAGAAGCATACTCTAACTTGAAAAGGAGAAAAAGACTTAAAGTTCTAGACTTTAGTGTGGCTTAGAGTTTTTCCTATGATGTGGGTAACTAGATTTGGCAAGAAAGACAAGTTAGCCACTAGGTACATAGGACCTTTTGAAGTCCTTAAAAGATTTTGGTAAGGTGGCAAAAAAACTGGCATTACATCCTAAGTTAGGCCATGTACATAATGTTTTCCATGTGAGCCTACTTAAAAGTACATATCTAACTTAAGATAGGTCTTCCCTACAGAAAGTGTGCCATTAATGATACGAACCCCTTTGGTATAATGACCAAGAAATGCACCCAAGATGTTTTTCAAGCTCCACAAGATATCAAAGAGACTGGATTTAAATCCCCACCCCTTGATACGGTTCCGGTTAGGCGGAGCCAACATCTTTACTGTTGTACAACTGTGTGGGCAGCAGGGACTCCTAGATGGACACGGAGGTACCCTGAGAGGGTTACCTGAAGTAAAGGCCGGCAGCTTCTAATACAGTGGCTGGTGATGACGGGAAAGGCTCCCGGCACGGGAAAGAACCCGGGGCAGAGATCCTTCAGGGAGACCTGGCTGAAACACTCAGAAAATAGGGGTTAGGAGGCCCCCGGAGTGGATTTCCTGGGGGGACCTCCGACGCCCAAGTCAGTGCTGTGAGAATGAGAGATACCCAGTAATAAGCACAAGGGACTCTTGCCTGGCGTGTCTTTCTGAAGGCTGAAGGGAGAGTATTCAGGCGGAGAGAGGAGAGCGTCCTCTTGTCCTTTTGGTCCTCCGGGCCGAGAGAAAACCCTTCCCGGAAAAACCCCCCCTCTCGGTGATGACTTCCCTTGTATAAAAGGAAGAGGATGACCCCTTCAGATGACGACACGTGTTCGGCACGTGTATGGTTTAGATGGTGTTTGTACTTCTAGGCGTGGAGGACCCTAGTCATCTACAGGCTCTTCGGGTTGCGAGCCGGAGCAGGTGTAGCCCTATGTGACAAGACGTTGGATAGTGACGTCATGCTAGAGCGTGCCTGGAGGTGGCGTGTTGATGACTTGTGTAAGCGGAGTGTCAGAGACTCCTTAATGGCTCTTGCCGTACAACCAAGGTCCTTTGGTTGATGTTGTCTCACTTTAGGGGGTCCGGTTAGAACTTCGGTCTATTCGTCTTCGGGGGACTTTTTCCCGCAGAGGGTGGTCGGTCCTTTTCCCCGATGGTGGTTTGGCCGGAATTCCGAAGGAGGTGCTACGCTGGCTTCCGAAGTTGGAATTGGAGAGCTACCGAGGTCAAGTGCCTCAAGTGTATGGCTTCCTTCACTCCGGAATCCTCCTCTGTGGTCGGTGGTTGACCAAGGTGATAACACTTCAGCTATCACATGCCCCCCCATGGAAAGTCGAAGTGAAGACTTTGGCAAGTAGCTCTTTCGACGTCTGTCTATCGCTCAACTGGCAGTCTTTGACAGAACAGCCTTGTGGACTCCCAGAGGCGTGCGTTGCAGTATGTCCGTTTTCGATCGAACAGGGCAGCGCGGAGCCTTAAACCCTGGACCTGATTTACACCTAGAGTGTGACGTCGGCTGAGGAGGCACTTCACCACCTAGGTGATGAACCTTATTCGGATAGGTGTGATCTGTCTGCCCTTTGGTGGTCTCGAGGTTCCCAACTTGTTCACTTTTCCCACCATAGGCTAGTGAATCGTTGCATCTTGAAACTAGGCGTGTCAGTCTCGAGCCATGTGCCCGGGTTTTCTGGATGCCAGAAAGTGTGTCCTAGTTTCTCGTGACGGGCGACACATGGCAGGCATCAGCTGGGATGGGCACACCTTTTCGTGCACAAGGGATAATCATGGTGACGCTTCGCCTTCGCGCAGCATTTATGACGCCTTTTTGGTTGCCCTTCCTCGATCTATATAAGCCTTCCTCCTGTCATGCTCTTGATTTGTGTTTCTTTTGCTCTCACTTTGCTCTTGCTTCGCTCTTGCTTTTTCTCCTTCTTGTGCCGCGGTCCTAGCGGCGGAGCGAATTCCGGCAACCTTTCATGATGGCGTCCTCAAACCCCGACTTCAGCAAGACTTTCGGTGGGTTCTGACTTCTAGAGTTCCTTCGGTGTTTTGATTTTCTTTTTTCTTTCCGAAGTCATCTTTTCAAAATCATTTTTTCCCTTTTTTTGAAGTCATTTTTCGGTCAACCATGCCTATTCCCGAGAGCTGGCAACCTCTTTTGTCTCACCCTTGCTGCACCACTCCAAAAAAATTAGAGAAATGGAAGACCAAATTTTGCCTTCCTTCTTATGCCATCACAAGGTTACCTCACCTTGGCCAGTTTAGCTTTATGAATCGAGGTGATGAGGTTACCATTTTCCGAGCCCAACTGAAGGCCGGACTTCGGTTTCCTCCAGCGAAGATGATTTGTGACTTTTGCCAGTTTCATGGCATAGCCGTGAATCAGCTTCCTCCCAACTCATTTTGCTATTTCAACGCCTTTCCCTGCATGTGCGGGATCTTCAGGATAGAGCCCTATTTCATCCTGTTCATGCAGTATTATAAGCTCTATCCAGTTCTGAAGGGTGGCTTTTATTTCATGCTGCCTCGGGGATCTGGGAGCAAGAAATTTATGTTCACCTTCACTACCAAGGATAGCTAGCGAGGGTGGCAGAGGAAGTTCTTCTTCCTGAAGGTAGCGGAGGCCTGGTCGCACGTCCCGACTAAGTGGGCTCGGGGAAAGTTGGAGGCGGATGTCATGGATCCCAGGAAGCTGCTAACTCCCGAGTTGGCGGTGAGGTTTGGGGACTTTGACAGACGAATCCGTGCTGTTACAGACTGGGATGCCGAGGTCCCTTCACGCTCTCTCTACCCTTTCCCGATCATGTGGAAACTCATGACCGAGGATGTCCTTCGGGAGTTGGGGGTGGTTACAGAGCACAAGACGGATCTCAGCATGCCAGCTCATGCTACCGAGGGGAAGAACTCTTGGCTGGTGAAGCTCCTTCGGAGCGAGCTCTCTTTCGAAGCTTTTTTTCAAAGTAAGTTTCTTTCAAAGTTTTTTCAACATAAGTGCTTGTGGACTTACACTAATTTCTTCCCTCCTTTTCAGAGATGGGCGATGAGTTTGCCACCTACTACCGGTCTCTCTTCCTTGGCCAGGCCGAGAAGGGAGAACAAAAGAAGAGGCGCAAGGCATCTGGGAGCAGATTGTCTTCGGCCAAGAAGGCCAAGAAGGACACCCCTCTTCCCCCTTCGGAGGATGTTTCCGAAGTTGGCGATGTTATTGCTACTTCCACTAAGGCTGGTGATGTCATTGCAACTTCCACCAAGGTTGCAACTATCGCGGAGCCTGAAACTGCCACCGAAGTTCCTGCCGGGGTGATTGCCCTTCTTGCTCCTCTGAGTCCCGCCACGTCGGCAGGTCTTGTGGGCTCTTCGGCGGATCTTCCTGTTGAAGATTTAGAAAAGTGCCGAAGGGCCAAGGGCAAACATATGCCTGCCGACGTGGAGGAGGTCGGTGACTCTGATGACGATTGTACCGTGGTCGCGCCAGGTTTGTCTCCTTTTTCCTGCAATCAACTTATATATATATATATATATATATATATATATATATATATATATATATATATATATATATATTTTATAACCAAGGAAATTTTACCTGATAAGATGTGTGTTTCTTTTGCAGAGGATCCGGCGCCCCTTGCTTGGAAGATTGAGCACGCCCGAAGGAAGGATCTTCGGGATTCTCATGTCCCGAAGGACAATGTCCCGAGGGAGCCATTTTGGTCTTTTACCGAGGACATGAATCTGTTCTCCAAAGACTGTCGGAAAATGGCTCCCCAAATGGCGAGGGGCGTGCTTACTCAGGCATCTTTCAAGGCGGTCGCCGAGGAGTGTGCCTCCGAGGATGCCCTTGCTGCAAAAGTTTCCCAGCATGCTACTCAGGTAACTCTCAGGCTCTTCATTTTTCCTTCCCACTTTTTGCCTAAGTGTTTTTTGGCTTTCCTTGTGCAAATTTTGCTAAGTACCTTCGCTCTCTTTTTTTGCAGCTTTTGGGGTATAGCGGATACCTCCAAGCTTGGGCAGCAAAGCAGTCTTCGGCCTGAGCTTGGCCTGAAGACAAACTGGAGAAGGCCAAAGTTTTATGTGCCAACTCGGTGCTGACGAACACCAAGTTGAACCAAATATGCAAGGAGAAGATTGCCGGTCTTCAGGAGGAGTTCTTGAAGGGCCAAGAGGGGCTCTGGAAGGATTTTTCCAAGAAGATGTCTGACCTTGGCAACAAATTAATCAACCTGACTTCGGCCAACGAGACCCTCCAAAAGGAAAAGGAAGGGGAGTCTGCCCTCCTGGCGAAGGCAATGGCTGAAAATGCCGAACTCCAGGCCAAGGTCGGCTCGTTGAAGGAGAGTTCGGAGGAGAAGAAGAAAATCAAGGAGCTGGAGAAGGAAATTTTCGAGCTTCAGCAGGAGGTTTCGGATCTTCATCATGAGGGAGACGAGTTGGATGTTGAAAGAGATAAAGCCGTCCAGACGTCCAAGGTTGCTTTTCAGGACGGTTTTTGCCTTGCTCATTATCAATTTCTGAAGAAGTATCCAGACCTCGATCCTTCCTTTCTGGCTGCCCTGGATATTCCCTGGGGGCCTCGGTGGATGTGGTCAAGAGTCGAGTTCCTCAACTTGCCGCCGCTTCCTCCTGCCCCGAAGGCTGTGGCGAAGAGCTTAGGAGCCGAAGCTTCCCATAACGCCGAAGTCCCTTAGATATTCTAGGACCTTTGCCTTCTTCTTCTTCTTTGTACTTTCCTTTTTGTAATCTTCTCCTTGTACCAAGACCTTCTTCAATGAATAACTTTGGCTAAGTCTTTTTGAGCAATTTTTGTTTCCCACTTGTCCCGATCATTTTCGGTTGAGGGACTTCGGTACTTGCTTTGCTTGTTTCGTCGGCCATTCTTCGGGAAGTCTTTCTCCGTTTGTGAAGTCCCTTTAGGCAAAGTTTAGCCTATCCCTTGTCGGCCGTGTTCGGTAGACTTGCCTTCTTTTGGGGCACATAACCAACTTCGGAAGGAACCGGAGACTTTCGGGAGTTCCATGCTTCAGCTCTGTTCGGCAACATTCTCATACAGGAAAATTTTCTGTACTTAGACAAATTTCTGGCTTTCACCATTTCTTGTCTAAAAATTCTAAGTGTAGAATTTCTTTAAGGCGCCCAAATGCCTTGTTCTTTGCAGTTTTCCTTCTTTGGTGTTGCCGAGCTTGCATACTCCTTAAGACCAGATAAGGTCCTTTCCTGTTTGGCTGAAGTACCCCACAGGATGGCTTTCGGGGTTACAATTCGGCCTTTCGGGGGTGAGGTCTCTTTTTCCTTGTTCCTTTCCTTCTTGGCCTATTATGCAGGTTTGCACTTATGGGCCCCTTTTGCCGAAACGGCGTGATTTCGAGCTCGGCCTTTTGCCAACTAAGTCGAGGTTAGTTCTCAACTTTCTTCAAACATCTATGTGATGCCCGAGCTTGTTCAAATGGATAGTGGCTTCTGTACTGGAGATAAGTGACAACTCCTTAGTACAATAGGAAGTTCTCCTGGCCACTTTCCCTTTGCATCTCTTATAGTCCCTCTTTTGTAGCTTTTTCGGCAACTCTACTCGTCTGTTGCTTGGGGGCTGAGCTAGTGGGCTGAAGTGCCTTTTTATTCCGAGGTCGGTGACAGATTCTTGAAATCTTCTGTCCATAGACTGGAAATCATTACTGGCCAGTGTCACCGTTGGTATGCCAAATCGGCATACTATGTTCTTCCAGACGAACTTTTTGTGCACCTTTTGCCGGCATAGTTGCTAGGAGTTCTGCCTTACCCCACTTAGTGAAGTAGTCATCTGCTGTTACGCAGAACTGCACATCTTCGGGCGCTGTCTGGAGCGGCTCGGTGCAATCTTTCCGAGGTTATCCGCTCCGAAGGCAGTCTTCGAGTGCTGGCGTGTTTTTGGCCATTTTCACTCCTCTCGGATGAATTGTCCTGCACCCATTTTACCGATATAACTTAATAATGGAATTGCGTACCTTTGGCTGTATAGCTTTTCCTTAATATCGTCCGGAATGTCTTCGCACTTCCAGCCTTTTCATGAGGATTTTCGGGACTTCTTGGTTGCGAGATTCCTCTTTGTAGGACCTTTCCACCTTTTGTGCGAGGTTATTGCACCTAGCGTTGCCATGCTCGGATGGTCCAACACTTTTTGGTAAGCAAACTTGATCATTTTGGTGGCCTCCCTGTCTTCGGGCCCCCGAGGGGGGTATCGCAGTGCCCTGATGTTTTGCGCTTAGGGTTCCACTGACATAGAGTTTCCACTCTGGATCTACCTTCGCTCTGTCTCCTCTGTTGGTTTCAGCCTTCCCTTCTTCTGGGAATTCGGCAATGTAGTCTGCCAGTACCTGGGCGTTCATTGCCCTTCTAGGCTTATACGTGATGTAGTACTCTCCGAGTTTGATGCACCATTTCGATAATCTTTTCCGAATGCTCTACTCTTTTTTCCCAGCGTTGCGCGGAGGTGGGTCACTTCGGACAGCAGTTGTGTCCTGGGAAGTAGAGTTGGCACCTTCTGCCTGCAAGTTAAGTTGTAAACGACCTCTTGGGGCAATGGGTTTTGACTTCGTTGCCGAGGAGATGGCGATTTTTTCCTCGGGTGCAGAACTCTTTCGGCGGGGAAGTCTGGGTCGTCGTGGCCCTACTTTTCCCGTAGATCGTACTCCGGGTAGCATGGTTCCCGCCGAGGACTCATCCTGTTGATCTTCGTTTTCCCAATTCCTGTGAATTGGGATGGGATTCTCCACCTCACGAAGTACTGATGAGGAGGGCCTTCGGCCCGAATTTTTGCTGTGGCCTTCCTTTGCTTGACTACTGCGTCATTCCGACCACACTAAGACGTGGGAATTCGCACAGGAAGCCTATAGTGATACTTAGAGGATGTTCAAACTCGGTCAGGGAAGTCCCTTCCGCCACTTGTTTGGCTGCTGGTTGAATTTTTGGCGCGGATGGAGACCTCGGAAGTCCCTTGTCCTTAGAACGCCGAGTTTCAACGACGGTGACCTGGAGCTGGATTCCCACAGACAGTGCCAAAATGATGCGGTTCCGGTTAGGCAGAGCTAGCATCTTTACTGTTGTACAACTGTGTGCGCAGCAAGGACTCCTGGATGGACACGGAGGTACCCTGAGAGGGTTACCTGAAGTGAAGGCCGGCAGCTTCTGATACCGTGGCTGGTGAGGACGGGAAAGGTTCCCAGCACGGGAGAGAACCCGGGGTGGAGATCCTTCAAGGAGACCTGGCTAAAACACTCAGAAAATAGGGGTTCGGAGGCCCCCGGAGTGGATTTCCGGGGGGGGGACCTCCGACGCCGAAGTCAGTGCTGTGAGAATGAGAGATACTCAGTAATAAGCACAAGGGACTCTTGCCTGGCGTGTCTTTCTGAAGGCTGAAGGGAGAGTATTCAGGCGAAGAGAGGAGAGTGTCCTCTTGTCCTTTTGGTCCTCCGGGCCGAGAGAAAACCCTTCCCGGAAAACCCCCCCTCTCGGTGATGACTTCCCTTGTATAAAAGAAAGAGGATGACCCCTTCAGATGACGACACGTGTTCGGCATGTGTATGGTTTAGATGGTGTTTGTACTTCTAGGCGTGGAGGACCCTAGTCATCTACAGGCTCTTCGGGTTGCGAGCCGGAGCAGGTGTAGCCCTATGTGACAGGACGTTGGATAGTGACGTCGTGCCAGAGCATGCCTGGAGGTGGCGTGTTGATGACTTGTGTAAGCGGAGTGTCAGAGACTCCTTAATGGCTCTTGCCGTACAACCGAGGTCCTTTGGTTGATGTCTCACTTCGGGGGCCCGGTTAAAACTTCAGTCTATTCTTCTTCAGGGGACATTTTCCCGCAGGGGGTGGTCGGTCCTTTTCCCTGAGGGTGGTTTGTCCGGCGTTCCGAAGGAGGTGCTACGCTGGCTTCCGAAGTTGGAATTGGCGAGCTACCGAGGTCGAGTGCCTCAAGTGTATGACTTCCTTCACTCCGGAATCTTTCTCCGTGGTCGGTGGTTGACCAGGGTGATAACACTTCAGCTATCACCCCTAATCAACTTATGATCAAAAACAAGAAGTATAAGAAAACCAAGAACACAAGCAACTTGTGCACCAAGGTACTCCTCAAAGAACAAAATAGATTTTCTCTCCAAAATAGCAATATTATTTTGTCCAAAGGCTATCTTTTAAAACTAGAACATGTGCCTATTTATAGGCCAAAACTAGGGCAAAAATCAAGCCAAAATTCACAACCAAAACCCTAAGTTCAAAGGAGTTAAGAAAACTTAGTCAAACTAAGACTCAAACACCTAGTTTGCACATGTTTAATGTGTGCAATGAATTCCTCTTACCCTATGTGACCTGAATCACTTTCATGGCCCTAATTACATCCTAAATAATGTAAAAAAATAGGAAAATAAAATAAAATATGTTACAACACAAGATTGCCCCTAAAGTCTTCTCGGAAGCACTTAAGGTCTCCTAAGAGTTCTTGCTTGTGTCTTCTACTTCAAGCTTGAATAATTGAGTTCCATTAGATTGAGACCTTCTCTTAGATGTTGAAAAAGAATTCTTGAAACTTTAGGGCTCAAAGATTCAACTTGTGGAAGAAAATGGCTCAAGAACATTTTAAAGGGGCTCCAAAGGTGCACTTGAGGGGTGCCCTTAGGGTTCCTTGTTTTATGGCTAGTCTAGGAACTTTATAATTGAGAAGCCCTAGAAACTAAGTAGCTAAGTAGAGCCATAAACTATGTTACTGGATATGCTTTCTAGGCCTTAAAGCTGTAGTAAGGGTGTGTTGTGTGTGTTATTGTGTGGTTCTCTGTATGTTCGCATGTACTGACCCTAGTGACATATCGATGTTTTTTTATTATGTGTTTCTATGTTCTGTTTTCTTGGTCTTTTGTTTTGGTTACAGGTCTTGGGTCCAAATAAACTCATTGTTAGTGTAGGCTTAATGTTGTTTGATTATCCTTACTAAGTCTAAGTACTCATGCCCCTATGTTTATGATTTCAGAAAAGGAACATAAAGAGTGATCTCTGGTGTTGTTTAAGTTGTTTTTTAGTGCTTAGTGTGCAGGTACCCTATTTAATTGAACCAGTATTATGCTGCTCAAAAATGTGTTTGCTAAATGTTGGCAAATGTCCTTTCAATAACTAAGTGTTTATATAACATGGGAACTAGCTGGGAACTAGCTGGTTATGTTGGATAATGGAGGGAGCTTGCCCTAGAAATAATGTAGATCATGGTCATTTAAATCATGTATAGTACTCAAAGAAGTAGTGTTTAAGTGCACTCATGCATTTTTGGTTGCATTTAATGTTATGTTAATTGTGCCATCATCCTAGTATATAATGCTTGAACCCCATGTATGTTTTCTTGAGGCATTGTTTGTGAGAAAGCTAGCATACGAAGGCTTGCCATGTAAACTACTTGACTAAGTAATGCATTTCCTGTAGTTGAAATACTTCTGGCTTTCTCATAACTCAAGATCCATGGTTAGTTTGTGCTAAGGGTCATTTTTCTCATAAACCTTGTTGGTAAACTAGCCTAATTTCAAAATTTGAACCAAAACAGACTACTATAGCTTGACCTAACAATTTATGCTGTCTAAGTAGAAATCTGCCCAACTATTTCTACCAGGCATAGTTTTGTTTGTTGTATGTGCTAGCTGCCCTCCTAAACACCTAAATTGTAGTAAAAACCAAGTTGGCCCTTAGGGGACCATGAGTAATGGGTTTCTTATAAGCCATGGGTGGTTAGGGGTGTGATAGGTATAGTGTGTTGAAGTGAGAAAATAAAGAGAATCAAGAAGATTCCTTAGAGTTCAAATGTGGTCCTATCACTAAGAGGCATGCCAAGGAGCTTCAAGAAGTACTAAATGGCTTAATTCATGTGCATTTTGGTGCTTATCAAGCTGGAGATGCTGGAAACACCAAAGAGTGGACATATGAGCTCAAATAGAGCAATTTAGAATGTTTTGTGGATTTGTTGGAAAATCATGGTCTAGGTGCACCCATGTGCACACATATAATAAAGTGCATACACTTTAGTATACCAAACACCTTGGGGCATTTCATGGACCATAGAGCACAGGGAAATTGCTAGATACAAACCATGCGCCTTGGTGCACCCGAGAGTCCCTTTGGCCCACCTGAGAGGGTTCCAAGAGTTCAAATTCAATCTGCCTTAGTTTCCTAGACCTTTTCATGTTTTTATTTTACTTAGCATGTATTTAAGGGAGTAAACATGCTATCCATACTGTTTTACGGCAAACTATGTGTTTTTTGTGTTTTGGAGTCAAACTCCTTATTGTGAGTGTTTTGGGACTTTTACTTGAAGTAGACATTGTGTTTTAATCCAAAGGGTCTGGAATCCATTAAAATACAGTCTCATATAATGGATTTCACATAGATTAATGAAATTCTTTCTTGAGTTCAATTTGAAATTGCTTAGCATTTTGAGTCTTTAGAATCTTACGCAACCTTACACTTCCCATTCTCACCTACATTGCTAGGTTAGGATGGGTGTTTTAAAATTTTCAAGAACTATCTTTGGAGCTTGCATTGATCTTGGAAGGTTTCTTTGGTCATATACCAAATGGTTTCATATCAAGTGGTATTAAAGCTACAAGCTTCATCCAAGACAATTTGTCCTTTTTAAATTCATGTTCTTTTCATGTTTGTTTTCTTCTTTTCATTCTTATTTCATTCCATCCATCCCTAGTTCATCTTTGTTTCTTTGTTTCTTTGTTTTTATATTTTTTATGTTCTTCCATCCAAAACCATCCATTCATGCTATTTTGCTATAGTTCAATTCACCTATTTGAGTAATTTTTGTTACATTCAAGTTCAATCCATCTATCTGTGCCATTTTCATTTATTTCTTTTTTCTTGCATACAAAATATCAAAAAAAAAAAAAAAAAGAGTTGTTTCAAATCCATGCTAGTAAATTTAATTCTTATTCTTTTCATTTAAGAATTTAATTTTCTTGATCCTTGCTACAAGCATTGGCTACCTTTTTTCTATTTTGCAGCAAAAAAACCATTCTTGGCGTATTAAAAATAAGTTATCCAGTAGGAAGTTTTCTAAGAAAAGTTCCTTCAAAAATCTTGAGTTGTTTCTTATTCTTTACAGCCTGAAACATTGTTTTGTGTTGATTTCTTACAAGATCCAATTTTTTTGTGTTCTTGTGCTTTCTTTCTAATCTTCTCTTGTTATTTCAATCTTACATTGATAAGAACATCTTATTCTTTTTTACCAAAAACCAATGATTTCTTGCTATTTTTCTTTCTTTCCTAAAATGATTTAAATATTCATGTGCCTTGAGCTGAGTTCATCTAGGACTTGGAAGACAAGTTAAGTTAAGCAATCTTACTAACAAATTGAGTGAAAAGAGTGCTTGTGAGGTTTTTTTAATTTTAAGTGAACCTGGCTGAAAAAGATAACAACAAATTATTTTTAGAGGCTATGCATGTTAAATTTGCAAAACTAAGGGCCCAAATAGATGAGAATAAAGAACACATGGTGGAAAGATTGGCTCAACAAGATAAAAATCTTGAGGAAGTTAGCTCATAACTTACATGAAAGAAGAGCGGAGCTCACAAATTACATGAAAGAAGCGCGGCCATGAGCAAAGGAGGACACCACCAAAGAAACACGTAACCAATAGCTATAGAGGTTATGAATACGAGGTAGAGAAGAAACTTAAGAGTGCAAACCAGCCTCCAAGGAGACCCATGATAAGACAACCAAAGGAGGATCAAAATCTAAACATCATCAAGCTACAAATCCCACAATTTAAAGCAAGTAGTGATCCTAAGGCATACTTAGATTGGGAAACTAAAATGGAGATGATCTTTGAATGCCAAAAATATTCATAGGAAAAAAAGTTCAAACTTGCCATATTAGAGTTTACTGACTATGCTTTTATCTAGTGGACAAACTTAGTTCTTACTAGACAAATGAGCATAGATGAGCCCATTCAAACTTGGGGATAGCTAAAGTGAGTCATAAAGAAAAGATTTGTGCCTGGTTACTATTATAGAGAGCATTACCAAAAGCTCCAGAGATTGAAACAAGGGTCAAGTTCAATGGAAGATTATTGCAAAGAGTTGGAAACTACAATGATTAGAGCCAATGTAGAGGAGGATCAAGAAGCTATAATGGCCAGGTTTTTACATGGTTTAAATTGTAATATTGCTAATATTGTTGACTTGCAACCTTATATGGGTATAAAGGATATAGTGCACATGGCCATGAAGGTGGAGAAACAACTAAAAGGAAAAGAGATAGCAACACTCCACCAATATAGAAGTTCCAATTAAAGGTAAAGTGGGAACAAGGAGACTAGAAAGGAGTTCTTAAAGCCAAAACCTTAGACCCACTTTAACAAAAGTAGGGTACAACAACCTAAGGAATGTACCTCTAATTCTAAAAATAATGTAAAAACTATGATAAAGCATGTTTCAAGTGTAGGGGCAAAGGACACTATGCATCTGAGTTTGTCAACAAGAAGGCTATGGTGTTAAATGAGAAAGGAGGGGACTTTGATTATTTAGGTATGCCATAATTGGAAGTTAACACTGAATTAGAAAATGGGGAGCAAGGCAAAGCACTTGTGGCCAGGAGGCCTTTGAATGTGCAAATAAAAAATGGGATAAATCAAAGGGAGAATATCTTCCATACAAGGTGCCAAATTAGATGCAAGGTATGTAGTATGATTATTGATGGTGGAAGTTGAACTAATGTTGCTAGTACTACTTTGGTTGAAAATTTGTACCTTCCCACTCAAAAGCATCTAAATCCTTACAAGTTGCAATGGCTGAACAATTCTAGAAAAACTAAGGTAACAAAGAGGGTTTTGGTTCCTTTTAAGATTAGAATGTACCAAAATGAGGTATTGTGTGATGTTGTGCCCACCAAGCAACTTATGTCCTTTTAGGCAGGCTTCGGCAATTTGATAGGAGAATGACATATGACTGTTTTAAGAATCAGTACTCATTTGTTTTCAAGGACAAAACCATCACTTTTGCAGCTCTTGCACATCTACAAGTATTAGAGGACCAAGGAAGTTTATAAGATAAGGCTAAAAGAAAAATAAATTAGAGGAAAGTTGAGAGCCTGAGTGGAAAGAAACTTGAGAGTAAAGTTGAGAAAATGAATGAGGGTGAGTGAAGCTAAGAGAGAAAAAATGTTAGAGAGTTCCTAAAGGAAGATCAATAGAACAAAGGGGGAGAGAAGAAAAGAAAGCTTTCTTATTAAAATGAGTGATGTAAGGAAAGCCATTAAAGCACAAAGACCAGTGTTACTTTTACTTTTCAAAGAATCTTATCTTCTTTCTACTAATGTAACTAACAACCTTCCAAGTATTGTTGTGTCTTTGTTGGAGGAATTTAAGGATGTTTTCGTAAGTGAACCCAGTAGTTTACCGTGATTAAAGGGAGTTGAACATCAAATTGATCCCATTCTAAGTATTCCCATATCAAATAGGCTAGCATATAAAAGCAACCCCAAGGAAACCAAGGATATCCAAAGGCAACAAGATTTGTTGGCAAAGGGCTATGTGAGAAAAAGTTTGAGTCCACGCGATGTTCCTATATTTTTGGTGCCTAAAAAAGATGGAACATGGAGGATGTGCATGGATTGTAGGTCAGTCAATGAAATCAATGTAAAGTATTGCCACCCTATCCCTAGATTAGACAATATGCTTGATAAGTTACATGGTTCTTGCATTTTTTCTAAAGTTGATTTGAAAAATAGTTACCACCAGATTTGAATAAGGGAAGAAGATGAGTGGAAAACTGCCTTTAAAGCAAAATTTGGGTTGTATGAATGTTAGTGATGCCATTTGGCTTAACTAATGCACCTAACACTTTCATAAGGTTGATGAACCATGTTTCGTGTGACTTTATTAGATAGTTTGTTATTGTGTATTTGATGACATTCTAATCTACAGCAAGTGTTTTGATGATCATGTAGAACACCTTAGATAAGTGCTAAGTACATTGAGAGAACAAAATTATATGCCAACATGAAAAAGTGTTCATTTTATACTAACCATGTTATTTTCCTTGGGTATATTATGAGTTCTGAAGGTGTAGAAGTTGATAAGGAAAAGGTGAGAGCCATTCAAGAATGGCCAATTCCTAAATCTATTTTGGGGGTGAGGTCTTTTCATGGTTTAGTTAGCTTCTATAGAAGGTTTGTGAAGGACTTTTCTACTATTACAACACCACTTACTGAGATAGTTAAGAAAAGTGTTGGTTATTATGCTTTTGAGTTAAATAAGAAATTATGTAATGCACCTATTTTAGCATTTCTTAACTTTTCTAAAACATTTGAGATTGAATGTTATACATTAGGTGGAATAAGGGCTATTTTGATGCAAGGGGGCAAGCTAATTGCATACTTTAGTGAGAAATTAAGTGGAGCAACCTTGAATTAACCATTTTTTGAAAACGAGATATATGCTTTCGTGAAGGCATTGGAAACATGGAAACATTACTTTTTTCTAGAGAAGTTTGTCATACATATTGACCACCAATCAATTAAACATAATAAGGGCTAAGGTAAGTTGAACCGTAAGCATGCTAGGTGGGTAGAATTTATTGAATTTTTCTATATGAAATTAAATATAAACAAGGGAAAAAAACATTTTGGCGGATGCCTTATCTAAGAGATATGGTTTACTTTCTACCTTACATGCTAAATTGCTTGATTTTGAGTTATTGAAAGAATTATATGCAAAAGATTCTGATTTGAGTGAAGTTTATCCTAATTGTGCCAAAACTACTTTTATCATGTAAATGCCTATCTTTTTTAGAGCTAACAGGTTGTGCATACCTCAAACTTCATTGATGAAGTTGCTTGCCAATGACGCACGTGGTGGCAACCTTATAGGTCATTTTGGTCTTGCTAAGGGGCTGGAGGTGTTAAAGGAGCATTTTTATTGGCCAAACATGAAGAAAGATGTAGAACTGGGTTTATGAACAATATTTTTCTTGTAAAAAGGCCAAGTCTAAGAAAAATTCACATGGATTATATACTCCTTTGCCTATTCCATCTCATCCTTGGATTGACGTATCTATGGAGTTTGTTGTATGACTTTATAAGACAATGAAGGGTGGAGATTCCATTTTTCTTGTTATGGATAGGTTCTCAAAGATGACACAATTCATTTCATTCCATAAAATTGATGGTTCCAAGAATTTGGTTGAATTATTCTTTAGAAAGGTGGTTTGTTTACATGAAGGTTCAAGAATAATTATTTTTTATTGAGACACAAAGTTTTGAAGCCACTTTTGGATGACCATATGCAGTAAGGTTGGTACGAAGATGCCATTTTCTACCACCTATCATCCATAAATTGACGGGTAAACTAAGGCAACAAATAAAACATTGGTTACATTGCTTAGGGCCATGATAAAAAAGAACTTGAAATCATAGGAAGATTGCTTGCAACGCATTGAGTTTGAATGCAATATCAATGTACATACTACTACTAGATATTTATCTTTTAAAATTGTGTATGGTTTTAATCCATTA